>CM046452.1:22641514-22757091 GCA_025506515.1 Flaveria trinervia
AATGAAAGAAAAACATACATCATATACTATAACAATTTGAAACTTGATGTAGAGTAATATACAAGGAGTTAAGAAGCATAGGTGTACAACTTGACAATGGTTGTATAATTTTAGAAGTGGTCTCTAATGTTGGATTTTAATAATGTACAGGTTCAATTAATTAACATTGTCTATCGAGTTATGACCCGTAAAAGTTACACATTGGACAACGAACATTAAAATCCGTTTAATTTTTATTAACCGGCATTTACGAACCATATTTAGAGTGTTAATAATTTATAGTGGTTATAAATTATTAAAGTGAAACGTTTAATGGTTAAAACATTGAATGGGCCGGTTTTAGTTTGTTATGCAAATTAAAATCTGTTTCATAGGACCAAGGGCCCACAATGATTAAGCGGTAAAACTCTTAAAAAAATCAATTTTGACCTTAAAAAAGTAGCAGCCGACTTCAAAATGAATATTTCTTTTGGACTCAAATTTAAAACAGCGATCAAACATCACCATGCCGCCTCCTCTTTAGTCGGCAACCACCGATCAAACATCACACTGTGAGCTGTATAATGGTGGAAAGAAGTAAAAGGAGGTCATAGTTTCAACTAATTAATTCGATTTCTTTTTATCTTTCTGTTATGCATATTTGTTGACTAATAGCTAATTTGGTTATGGCTTTGTTTAATTTTGCTGCTTTTTACTTTTGAATTCTTAATTTAGGGATCAAATCATATATATTTTGAGTTATTATAGCTCAAGTGACTCCTATTAATCATTTCTATTAATCATTTTTATTATCGATCGATTTTCCATCACAATTTAATATATTCAACTTTGTAGATAACTATTATCCGCATCTTGAATTACATTTTCTTTTGAAGGTCACTATTATTTGAAGGTTTGGAGGAGCCACTGCATTTCAAATGTTTGAAAGCTACCCAATTTCCTTTTTGCATTGTATAGTTTATAATTTTAACA
The DNA here is from genome assembly GCA_025506515.1 of Flaveria trinervia. Taxonomy (NCBI): domain Eukaryota; kingdom Viridiplantae; phylum Streptophyta; class Magnoliopsida; order Asterales; family Asteraceae; genus Flaveria; species Flaveria trinervia. The sequence continues at coordinate 22,642,487 of CM046452.1, forward strand.
CTCACACCGCATTCATATTACCATTTCAAGACATACCAATATTGTAAGTTACGGTACCATTATGAAGCGCGGTGTATCATACTAGTTATATAACAAACTTGAAGTTGCTAATAAGTTGCTACATGGATTTGAAAAGAATGTAATGGTTAGGAATTCGAAAGGGATGAACATCACTAAAAAACATATAATTTAGGGGTGTTCATAAACCACCCAACCTATCCAAACCAGACCGAATCTAAGAAATTGGTTGGTTTGGCAAATTTAAAACTTGGTTGTTCGGTTTATGGTTTGCGTTTTGAAAAACCGGCTCTGATGATTCGGTTTACTGTTTGCATTTTAGATTAAACCGTATAGACTGGACCGGCCATATATGTTTATATGTATGTACAAATTTATATTATCACTAGCTTTAGTACAAATTTACACGGGTTGAATAAATAAAATATTAATATAATAAATATATTAATTATAAAATGATATTTTAAGATATGATATAACTTAAATTACGTATGAAAAATGACTATAAATGATAAAACAATTATATCAACTTTTTAAAATATTGTTACTATTTTTTTTAAATAAGCATTTTGTTTTAAAACAAACCGTATAAAAATACATTTTAAAAAAAATTATTATTACAACTCCCAAATTTGCTTAATTTTGTTTTTAAAAAATTCACTTTTAAAAGCATTAATTTATTTAGAAATAAACTTAATAAATAGATTTATTTCTTAATTTATTAAATATTAAAAGTATTAAAATATATTTTTAATAATTAAGATAATTATTAATAGGAGAAAGAGATGAAATAATTTTAGTAAGAAGAATTATAGTGATGACATGTGACACTCAGAGTAAGAAAATTTTAACAAATAACAAAGGTAAAAAGGATAAACTTAATACTTTGCTTTTGGGAATTAAAATGAAAAGTAAATTATCATTTGTATCCCTGACGTTTGTTCATTTTAACCACTTGCGTCCCTACGGTTTCAAAATTGTCATTCAGCCCCTGACGTTTCATTTTTAATCCCATTTGAGTCTAATACACTAACGACGTTAGATTTTTCCGTTAGTTTTAGTGAAATGACAAAAATACCCTTATTTATTAAAAAAATTCATCCATCCACACCCCCATCCTTTTTGTACTATCTCTATCTTCTCCATCTTCTCCCTCTTTATGTCCACCACCAGTCCCCCACTACCACCGCAACCACCTCCGTCATCGCACCACCGTCGTCGCCGCACCACCAACGGGTTTGATACATCTTTAGATGTAGGTTTAGATGTAGAAGATGCTTTCGATACATCTTTAGATGTAGGTTTAGGGTTTCTATTGAATCAGAAACCATCTCTGATCAGATATACACCGGAGTTACCGTCGGAGTTGTCTCCGATGAGTGGACCGGGGGATTTCTGCCCTATTTTTTCACAAATTAACTGATCAAACTCAAATTTAACATCGAATTTAACACAACAATGTTGAATCTGATGATTTGAAGATGATGATTTCACTCACAGAGTGTCTTCTGTTCTGGTAGTTATGATTGTATAGATATAATGTGTGTTTGTAGTAGTGATGGGTGGCTACGGTGGTGGTGATAGGGGTCGTGGCGGTAGTAAAAGGGTTGCAGTGGTAGTGATGGGGCTACGCTAATGGTGATAGTGGCTGCGGTGATGGTGATGGGAGGCTTTGGTGGTGGTGGTGATAGGGTTGCGGTGGTGCTAATAGGGGTTGCAGTAATGATGATGGGTGGCTATGGTGGTGGTGATAGGGGGATGTGGCGGTAGTAATGGGGATACGGTGGTAGTCATGGGCTACAGTGGTGGTGATCGTTGTTGCGATGGTGGTGATAGGGTTGCGGTGGTGATGATGGGTGGCTATGATGGGTGGCTATGATGGTGGTGATGGGGATTGTGGCGGTAGTGATTGGGTTGCGATGGTAGTGATGGAGCTGCAATGGTAGTGATAGGGCTACTGTGGTGGTGATAGTGGTTGCGGTGGTGGTGATGGGCTGTTGCGGTGGTGGTGGTGATAGGCAGTTGTCATGGTGATGATCAGGTGGTTGTGGTGGTAGTGATGGGGGTGGTTATGGTGATGGTGATTTGAAGAAGATGATGTTAATGAATGGGACTCACAAGGTTTTTTATGTTATTATTTAATATTAAGGGTAGTTTCGTTTTTTTAATAATAATTTTAACAGAAATCTTAACAATGTCACTTATTTGAACTCAAATAAAGATAAAAAGGAAACGTATAGACTCAAATGAAGATAAAAATGAAACGTATAGACTCAAATGATGATACATTAAACGTTAGGGGCCGGATGACAATTTTAAAACCGTAGGGATGCAAGTGGTTAAAATGAACAAACGTTAGGGATGCAAATGATAATTTACTCTAAAATGAATTATTACTTAAAGAAGTTTATTATAAACTCAAAATACGTTGCTTTTGTTCTAAACTATTAAATGAATCGTATGACTAACACCTTAAAATTTCTATTACTTCTAAAAGTGATAATATCGTCTTCTAATAATAGACTCGTATGAGACTATCACTTCTCAATCTGTTTTTTTATAATTCTAAGAATTGAAAAGATTACTTATATGTGAGTTTTTTTTCATGTTTATATGTAACTAATTAAACTAATATTTAACTGTTAACAAGTTATCAATATCAAGGAGTAAAAAAAGCAAATTGTTGTTGAGATTTGAGTGAATTAAATTGTTAACACATATGTAACAAATAAAAAATGGTTCGAACCAGTAAACCACACAAATCGAACTATGTTTGCCAGTTCGGTTGGTCTGATCGACTTCATCAATCTGATCGGTTTGGTTTAGTTTTTTTTATATAAAAACCATAATTACTGGTTTGGATTAAAAATTATGTCAAAATTTGCCAAAGCAGACCATGATCATCCCTAATACGATTTCTTGTGGCAACTATAGAATTAAATAATCATATATATTAGCTAAATACCCTTGTATTAGATAAATAAAATTAAATTAAAATGAGTCATGATGAGTTATTCAAGTTTGATGAAATAAAAGTTTTTAAATAATCACCTTGTATCGTCTAAAATAATTCATATCAATTGTTTAGAACTATTTACTTTTGTATATGGGTTCAAAACTAAAATATTAAGAGTTTAAATCCATAAAATCATATGTGGTGGATTAAAATCTGACCTAAAAACATCAATACAATAAATATTTTGTTAGAGAAATGGATTCTAGGAACAAAACATAACCCTTGGTTGTAAAATAAGTTAATAAGCAAATATTTATTGTTAGGTTACCTACAAATACTAAGAATAAATATAAGAAAACCTTATATAAAAAATTAAATTGTGATGGTTGGGCAAAAGGCATTTGAATTGACAATATTGTTGTCGTTACTAAACCAAACAAAACATACGGTGTGTGGTTGCATGAGTCTTGCAACTGTATGATTTTAAAATCTTTATAACATGATGGAGTTGTGTTTTTTTCCATAATTTTTAAAATAATTTAATCTGTAATATTTTATATTTAATTATTAAAGATGTTGTATTGTTGTATGGCGGACATCTTTTGGAAAGAAATGTATGTGTGATTTATATATTATGTAATTAGAGATATTATTATACATATAACCATGTTAAATATAAAATTTTAAGAAAAAACATTTTTATAAAGAAAATTTTAATATGATATAAGAGGACTGTAAGAAAAATATTATTAAAATTATTTTTCATTAACTTTGGATGTATATAATTATATTTATATATAGATTATGTAAATAAGTATTTATGGGTTTGTGTTCTAACATGCTGAGTTTCACAATAACTCAAACCACATCCGAATCAGAACTAACATAATAGAGATATTAAGTTGAGTGGTTGAAGCGAATGTATCCAAACTTTAGCGACTCTAATACAAAGTTCATCTTTATTGTAAAATTATTGTTTTGTTTTCACTCTTAATTTCTTTATAAAAATTATTATGAAGCTTTTTGATTATGCCTTATAATGGTATTTAATTTGATATTGACATGTCACAACTTAAAAATAGGTTGTATTAGACTTATAAAATTATTTTAACTAGTATGTATTCATCCACGGGCATTGTACATGTGATGTATTTGGTTTTCAAGGATGATGTATATTTCTCTCTAGTTCCTTACAAGCTAATGTTTACAAAGCAATGGCAATAAGAGACAAGGACCAGATACTTATACTATATCCTACAGCCAGCCATACTTTGAAAGCCAGCTGAATACATAATCTTGACAACAACAAAATCAATGTAGAGTCAAAAGGCAGATTCACTTTTGATTAGTGACTATGACATGTCGTAGCTCACATCCTAATATATTATAAAAATGATAAAAGTACATAAACTAGAAAGTATAGACTCAAGACCTCAATGTACAGTTACCAAAAGCATAGACCTTTCACTAACTCATGTAAAGTTGGTGTTTAATCAGAGTTGCAGTGGAAAGGTGGTCCAGCTTTATGGTAAAGGTACATCAGATAATAGCATGTGTTCAAAAATCTTCGGAAGAAATATGTCTTCAAGAGTTAGCTTCGGAAGACTTTGTCTTTGAACCTTCGGAAGACTTTGTCTTTGAACCTTCGGAAGACTTTGTATTTGAAGCTTCGGAAGACTTTGTCTTTGAAGCTTTGGAAGATTTCATGCTTGGCTTTGAAAGATACTGGTCTTGGCTTCGGAAGATTTCACACTTAGAATGTTTTCTAAAGAGGAATGTGAAACTTTCGAAGCATTCTACTTCAATACACTTGTGCATGCATGCAGGAAAGACTTTAGATGTTTTGGGTTGCATTAGCCTTATATGAAACCTTACAGATCTGTTCGAGGCCGAACGACCACCACCATCGCTACATCTGTGTAGCGGGAAATGAAAGGACGTTTGCCACCACCGGCCACCAGCAACACACCCACAGCACCACCACCAAGCATCACTTGAAAGCATCAAATAGGTTTAAAGTTAGAACACATTGCCTAAAGACATACTGAAATACCTAAAATTCCCCTATATCACTATTCATCAAATTGATTCTTTCATATATAGGATAATTGTGTTTTAATAAATATGCAGGACCGTTGAAGGGTGGTCAAATACAACACAACAACACAAAGAGGAGAGTAACTAAACTTAATCAAACAGTGAACTGAATTAACCACAAGTAAAGACACTAAGAACACAAGTTATAAAGAGACAGAACACAAGAGCAAGATACACAAGGAGATGGTTTTCAAGGTTGTAGTATATTGCTTTCTCAATGTTCTATTACAAGTGTTACAAAGCATAAAAGAAAGTTACAAGAACATGAGATACTTATACTACATCCTACAGCCGGCCATACTATGAAAGCCAGCTGGATACAATTGACTAGACACAAAACAAAATCAATTATAGAGTCAAAAAGGTAGATTGCCATTTTGACTTTGTGATTATGACATGCCATAGCTCACATCCTTATCTATTACAAAAAGGATAAAGTACATGAAGTAGAAAGTTTACAGACTCAAGACCTCAAAGTACAGTTACCAAAAGCATGGACCTTTTCACCAACTCATGTAAGTTGGTGACATTACAGAGTTGCAGTGGAAAGGGGTCTAGCTTTATGGAAAAATACATCAGATAAAGCATGTTATTAAAAATCTTCGAAAGAAATTTGTCTTCAAGTGTTGAGCTTCGGAAGACTTTGTCTCTGAAGCTTCGGAAGACTTCATCTTTGGCTTCGAAAGATATTGGTCTTGGCTTCAGAAGATTTCACACTTAGAATATCTCAGTTGCTTGTGTGAAACTTCCGAAGCATTCTTCTTCAGTACTTGTGCAGCATGCATGCAGAAGGACTTTGGGTGTTTGGTTGCTTCAGCCTCTTCATATAATCTCAACAAAATATATTAAACATATAGCTTGGAATTGAGTATAAAAGAAACATTATGATTAATAATCTATACACGTTAGAAATAAGAGAAAATGAAGACGAAAGAAAGATGAACTAGAAAAAGAATTTTGTTAAAAAAGTTGCATACAATTTAGAGAAGAATACTCTCTAATGCTTTCACCTTTACGAACTTCATCCTTTTATTTTTCTACACAAATTCGAAAACACCTTAACCTGGTGTAACCTCATGGGTATGAGGTATCTCTGACGGTACATATTAATTTGACTATTGTATCCTAGGAGACAAAAATGTTCATCCAAGAGGTAACACAAAATTGGTTTGAATGAACCCATGTTGAACACGAGTCCTCGGTACAACTATTTAACAATTTGTTTGTTCAATTTTGAAGTAAAGAATCGTACAAAAATACGCGGTTCAAAATTTCATCATATAAACATGAAAAACTTTACAATAAGACACACTTAATTCGTCAAAGACAATAGTTTGAATAATTTTGTTTGTATAAATTTGTATTTTATGTTTATTTTTCGTTTTATTTGTATACGGTATTATACTATATAACGAGAGTGTTGTTAGTATAATAATTTTAACAATAAAAAGTGACCCAACTTCCGAGAAAACTATTGAAAGTTTTAATTTCAAAATTTAAGTTGATGGGGGTGAATATTAAAGTGTTTCTCAATGTATAATAGAAGAGCTATAAATGAAAATTAATTATGATAAGCTTTTAGTGAATTCTTGAGTTTGACTATAGTTTAGGGTCGTTTAAGGTTGCTTTGAAATTTTATTTAATTTTTCTCTTTTTAGATTATTGACATGCTAGAAAGACATCTTGACATGGCTATAGAGAATGAGAATCACAATGGGAATTACTAGAGGGGTTTAATTCTTCTACATCAGAGCTCAACGTAAGATTTTCAAGAATGATTTGAAGATCGTAAGTGTGGTAGTTGGATGACAGTTTACTCGTACGGTCGGTAACAACAATGTTTTATTATCATTAAAGGTAATGTCTTTTTCCAATTTATGAACATAAGTTTTTTTTTGAACGATAAATGTACGATCCTGCTTCGGAGGATAAGTGTTATTTTAATCGGGCCCATCTATCCGTATCCCAGCCGGGACCGCACCCCCAACCCCACAGGAGGAAACTCATTGCTGAGAAAACCCCCTGGCATAACTCTGAGCAATTAGCTAAAAGTGAGATTTGAACTCATGACCTCCCTTTTATTTATATATCATGGGTATCTCACCTTAACCAGTTAGGCTAAGGATCATTGGTTTATGAACATAAATTAAACTAAAGATCTTAAATCTTTTGTTAGTACGTCAATTTAGAGTGTTATCTAAATGACAAGATCCTTCCTAAATCCTTGACAGGTAAGTCATTTAACTATCGTAAACAATATATAAAAAGTGTTTGCATGTCAACCTAACCCAACTCTTAGAACTGTTATCTCGCTTGTTCATTTTGCAAGCTCTAACAAATATATCAATATATAAAACCTCTCATTCGGTGTCACCATATTACAACTCATTACAGAAAAACTAATCAACTCAGAGTATAAGATAACTTAACTCAAAAGAAAAACTAATCAACTCAAAGTATAAGATAACTTAACTCAATAGCCCGTTAAGAATCTAACCAAGATCATGATTATAAATGAGAGAAATAGTTAGGTCCATGGTAGTCTTTGAGCATGCATGTGTAGGCTCAAAAGACAAATTAACTTGATAACATCATCTTTTAGTGGTTTTATCACTGTCTATTGTGTGCATTACATGACTTTCTAAAGTGAAGGTCATTGGAGTTTCACTAGGTGCAATATGCTTTAAATGGACAAAGGGTTTTTACCACAATGGGCCTTTAGGTGATGGGTTTTCCTTGGAATGATGGACGAGCTGGGTCACCAGCGATGTCTGTGTTCGCGGGCGTGGGTGGTCTTTCGCTAATGGGTTTACCTGGGTGACCGGGTTTAATATTTATTCGTTGGCCGTTCAAAAAAACATGGAATGAAGAGGGACAAAGCAGTAGCTTCACTTCATCCTCGGCACCACACAATTGAACAAATCACGGTGAACGTTCATCGCTCCACAAAGATTACAAAGAATGATATTGGAAGGAGTGATGTAATGTATGCAAGGTGCACTATTACCGCTACCTAGGTGCGGCAAGTGTGGCGGTGGAAAGACTGATGCAGCATGCGGTGAAACCACCGCAAAAAGTTTAACAATACCATGTTCACCTAAAAAAAGTTATAATTTAAAAACTGGTGACTTAAAAGTGAAAAAGAAGACAAAATTTAATTTTGATGGTAACCATTAAGTTTTATCAATAAATATAAGAATAAATCAAGATGTTACATTATTGATGAGTTAACTCGATAGGTTCTTGTCGTGTATAATTGGGACCACATTCCAGACCCCTCTACGATAGCCTGCCTATATTCCTTCTTCATTCTTGTTTGTTGTATTCGAATTAATAATAAATACAGAAAAGAAAGTCTTATCTTTAGTTGTGTTATATCATAGTTTTTTAACGACAAATTTGCGACTCTGCTTCAAAGTATATATATGTTATTTTACTCGGACCCATCTATCCATGTTCCAATCGGGACCGCACCCCCAACTTCCTCAGAAGAAAACCATTGCTGAAAAAACCCCTAGTTTAACTCTAAGCATATTGCTCAGAGTAAGACTTAAACCCATAATTTACACGGTATTTATATGTTATAGGTACCTTAAATTAACCAGTTAAACTAAGGATAATTGGTTGTTATATCATAGTTAACATAGTAATTTGTTTACATGCTCTCTTGTATGTTACGTATGTTTTCTTTTTCTTTGTTTGTGGACTTTTGGGGGCTTTTCGCTTCTTAGGTTCGTTTTTTTATAATATATATTTTGGAAAAGAAAGTTAACAAATAAAATCTCAAAAAACAAAACATTATTGTTAAGCAAATTTTAAAAAAGAAGATAATTGTTATATTATACATTTACTGTGGCGTACTTCTCGTTTGTTTAATATAACTTGTTAACTCAGTTTATTATATAAGATATAGCTGTAGAGCCCACATGCATCATGCAAAAGGTTGGTGAACTTGCCACTATCATTTTGGCAACTCATGAAGCATAATTGAGATCTAATATTTTATAAAAGAAAAGAAGATAGTCTATTCTAAACAAGGTGTATTCTTGTCTTGTTATAGTTCATTGAGATGGGGCTACACCAAAGTGGTAACTTTGTTAGACAAACGGGTGTTTTAGTCTTTTTGCATTTTCAAGTTGAACTTCATAAGACATTTTGTAACATTTTCACAAGGAGCACACACCCCTTAAAATATTCTTTTAAAATCCACATAATTATATAGGATTTGAATTAGCTAATGAGGATGAATACCATGTGTCGCTAGGCAAAGATAGTAGAGACCATCGATATATGATCTTTTATATGTAGGTCACATTTTCACTTATAAGGACTTGTAACTTATAGAATTCAAATAGATGAACATTCTTTTTTTAACAGCAAATTCACCCTCACTCTAAACATACTTCTAAATCTACACCAATTGTTTATGATTGGACTTTTTCAATCTTTTAATGAGAGATACCATGCAATCAAAAGACAAGATTAACAATTGTAGAGATTAACAATCTTCTATCTTTGAAGAATCTTATGAAAGAAAGAAACGATTGTCGCTTTTATTGTTGTAATGAGAATAATAATAATAAATGAGAGTTAATTAGGGTATATATACGCTTATAGGTCAAGAGTGTGCCATGTATTTAGAATCTTAGTTAAAACATTTATGGAGAGTATAAGTATTAGTTGGGTCATATATTACATATACCAGTTAACCTGCAAACTATAGTTTATAACAAGGTTAACTATAGTTTACGAACTGTAAACCAAAGTGTATTTTGTTGTAGGCTGTAATTTTTAGTGTTCTAGTTTTGTTTAATGTCTAATCAGTACATGATGAAAAACCTCGAATGAGAGCTATCAGGCATATCATGGATTAGGTAATAACTAAGAAATGTATGGTAGCAAGTATGTCAAACATTTGTTTTTGCAAGCATTGATCATGTTTTTTTAACTCATACACTCTCTAATCTTATTGTGAAATCTACATATTTATTCATTATAAGATTTGACTCCTTAGGCTACAAGTATGTCAAACTTGAATCCTTATCATTTAAAGAGTAACATATTTTTTACATATTGTCTGGTAGGCTACAAACTCTTTGGTGGTATTAAATATGTGTCATGATATATTTAATGTTATATTTAATTTATGTTGCAATATTATTCATCCCTATTTCAAATTAGCCTTTCTCATATGGTACCATTGATTTGTTGTGTAACCAACATTGATCCACATGACTGGGTGAGTCTTGTTCAAATAAGTACGTTTTGTCTATAGCAATGGGTTCGCACGCCAAATTAACCATTCTACATGTAGTTTCAAAACATTAATCAAACGTATGATGTATTTGCGTTTCAAAGCATTAATCAAATGTATGATGTATTTGCCCATATCCTTTTAAACCGAATCCTAGAACAATGATGAAAATTTAAATCCTTGCTATACAAGCAATTGTACTATACAAGCATCAACCAATTGAAATGCTAAATCTTATGATATGGAATTGAAATGCTAAATCTTGTATATATGCATCAACCAATTGTACTATACAAACAACTGCAGCACATAAATACAAGTGCCGTGATATAAAATTGCAATCCGAGCTTCGATGGAAATATAGACAATCTCAAAATACCAAAAGGACGTTCGCGTATGCACCCAATGAGAGAATCATAGGATGGTTGTGAGAAAAAACAAAGAGAAATATTAGGGAGTAAGAGTAACTCAGATAAGAGATGTAACCAAAAGTGGTGCAAACATAGATTTCACCTCACTAGTACCAAAAATGTGATTATGTGAACACAGACATCCTTAACATTCATTAATCTTTCACATAAATCCTATAATTACATACCAAATTTTCCTAATATAATTACAGGAAAGAACAATAGAACTCCTTGATTTATACTATACAATAGCCAAAATGACTTGCCTGTGCCATCCAGTATTCCACCACACCACAAGAACCTGAATAAATCAGTAGGCCAAAGTGGTCAACTGAAAGGAATGAGGTTGGTCCGAGCCAATGTGGTCTAGCCAATGAGCCCAATGCATCAGGGTCCGCCACAAGTGGTCACTAAAAAGAAATAGGCTCATGGACACTTCTGACTTTCTAGGGAAGGCCCATCAATGGGTGTTTGGGAATGGTTATTTAAATAGTTCTATCTTTTTATTAAACGGCAAATCCTATATTTGAAGGAGAAATACATGAACAAGCATCTTACCGGATTTAAACAATAACCTTTTGGTTGTAAGACACTCTGCTTTCTTTTTAATCAACTACACCTAGATTTTTCTAGATGAAATTTACTTTGATCAGACACTTTACCATCAGCATGTCCCATTAAAAGCATTCAAACAGTTAATCTACATACCTTTTGAAACACATACACATTTGAGTGTCTAAATGAATAAAAGTGTTTTTGTTTATCACCTTGTTTAAGTGTGAAATAAGTTGATATCGATACTTTTGCGATTGCTTATATCAAGCTAATTACTTTTCTTGGATCGAAAATTATTGTGTTTCCCTTAAAAAGTAAACATCCATTTTCAATGTGCAGCTTTAAACAGAATTAACAAAACCGAAAGTTCTCACCTTTCTGATCAGAAATAAGAATCAGAATCGTAGGAATCATCATTGTAGGAATCATCATTGTAGAATCCAGCAATCTGTAGTTAAATTTGAAACAGATCAAGAATAGTAAGGAAAACAATAAAAGTTTCAAGTGGTTAAACTTCAACCTATGCCTTAACATTAACTAGAATGATTCAAAAACCAAGATAAAAGTTTCTGATACAAGGTTATAATAAGCAAATACGAACCTTGTCAAATTTTCCAACCTCTGCAGAATCCGCCTCCTGATCAACCTACCCAACAGAGTGATTCAAGAATCAAGATGAACGTTTTCATAAACATATATTTTCTTTTCAGAAAAGAAATATTTTACTCAATTTGATTTTGGGGTCAGAATTATCACATGTAACACTTTCTTTTTAACACTTACAAATGAAAACATTTGATCTTCAGATTCTTTAAGCAGCTTTTCATGATAAGTATCATTGACCGTTTTAGCTTGAACAACATATGGTAGTCTTTCCTGAAACAACATAACAAAGAGGTTAGATATCGATCAAACTCAAAGATCAAACAACAAACCAAAGATAAACACTAAAAGCTATTCAAAGATTAGCACCTGGGTAGACATGTTTTTCCATGTTTCAAATCCTTTCCGATCCATTTCGATGTAACTTTTAGTATCACAGTTCTTCACAAAACTTTCCCTACAACCAACAACAATATATGCTACGTTATGCATAACCACAACAACATACACATGCAATGTTTAAATGTTATTTACCAAAAACTTGTCTTCATTAGCACAATAAGTTTAAAAGTTTATTGCAAGTTCTATGGAGCTAAGTTCTAGGAGTTACTAACAATGGACCACAAACAAACTAGTGTTGTTGAAAAATAATAAGGGGGTGTTTGAGAATGGCTATTAACAGTGATCATGCATATTCAAATAAGCATAAGGAGATGATCAGTTTAACACAAATCCACTGCAGAATAAGCAATCTCAGACTGCTTTCTTTCACCCTTAAATAAGATAATCATATCAAATGATTATTTATCTTCCATATGAGACACTCATAGAATATTTGTCTTGTACATAAAAAGGCAATAAGCAATTACAAACACCCCCAAAACAGAACATTATGACTTATTAGAATAAAGGTTTTTAGATATTCTAGAAAATAAATGCAAACAAACACTTTCGGTTCAAAATCATTAGTGTTTGAATAATGTAGTATTTTAACATGATGTAAAAGACAATTAATGGTGCAACTGATGGATTCTTACATGAAAAATCGAAATTCTGATCTGGGTTCATTTCGAAACCTCTGTTCTACCTCTATCTGAAATATCACCTCTTTCATTTTCAACTTCTTTACATCCTTTTTGGATGCACATTCATGCATATCCTCAAGTGCAATCGCTACCGAAATCCCACAGCTTTCACTAAGAAGTCAATGAATGATTTTAAAACAAAATCACAAACCCACATTCATAAAAATTTGTGTATACACATGGAGATAAAGGGGGGATGAATACCATATTTGAAAGGCACTTCCATCAGGAGCACGACGCAACGCATTGACCCTTTTTCGAGTTCTTGAATGATACGCCATTAATGGGCACTTTTTTAAGCTTTCTGCAAATCTTTATGTTGTTCCCTTTTAGGGTTTAAACACTTATTGTTTTGGTTTGGTAATGAAGTGATTACTGCTTAAACCCCGCTGTTGAAAATTGAAATGCTGAGTTGGCGCATGATAGCGAGAGGGGCTGTGTGCTGCTAAAGTGCGCGGGCGGTTGAAATATACAAATCAAGTTAAAACTTAAAAAAGGGAATGTTTTTTGCGGGTAAAGAAAGTGGTGAAACGTGTTTCCCGCGGTTAAGAACGTGGGAAACTGGTGAACAGGTGTCGTGATGTGATTGGTTTAGGTTTTGACGGCTATGGCACGCGACGGGGCGCCGTCGAATTTCTTCCTCGTTCTACGACAAATGTTCAAACAACTTCTATATAGAATTTTATTTTAATTATTAGCAAAAAATAAAAATAAAAATAAAAATAATCCTACGTAATACTTTTATTTTATAATAATTAATACATTTTAATTAAGCATTTCAAATGTTTCTAATCAAACAAATAAAGTGTTATCGAGGAAGAAACGTTAATATACGTTTTAAGCATTGTCTCGATTCAGTTTTTTGATGATCTGACTTTAATAAGATAAATACAGTTTTGATTTAACATTGACTTTAGTATTTGAGATTAGTAAGCTAAATGAAATTAACTAACTTTAAGGACTAAGATTAGCAAGTCAAAGAATTAAAATAGAAACTAATCACCAACAGTTAACAAATTTATTGATTAACCTCTACCTCATAAATATAAAAGAAAAAAACAAGATGAATGCAAATTAATGGAAAACTCTCTGAAGAAATCTCTTGAAGATTCTCTTGTCACCATATGTACACATACATGTCCAGCTAACACATTGTTAGAATGAAATGCACAAAAAGAATTTTTATTTTTTCACATGTTGACCACTTAGACCACATGTAGTGGGAGGCGTTTACCCCTGAAAAATTACACAAAACGCCACTTAACCACCACCCCCTCAAGCGTGACGAAACGTAAAAACAGAAAAGACGTTATTGTTCTCACGCTGGAAAAGAAGACTTGTAATAATTACATCTGCATAATAAATGCACTTTAATCTTTCATTTGTTCCTTCCAGAAAACTAATGCTCAAATTTATTAATTATTTTACCGTTGAACATCACCAATTAATTAATACGCTTTTCTTTTTTATTTCCTATAGATAGTTTTTAAATCTTATATCCAAACTCAATCTACACTTCTCAAGTTTACAAAATTTCATTCTAAAATAACAAAGTGTTAAAAGCATGGAAATTATTCTTCATCATCATCTAGTAGTGAGAATATTACGTCGTCAGATTTGTATGAGATCGATAACACAATCAGAAGTGCAGCTGAACTCATTATGGAGTTAATGGAACATGTCATTTAACCTCCATGTCCAATCGTGAAACGAAAACAGTCGACCGGGATGGTCATGCTGCCAACGAGCGATTGATGCGTGATTATTTTTCTGATAAACTGTTATACGGGCCTAGAGCTTTTAGACGTTGTTTCCGGATGAGTAAACATTTGTTTTTATGTATATCTCATGATTTCGAACGAGAGTATAAGTCTTTTCAACAAAGACCTGATGCAAGAGGAAAGCTAGGATTCACGAGTATACAAAAATGTACATGTTCAATACGTGTGATGGCATGCGGTACTGCAACCGACTTGTGGGACGATTACTTAAACATGGCGGATAAAAATCGAGAGACACTTTAGAACTTTATTGTAAAGGTATAATTTATTTATTCACCTTTAATAATTATTTTTTATTGTCATTGATTAATAATATGTCAATTATTAGCTTGTACTTATTTTGAAAAGTACGATTGAGCTATACGGTACATGATATTTAAGAAAACAGACATGGAATGATCTACAAAGAATATATGTTGTACATGAAGAAATACACGGTTTACCGGGCATGGTTGGTAGCATAGATTGCATGCACTGATAGTGGTCTAACTATCTAATCGCTCACAAACAAGGAGATCAGAGAGGAACAATCATTCTTCAAGCTGTTGCGTCATATGATCTATGTATTTGGTATGCATTTTTTTGAGTCGCTTGATCAAACAATGACATCAATGTTTTTGAACAGTCATCTATCTTGGAGGATCACATTTCTGGTAACGCACTTGTGGCTTCATTTTTTGCTAATGGAAATGAGTACTCACATGGCTCATTTTGGGGTGATGGTATTTACTCGGAGTATTCGATTATCGTAAAATCATTTAGAGAACCTATTGACTCAAAAAGACTTTATTTTAAAAAAGTTCAAGAATCATCAAGAGAAGATATCAAAAGGGCTTTCGGTGTTCTTTAGGCACATTGGCATATTGTGATAAATTTGTGTTGAATTTGGACAAATGATAAAATTAGAGACGTTATGTATGTTTGAATCATTATAAATAATATGATTTTAGAGAACGAGGGCAAAGCCATTTGCCAAGATTTTGATCCATTACATGTACAAGTACAATATGAGATGATGACAAGTATGGAACAAAGATTAGAAAACACAACGCCAATGCATAACAAGAAAGCACATAATTATCTAATCACAAATTTGGTCGAACATGCTTGGATGAGATGTACAATTAAAGATGATGATTAGTTATTATATTCTATTATTGTTGCATTACTGTTTTTAGTTTTTTTATTTTTTTGGTTATCCAACTTGCTTGAAAGACTTTATTGTTACATTAATGTTTCAACTTTCTTTTATCATTTTTGATGTTTTCTTACCGTTGCACAGAAATTGTAGTTTAAATTTAATATTTCAGTTTAATGTTTCTATTTTAATTGTTCTAGAACAGTCGCAACATAACTAATTAAGTTTTCAGCTTTTTTTAACCATTTCAAGCACCTATTTAAACACAAAATCTTCAATTTTTTTACCACAACACATTTATGTCATTCTCTATTATTCTCTTAATCAAAATCAAAATGTTTCCATGGTGACAACCCTACAACCCAAATTACTGCCCCCTTGACTAAATAGTCAAAACCAATCCTGTCAAATGGAAACTTTTGGTGAGATTATGAATAACAGTCTTTTTGGCATGATAGCTAATATGTCAATGCCTACTTATGGATATCATCAAAACGTCATCGATATTCACCCGCAAGTTCAAAGACAAGAAGATGTGGTACCCGAAACACAACCAGATGTGTTACTCGAGACACAACTGGATGTGGTACCCGACACACAACCTCGGAAGCGGTCACACAAGAAAAAAAACCCCGACGAGCCGAAGGCAAAAAAACACACACGCCATGGCCAAAAGTGAGGAATACGATTTGGCTTGATGTATCCGAGGACCTGCTAGTTGGTAAAAAAATTTCAAATACTTAATACTTTTTATTTATTTGATTACTAACTTGTTAAATTTTTCTTAGCAAAATATCAAATAACAATAAATTTTGGGTAAAATTTTGGATAAATTTTCACGAGAAGATCAATAAAAACCATTATATTATTGTACACCGAATATGATTTCTACTAAGTGGAGGGATGTTCGCGTAAAGTGTACAGAATACAATAATATTTACCAACGGATGTGGAACCATCGGAAGAGTGGACAAAATGATGCTCAAATCCAACCAGATGCTTTGGTTGAATACCAAGATACCAAGGGCTCATTTAGATATATCAAAATTTGGGAGCTTTTTCGAGGTAGCTCAAAGTGGCATCTCATCCCATTAATGGGAACAAAGGCTAGACATGGTCAAGCGATACTAAAGAGAACAACATCGTCGTCGTCCTTTGAACCTACATGTCAATCTCCCGAATCTTGGCTTAATATCAATCTAAACGAGAACAAGGACGAGAACGAGGAACTAGATGTACTGACACATGAAGAACTGCCATGTCCGATTGGGGGAGGGGGATAAAGGAAAACAAACAACATTCTCTTTGGTGTTGATTACAATGAAAACTTTAAAGATTTTACTCAAAGATTAGAATATTTATCCAACATTGTAAAAAAAGTGGTTAGAGCTAAAACAAACAAGAAAGCGAAAGACAAGAACGTTTGGAGCTAAAAAAGATCGACAAATAGGCTTGTAAAACCTAACTTCCGGATGTGATTAGCACAAACCGCCATTGAATAAGGTTGCCTTGATGTTGAGAAAATGCTGTCAAAATTTCACAACAATCCAACCGTTTAATTTCTAAGATATAACTAATCTCTATAGCTAGATTTAAAAGTGACGGGAATTCCTCTTTATTGTTTTCTCTTTATATCTATCTGTCTCTATTGAAAAAATGATCTCAATTTACTACTATTCAACTCCCTTTTAATCTATTCACTTAAGTGAAGAAAATAGGCCATAAAAATTAAGCTTCCCTCGTGGGCCAAAAACTAACCACAAATCTCCCAGTTTTGGTGTATGAGAAAGAGTTCACCATTCCGGTGATAAAGCAACAAATCTTCAACTTTTCCTTGTTACAACTTTAGTTAACATATCGAAACCATTATCATCATTGTGAATTTTATGAAGTTCAAACAAGTTGTCTTCAATAGCATCTATAATTATGTTTTGTTCTCTTACATGGAATTCTTTGGAAGGTGAATAGCACTTTGATAATCATAAAGATTCACATAGTGTTGTTACATAAAGGCAAGCTTTTGCATAAATATTTTCAACCACATTAATTATTTGCATGCTTCTATTCTTGTCATGTTGTCTACTTTAATAGTATACAATGTGGCATAGCTTTTCAATATTGAGTGCCATGCCACAACTCCCCTTGCAAAAGTCATCAAAAATTTGGAAGTAGACTTCATATTGTCTTTGTTCTCCACCATATCAAAATCTGTATAATCAATAACCCTTGGCTCCCCCTTTTCAAATGTTATACCTAATTTGAAAGTACCATGTATATATTTAAGAATCCACTTAATTACCTCCTAATTCTTCTTTCATGGATTTGACAAAAACTAACTAACAACACCTACAACACGGGCAATATTTGGTAATGCATATAACATTGCATTCATCAAACTTTCAACTACTATGGCACAGGGAACTCCATTCATTTCTTCAATCTCTTTCTTCAAAGATGGACAATCTTTATCCTTTAGCTTAATTTTATGAGTTAGAGGTAAACTAATAACTTTAGCTTTTGCCATGTTGCATCTATAAAACGCCTTCTCAATGCATTGCTCTTGTGATATATATAATTTCTTTGAAGCTCTATAGAAATCTAAATGCTTAGAATTTATTTAGCTTGCCCCAAGGCTTTTTATAGAAAATGACTTGCTCAATTTGTAATGCCCCGAAATTCGAAACAAGCCAATTAATAGTAATGGGCTTAGTTGGGGGTTATTTAATATAAAAAATAGAGAAATGGATTATGGACCAAATTAACCTTACGGGTTATGTGTCAGACGAGTTTAAGGTCCCGTGAACACCCGGTATATAAATACAAATCACCCATATTCTTTTGACTTGCAACTCAAACAACCAACCTTCTAGAGAGAAAGTGTAAAGAGAGGAAATGGAGAAAAGTGAAGATTTGGGGCTTTATGGATGAAGGATTGAAGATTTGTGTTTTTGGGCATTAAACAACAAGTAAATAGTAAGAATCCAAGTAAGAATCATCATCCAACATCCCTTTTAATCATACTCGGATTCTAGGGTTTTGGGGTTTTGAAAAGTGATAAAAATTCAGTACAAAAGTCATGTTTTTATGCATGAAATTATGTACAAAGCTTAGATATAACTTCATGGATGAAAAACTAAGGATTTGGATGTAAAAAGTTGAAGTTTTGGGTAAAAAACGCGCTGGATCATCATTTTTATGCGTCTAGAGAAACTGTGTAGAAAATGACCTGTTTTTATGTTAACTCGTATGCAGATTGTGTATTGTGAGCATACTTTAGGTGAATTTTTTCGCGGAGACCAGGTGAGTTCTGAATCCCTCTTTTACAAGTTTTCAATGCTTTTTGGGGCTATTGTGCATACCTTCGTGATGTTAAATGCTTAACTGTATGACTTTTAAGATGTTAGTCGTAAGATGTATGATTACTATATGAGAAGTAGGATGAATAGTTAAGCTAGTGCTCGATAGGCTAAGTGATACGAATGTGTCTACTTATGATGCTTTATGAGGTTTACGATGAATTATGATGCCTTAAGCTACTTTCTCTTGAGATGAAAAAGATTTTGATGAAAGCTTTACTTGAATGCTATATGTGTAATAAGTAAAGTATTATGTAAAGAGATAGGAAAGATAATATTAATGAGAAGTGGAACTTAATTGTCACACCCCCGCTAAGAGCGGAAACACGGGGGCGTAACGAGACGGGAATCGTCATAAAACATGGTGAGCGATAGAGATGCAATAATAATAATGATGACAAGCGTGTCATGACAACACCTGACAACAAGGGGACTTGTGTCGTGTTTAGTCAGTATTCACGACAACATAGCCATAAGCATAATATGACACATAGATCATAATACATAGATGATAACATTGTATGCAATTCCCACAACCCGGGAACAAGTTACAAAGTATAACGTTGTTTGAAATAGATACATCAATTGTTTTCAAAATGACAAGTTTGGCCCGAAAATGCATCCTAGGGTCTCCACTAAGGCAGCACACCTAGAATCTCAGCTAGCATGATCACCTGAAAAGATATGCTCAAAATGGTCAACAAAATTGTTGGTGAGTTCGCAGTTTTAAAGTAAATAAGTAATTGATGCTGTATAAGGTTGTTGCAGAATACCGTGCATACAGTTATAAGTAAGCAAAATCACATGACAAGAGCTTTACAACCAAACCTAATGACGTACACAAAGAATCTTGTCGGAATATATTCACCCAAGGCCCGTACCTGGCTATTGTTGGTACTAACTAGTATACCAACACGAGGGTGGGGGTGTCAACCCAGTAGTACTACCAATACCCAACCGTCGGTTCCACACTGGAATTAAATGGTTGTAAGAAAGAACCACAAAGTAGACTCAAGCATGTATCAGATAAGTACCCACAAAACAGTAGCACGTTGATTCCAAGTATGTAAATTGTATGTATGTTGTATAGCATAGAAAACGGCGAGCATACTTTTCCCCATGTTTGTAAATGTTTGTAAAGTAGTATAAGCACAAAAAGGGGCCACGAAACTCACATGTTAAGTGGTAAGTATGAAAGATCGAGATTCCCAACAGTTGTATGCAGAGAACAGTCAACACCTATTGACAGTTATTGTTAAGCATTAATGACATGTATAAAGCGTATAGTAATGTTTGGTCGGTTCGGGTTGTATCGTTTCGGTCGTGGGTGGCACACACACACAAGCGGACACACTTATCAGATCTTATGTAGATTCAAGTACATATGAGTAGTCGTCATTGCTTATGACATCCGAGAAATGATCTCGTGGTTATGAAAGATAGCACTTGTTAAGTATTTGGAGTTCCAATTGGATTTTCGATAATTGTAAAATGTTAGGTTGTTTTCAATTGAAATAGTATGTGCATATTGATAGCGTTGACTTTAATCTTTATGGTCAAGCAATGACACTTTTACTGATGTTGCCTTATCAGCATCAGACGTTCAAGGGGAAATTCACACTCAACATCACCAGTCACACAACAGGACCAGACGCTCGACTCAACGCCCCATCCTTACGAATCACCCTTCAATCGTACGAATCAGCTTCATTCGTACGATTGAGTCTTCATTCGCATGGTTGGCATTCAATCGTACTACACAACACACATTCATACGATCAACCTCCATGCGCACGTATCAACCCTCAATCGTGCGAATTAGCTACTTTCGTGCGAGGTTTTGAAAATGTATCAATAAGTATTTTATTATAAAACTAGAACTCACTGAACATAGATGACTTTGTGTGCATAATAGTTAGCAGGTAACGATGCAGCTAAGGAGTGTAGGCATGGATGAGATAGCTACTGGAAGGATCCGAGTCTGGCATTCTAGATTTTGAGATAATAATAGTAATTGTCAAGTTTTCTATGATACAAATACAAGAACAATGTTTTGTCATGTACTTACAGTTATATATGAAAACTTTAAATTCTGTTGTAACGTTTCATGTTTTAAATGTTTTACACTATGAATGACCAACTATAAGCGTTCCGGAATCAGGGTCTTACAAGTTAGTATCAGAGCGAAAGTTTAATAGAATTGGATAAAATTACTTTAAAACTAAGACTCAACTGAGAATGGGACGAAAGGAAAAGGGATGTCAGTCCTAGTAGCTACATGCCTGTAGGTAATGTTTTATGTAAACCTTTTTATGTAAATTAATAGAAAATGGAATTGTTGGATCTTGAAAGGCTGATGCAACAAACACTTAGACTATTTTTGGTGCAACTTATAAAGGACTTCCGAAGTTAAGTATGGACTTTCGAAGGAGATGGAGTTCTTCCGAAGACAAAGTGCAAGATCATCTCCGAAGGAAAAACTCAAACTTCCGAAAACAAAGTCCTCTCTTTCGAAGTTCAAGTCTCGGAAGAATTCAAAGACAATGACTTCCAAAGAAGAAGTCCTCAAGCCATGGAAGAAGCAGCCTCTTCTGAAGTATAAAAGGCTTCGGAAGAACTTGTTCTTCCAGTTCTTCTGATGCCAATTAACCTTCGGAAGATGCTGTTATGGGCCAGTGGACATAAGTATGGTTCTTTGACACTCCGCTGCAAACCTCTGATACTACATGGCATTTTCCCAAAAGGCCATGTAGTTGATCATACTTATTCCACTGTTCACCTTTGTTTGTTAGTACAGTTGCTAACTTTAGTGACAATAGGTAAGTCATGGACATGTCATTACTACCATATCTTAGATAAGACATTATCTAAGATACCTTAACTTTAGCTTTGTAGTATCTGCTTTAGTTATAGGATTCTAGCTGGTATCAAAGTATAACCAGCTGTAGATGATAGTATATATAGTTTTTCATTGTAACTCTTGTATCATGCTTGTAAGAGTCTTGTAAAATTTGAGTTGATAAGTAATACATACAAGAACCTTGAATGTTATTTCTTTGTGTTCTTAAGTTACTTAGTATATTATAACGAACTCTTTGAGAGATTGTGCTTCATCATAACCGTGTGAGTACAAGTGAGTTGGAGAAAAACCAAGTGTTTAGTGATATATATTGATCTTGCAATTGGTATCAGAGCTTTTTAGGCTCTTGATTGTATGATCTTACTATCCAAATCAACTTGTTTTCAATCCTTTCTTTATCACACTCTATAATGGCCCTTATTTAGAAATCTGAAGTTGAGATGGGGATGATGACTAAACACCTATCATCACGCCTGAAAACTTTAGACAATGGAGTAGATGTATAGAAGGTTTCATCAGATACCTTAATGGTAAAATGTGGTTGTCTATCATCAATGGTTCTTACAAGCTCAAGGTTGCTGCACTTGGAGGAAACGGTGCCATGATCGAGAAGGCTATTGAAGAATGCTATGATGAAGACCAGAAGAAGATGGACATAGACAACAATGCTATGACGGCTCTTATGACTGCTATATCATGGTGGGGTTTGAGCATTGCAAGTCAGCTAAAGAGCTGTTTGATGCATTGTCACAGATGTACTCTAACTCAAATGATTCCAAGAAAGATTCACTCAAGAAACAGTTTGAGAACTTTACCTACATTGCTGGAGAGACCCTCAACCAACAATACTTCAGGTACATGGATCTTATTGCTTTCCTTCAATATGTGGGAGTTACCATTGACTTGAGAGACCTCTCAAGAAAGTTCATTAGTGCACTCCCAAATGAGTGGACGTTCTATTGTGTCTCCATAAAAAGGATAGAGAATCTAAACTCCCTCACCATGACTAAACTATACAACATTCTTGATGGATACCATGTAGAGATGGAAAACAAGAGTGTCCATCTGATGAGCATACCCTCAAGCCTTCCTACTGGCAACACTTTAATGGTTATTGAAGGCTCAGGACCTAACCAACCTCAATAGTACCTGACTTACTCTCAGCAACCATCCTTTTCAACAGGACCCTATATCACATTTCCTAAGACTCCAAGGTCTCAACAGACTCAACAAAGTTCTTTCCAGGACAACTGTGCCTTTATCTCAGGAAATGGGCACTCTGGTGATCATCAGCTCTGCTTTGATGATCTAGAGTGCTTCAGCCCAGATGATGTCGGGTACGTGGACATAGTCCAACAAATGGCTATGCTTACCTACAGAGCAAAGAAGTTCTTCAAGAGAACTGGAAGGAAATTCCCTCAAAACCCAGCTAGCAGCAAGTTCGAGTTTGACAAAACCAAGACAAAGTGTTACAATTGTAACCAACTTGGTCATTTTGTCAGGGAATGCAAGGCTCCCAAGTCAAATCCGGGAATCTCTCATGCCTCCTCAAAAGCCTCTACACCTAAAGCCCCTAGGAAGTCAACTAAAACAACTGTTGTAGCTCAAGAAGTTGACTGGAGCTTTATGATACAGGATGTGACTCTTGTTCAAGCACTCATGGCTGAAACAGATGACAACAAGGTATATGAACATCTCTGCACTCCAGCTTGTATTTCTAAGGTAAAACTATATCAGGACTACAATATGCAGACTAAGTCTGATATTGAGTCTTTATATGTTTTAAAATCTAACTTTAAAAGAGCTGAAGCTGACTATCAAAGAAAAATATATTGTTAGAGAAAACTGTGTATCTTTTAAAACATGAACACACAAACTACAAGACTCAAATAAAGGATTTAATATCCAAATTGTCTGAGGCTCAAGCCCAGCTTGTCATAGTTGAGGCTCAAGCCAGGAAGCATGCTATCTCAGAGCAAAACTTCCAAGTCATCCTTGCATCATCCTCTCACTCAAAACTATGTTATCAAAACAAAGGTGGGTTGGGGACCAATGAAATTGCTCCACCACACTCTTATGAGTCTATTAGACAACCAAGGTATGGTACTAAAGAGCAATAGGTTCCATATGCTAACCCACCTTCTCATGAGTCAAAGAGTGATGCAAGTGTGGAGACCATCACAGGAAAGATCCAGGTAGACCCTACCCTCTTACTAGTGATGACCAACCTTTTACTATGAAAGCTATAAGAAGCCAAGCTAAGGCAACCAAAAAATCTGCAAAGAAAGTGGCTGAATCAAAGCTGAAGATTGACCCGAAGCAAAAGGGTGTGTTCATCTCAGCTGGATTCTAGGTGGTGGGAACTTCTGAACCTAGAAAAGTGTGTAGTACCATCACACCTATCCAACAAAAGGATCAGAAGGGAAATGGAAAGATTGTTGTTGAAGACAAGAAGACCAATAAATAACAGCCTTTACATTCCCAGAAGACTAACATTGTATGCATAATATGTGGTCTGCAAAACCATATGGCCAAAGATTGTTATTACAATCCTGCTAGTACACATTATGCAAATAATGTTAAGAAAGAAGGAGTTAAGAAAGGTTTCTCATTTGGACCCTATCAAATGGTCCAAGTGATGAAAAAGAGAAAGCTTGTTTCTGAAGCAAGGTTGCTTTCGGAAGAAAATCCTTCTTCCGAAGGGAAAATGGCTTTGGAAGCTAAAGTTGTATAGACTCAGAAAGCCAAGATAGTCCCCTTGAAACCATCCCAGAAGAAGACTGCTTCAGAAGAAAAGGTGCTGAAGGCCTCTTCCGAGAAGAAAGAAGGTTCGGAAGAATGCCATGCTGCTCAAGCTTCAACAAGCTCATCCTCTATGATCAACCAAAGGATGGAATGGAAGATCAAAGAAGATGCTGCATCCCAAGCCTCCTCTTCACAAACACTTATTGAACCCCCATGCATTAACTTTGCTTCAATAAAATCCTCATTGGAAGAGCCCAATACCAACAAGGCTTGGGTTTCCAATAAAAACTAACTTTTTCACTTTATGTGCACGGACATCTACATGACAAGAACAACAATGTATGGATTGTAGATAGTGGATGCTCCAGGCACATGACAGGGAATATATTTCTCCTTCAAAAATTGCAACATTTTGATGGAGGTCTTGTTTAGTTTAGAGGTGAGGCTGGAGGATACATTTCTAGTAGAGGGAGTGTATCCAACGACAAGTTAAAGGTTGACAAAGTACACTTTGTTAAACAATTTGAACACAATCTTCTAAGTGTTTCTCAATTCTGTAATCAAAAGCACCAAATGCTTTTCACAGAACATGAGTGCATTATCTTCAAACCTAGGATGACCATTCCTCTAGAATTGATGCTTTTTAGATCTCCCAGGAAAGGGGATATATACAAGCTGGATATGAATTATGCTTCCCCACTAGGAGAAGTATCATGCTTTCTTTCCAAAGCTGATGGTGATGAGTCAACACTATGCCTTAAATGAATGTGTCATGTCAATTTTAAAACCATGAATAAATTGGTTAATAATTAACTTGGTACATGGTTGCATAAAAAGGAATTTTGCTGCAAAAATAAATGTGTTGCATGCTTGAAAAGGAAGCAACACAGAGCATCTCATAAATCCAAAGTTGTTAACTCCATCACCACCTCGTTACACTTATTGCACATGGATCTCTTCAGTCCAACAAGTATAATGAGCATCGGAAGGAAATCATATTGCTTTGTGATAGTTGATGATTTTACAAGATTTACATGGGTATTCTTTTTAAGAACTAAGGATGAAACTGTTGAAACATTAAAATATTTTATTCTTAAAATAGAAAACCAAATTGATCACAAGGTAAAAATAATCAGA
Source organism: Flaveria trinervia (assembly GCA_025506515.1). NCBI lineage: Eukaryota > Viridiplantae > Streptophyta > Magnoliopsida > Asterales > Asteraceae > Flaveria > Flaveria trinervia. The sequence continues at coordinate 22,668,482 of CM046452.1, forward strand.
AGGGGTCAAGGTACTAAGTTCAAGAATCAAGTTCTTGACTCATTCTGTAACTCAAAAGGGATTGCCGGACAATATGTGCACGTAGAACTCCTAAAAAAATGGTGTTGCTGAGAGGAGGAAAATGACACTTATTGAGCCTGCTCGGACTATGTTAGCTGATTCCAAGATTCCTCTTACTTTCTGGGTAGAGGCAGTCTGAACTGCATGCTATGTGCAGAACATAGTTTTTGTAGTTAAGCCACATGGAGAACCCCTTATGAGCTATGGAACAAGAGGCCACCATTCATTGGCTTTCTAAGGTCCTATAGCAACAGGTGTACCATACTTAACACAAAAACAATTTGGCAAAGTTTGCTAAAAAGTCGGATGATGCTATCTTTGTTGGATATTCCTCCAAATCTATTGCTTATAGAGTTTATAACATCAAAAATCAAAAATTTGTGGAATCATCCAATATTGTTGTCAATGATCACACTCCTTGTGTTAAGGGGAATGACCCTGATTACATTTTTGACTTAGAATTGTTTCCCAACTATTCTAATCCATCTTGTGAGAATGTTTCAGCTAGAACAAGTCCTCAAAATGATCATGATCAACTGTTTGAGTTGCCCAGATCCTGCTCAAATTCTTCAAGAGTGACTGAAGATCCAACTCCAATTATCTTATGTTCAAGTAGCATGACTCTTTCAAGAGATAGTGAAGCTTTAACCAGTGTTCCTTCACGTGACACTAAACAACACCCAATTGATAGAAGTAGTATTTTGAAAGAACAGACAACTATTAATGCTTCCTCTCAGCCAATCATTGATGATGATGTTTCTCTTTCATTCAATCAGTCCTAATTGAATGACATTGAAACAACAGCTAGCCCAAGTGTTCATGCTCCTGAGCAAAATACGTCCAACTTGGATTTATCTTTGCAACTAGAAGTGATTCCTAGACTAAGGATTCATAACACTCATCCAGTTGTGAACATCATAAGAGAAGTCTCTAAAGGCGTGAGAACAAGAGGACAAACTCATCATGAGAATGTCTGTTTGTGCTCATGCTTCTTGTCTCAGATGGAACCTAAGAAAGTAGAAGAAGCATTAAAGGATAGTATCTGGGTTGAGTCAATGCAAGAAGAGTTGCTCCTATTCAAAAGACAAAAGGTTTGGAATCTTTGCCCATTACCATCTTGTCAAGTACCTATAGGCACCAAATGGGTTTTTAGAAACAAGAGAGATGGTAAAGGCTTGATCATCAAGAACAAAGCTAGATTGGTTGTTCAAGGATATACCCAAGAGGAAGGAATTGATTATACTGATGTTTTTGCACCTGTTGTAAGACTTGAGGTAGTTAGAATCTTCCTTGCTTATGCTGCATCCAAGAATTTTACTGTCTATCAACTTGATGTCAAGTGTGCCTTTCTATATGGAAATATAGATAGGGAGGTCTAAGTATGCCAACCTCCAGGATTTGAAGACCCACAACACCCCAACTATGTGTGCAAGCTGGATAAAGCTCGTCATGGGCTGCACTAGGCACCTAGGCTGTGGTATGAGACTTTGTCTCAATTATCCTAAAGAGTGGTTACACTCGAGGCACCGTTGATAAGACTCTTTTCATAAAGAATTCTGGGAAAGACATATTGATCGTTCAAGTCTATGCTGATGACAACATATTTGGTTCTTAAATCGACCAAATGTGTAAAGACTTTGAGAGCATTATGAAGAAGAAGTTTGAGATGAGTTCCATGGAAAAATGGACTTTTTCCTTGGAATTCAGGTGAAGCAAATGAAGGAAGGGTTCTTTATCAATCAATCTAAGTATGTCTCTGATATCTTAGAGAGATTTGATATGAAGGATTGTAAGCCAGCCAAGTCACCTATACCCAGAAACCATGACCTTTGTCCTGACTCTAAGGGGGAGGATATTGATCAACATTAGTATAGGGCAATCATTGGGTCTCTAATGTACCTCACAGCAAGTAGACTTGATATCATGTTTGCTACATGCATCTGTGCAAAATATCAGGCTGCTCCAAAGGTGTCTCACCTAGTTGCTACCAAGAGAATTCTTAGATACCTCAAAGGAACACCTAAATTAGGTCTTTGGTATCCTAGGAATAGCAACTTCAATCTATATGGCTACTTAGATATTGACTATGGTGGCTGCAACATAAACAAGAAATCCACATCAGGAGGATGTCTATTTCTTGGTGGAAGGATCATCTCATGGCAATGCAAGAAGCAATCCTGTGTCTCTACATCTACTGGTAAAGCTGAATACATTGCTACTGCAAGTTGCTGTGCTCAGTTGCTCTGGATTCAAAACCAGATGCTAGACTATGGATTCAACTTCATGAGCACTCCTATCCATATTGACAACAACAATGCTATCTCCATTACTGAAAATCCCGTGAAGCACTCAAAGACAAAGCATATTGATATCAGGTACCACTTAGTTAGAGATACTTATGAGAAAAACCTAATCAAACCAATCAAAGTTGATTCAAATGACCAACATGTTTGATTTGTTCACTAAATCTTTTGATGAACAAAGATTTAAATATCTCATTACAACTATTAGGATGATAAACATTGATTAGTCTATCTGACTTGAAAACCTTTTTGAAATGTGTAATGTCTTTTGTCATAACAATCTAAGCCCTGTTACATTAGGTTAATTTTTTTCTAAGTATGGGTTTTTCCGAAGAGAAATTATCCTTCGGAAGATTCTTTTCATATCTTCCGAAGCTAAATTTCTCCAAGTGAAATTTTTTTCCCGGAAGAGTTTTTAGTCCCGGAAGAAGCGATTGATTGTGTATTAGATCTCCATTGAGAAGGCCTATTTTACTCACTAAAGTAAGAAATTTACCTTCGGAAGTAAAATTGGTTTCGGAAGAAGAGTACGTTTGGAAGAAGATTACCCTCGGAAAGGTTTTATACTCAGAAGAAGACCTCACTGTGCAACGAAAATCTTTGGGCCCCACATAGTAAAAAGTAAAGATTTTATTAATGATGTCAGAATCTTTTAAACGGTTTTAATCTTACCGCCACTGTCACATCTTACCCCAAACCATCTTTTCACCTTATCCAAAACCCCAAAACCGCCATTCCACCCATTTAAATAATCCCGACTCTTCATTTAATCTTTTTACCGAATTTACTGTCCAAAGCTTGCTTCACCCCAAATTCACCCTGCTCAAACTTGTTTCATCATCTTCTTTCTTACAATGGCACTCAACCCTCAACACAACCAAGTCACACTCCTTGACTCTACCAAGGATGCCGACTTCTCAGACATCATCTCCTTTCTTACTCAATCTACCTACTTTACTGCTCTGACTGTGAACCCCACAATTTACTTGAAACACATGAAATAATTTTCTGGGAATGATCAGATAGTACTCCTAAACGGAGTTAGGGTTATTAGGTCAAGAATTTCTAGCCAGGAATTGGTCATTACTGAACAAGTCATCCGAGAGCATCTGGAGCTCCATGATGAAGGCGCTCTAACTTTCACAAATCAGACCTTGATGATACATATCTCTAAATGGGATATGGTGGAGATGTGAGTAAGTCTACAACTAGAAGTTTCTACTTCACATTGTTCTCCATTGTTCGTCTAACAAGTGTGGGGGATGGGATCAAATCCCATATGAACTGGGCTACCTAGTTCATGGATTGGTGAAAAGCCTTTGCTTCAACTACTAAAGGTTTGTGCTGACTAACCTTATGGGAAACCTTCAAAAGGACACATTCTTTATGTATCCTAGTTTCATCCAGCATATAAACAACTGTGAGTTGGACTAGAGTAAGCTTGTCTGTGCAGCTACTCTGCTTGTTCCTCAAATGAGGCCGACCATCTTCAAAATCTTGAAGAGAGTGTCCTCCAATTTCACTGGAAGACATATTGTGCTTCTTCCAAGTATGATTGAGCCAATGGCTCCCGGTGACATCCTTGTTCACCCCACAGGTGATGAACCCACACCAGAAACTACCCTTACTTTGCCAGATCTTCCTTCTCGCCTCATCAAACACACTATCAGAGACGCAAACGAACCCTTGCTCAGTCTACTCTGATTGAGCAAGTCCCTCCTGTTCAAACCAAAAAGACTAGAGTGGAAACATAGGCTCCAACTCAGTCAAAGGTCTCACCATCCTTCTTATTTGACCTAAATATGGAATTTGTGTATCCTTATTCTTAATTCAACGAGTTAGAAACCCAAGCCACAAGCCCCCGGGATGAGTCCCAACACTCTGTTGAGAAACCCAAAAGGGACAGTCCCACCAAAGGCTCATTGCCAATAGACATTGACCAACATCCCGGGTCAGTAGGCTTCACTTCCCTACCCTTTACTGACCTTTTAATCAGAACAGATGAGGAGATTACGTCTCTTCATGGCAATGAAGTTGATCCAAAACACCCTTTATCAGATCAACAGAGCCTAGAGGGATCTCTTGTCTCTAGCACACATCAGTTAAAACCAACTAAGGTGAATCCCACGGATGTGGAGGGTACTCATATAGATTCAGCTGCCACTATTGAAGGAAACTCATTGGATCCTCATGCCAGTGGTACCATCTATGAGACTGAATCTACGAAAATCATGCCTTTTGATGACTCTGAAAGAGACATCCTCAGGCAAGGGAAACCAGGGTGCCAAGAAACCACATCTGGTGGTGAGGGTGAACATACAAGGTATGTTACCTCATCTCCCTGTGATTCTTCAAAAGAAGATGAGGGTAGTATGCAACTCACTATTCAAGACCTACTTTCTAAAGTCTCAAACCTTGAATCGAAGGTTAAGACTTTAGAGGATAGGTCTGCCACTTAGCAACCTGAGATTGAAACTCGCAAGGCTCAACTAGCTGAGAAACAGATTGAGAGATTTGTCAGGCACGTACCTATTCAGGTCTCATTGACCTCTTCTTCTAGCTCATCTATCTCTCAAGATGATGCTACCAAAAAGGGGGAGAATGTTTAGAGACAAACAATAGAGGAACTACAAAGCGAAGCTTTAACTTCTCTATCTGCTAGATACCCGGCTCCTACAGCAATAGTCATTCTAGAGCCTTCTCAAGTTGTCCTGTAAATGGACCCAAGGATGCTCAGAGATCTCAATAGGATCTTCTCCAAGTTTCTATTGAGATCTTCTTTAGATCAGCCTAGCCCTGATGCGGCTATAATATACTTTGGAGCTGAAGAGCTTTAGAGGCTAAATGCACCTTCTACCCCTGTGGAAGAAGTTGGTCAACCTAAGTCCCAAATGGAACCTAAGTTTTATTTCGAAGGGGAAATGAGGAATGATGGCCTAACAACTAAAATAGTTGGGACAGATAGTGCATTCCCTCAGACTTCCAAAGCTGAAGTCAAAGCCTCAAAAGAACAATTTCAATCTTCCAAAACTGAGATGGAAGCTGTGAAAAGCCTGTTCTCCTTGTCCGAGGATCTAATGATCACACATGCAATTCTAGAGCTGGCATCTGAGGTGAATAGTGAGGACTTTCTCAACCGACCCCTAGCTCAAACAACTTCATTATCTCCATCCACCATGTCTCAACCTGAACCTTGCATCTAAGAACCACCAAAGTCTAGCACTTCCGAAGATGTTAAAGGCAAGAAGAAGATGATTGCGGAAGAGCTTTAGAAGGAGGAGAGGATTGAGAAACTTAAAAGAAAAGGTAGACTCCCAACTAGGAAGTTGCTAGCTGCCAGCTCCAAAGCAGCTGTAGCCAACCAGGAGGTAGTTAACAACAAGAAAAGGGTGGAGATCATTGACAAGCTCATCAAGCTTGGAGTTGTCACTAAAGATATACTCCTGCTACCACTAGAGGAGTTAGTAGAGCTAGAAAAGGCAACCATGCTGTAGATTGAGAGAAAGGAGGAGGCAACAAGGTTGGCCTTAGAGGAGGAAAGAGAAAAGAAGAAAAGGGAAGCTGATCTGCAGCTTAGGATTGAAAGGATAACTGTCCTAACCTCCAGGGTTTCTCTCTTCAAGAACTATCTCCACACAACAATGACGCGATCCTATGGCTCTTCAACTAAGAGCAGGATCAACTAGATAAAGAGAGGAAGAAAGCTGCAAAAAAGAAGATGAGAGAGAAGAAAAGAAAGGAAGAAGAAGCTGGGGTCATTGCTACCAAGAAGATAGGTGAGAAGGCCTGGATGAAAGATTATCTCCGGGCTCATGGCTTCTCTGATTGGCAAGTGGGACCCATGTCTGAAAGACACTCCAACGGCTTGTCAGTGACATCCAGGCTGATTTTCGCTTGGGAAAAAGGAAAGAGATGTACAGAAGGGGACATGGGATGATCTTTAAATCAACACCTCAAGCCCAACCTACAACCCAAACTCAACCCTAAACTCAACCCCAACCTCAACCCCAACCTCAACGACAACCTCAACCTGAGCCTTTCCCATTTCCCTTTCCTATCAAAACTAAACGCACTTCAGAACCTTACACCACTGAACCCTCGCCAACCATCATTCTTACCTCATCACCATAACCACCTCAAATAATTACCCTTCAACCTAAAACACTACCCAAAACCAAAAACACCATTACCTACCCAAAAACCATCTAGATCATCCCCTCAGCCTTCTAAACATCTCTCTTTAGAGGAGTTTAAGGAAATCAAGATGAAACTCATCATATGCACAACCTTGAGCGGTGTCTCTTATGAGGAGGATTCTGTTAAGCTAACTTTTGTTTATGGATCCTCATGTTCCCTCACAAGAGATGAATTCCTTGATATGTCAAGAGGAACATTGGACCAGGTTGTTAACTTCTTAGGCTCAACTCAGATTCACTCAGTGATGAAGAGAAGAAGCTAAGAAGGAAGCTCATGACTCTGTTGGATACTAAGAAGGGGGACAAAGTACCTAGCAAACCCCTTATGCCAATAAAGAAGATTGTCTAGTAGAGGTATAAAGATCCTTCTCATAACTTTGTTGTTGAGAGAGAGAATGGAAAGTTGAACAGGCTTAATGCCACATCTCTGCTACACTTGAGCAGATGTGATATTGCTGACTTAGTAGAGAAGCCATTCTCCAACCCCTCAAACTCTAAGGTAGCTGCCCACATCAAAAATCACCTAAGCAGCCTTCACCTTGCTGAGCTAAACGCTAAGACAAGGATTGATAAAGAGTTAAAACTAAAAGAGGAGGAGGAGAGGAAAGGATCAACAACCAAGGCAAAGACTTTCTCTAAATGGTTGTAGATCCTAAACTTGAATCCATTGTTAGATGGGAGTATGACTATAACTCTCGTCAACTAACTCTCTTCAGGGGGGCACAACAAAGGGTGCATGTCATTAGGAGTGATAGATTGGACCTCCTATCCACTGATGACTTGCACAGACTTCTCAGCACAACTTCCAGAAAGAACAAAGAAATAGACAAATATCTCCTGTCTCTAGTGCAGAAAGTTTTGAGAAACAGAAGTAAGTGAGGTTTTAGTAGCATCAGCTAAGGGGAGTCTGTTGGATATTGAATGGCTAGTGCAACCAAAACCAAACACTTAGACTATTTTTGGTGCAACTTATAAAGGACTTCTGAAGCTAAGTATGGACTTTCGAAGGAAATGAAGTTCTTCCAAAGACAAAGTGTAGGATCATTTTCCAAAGGAAAAGCTCCAACTTCCAAAGACAAAGTCTTCTCTTCTGAAGTTCAAGACTTAGAAGAATTCAAAGCCAACGACTTTTGAAGAAGAAGTCCTCAAGCCACAGAAGAAGCAGCCTCTTCCAAAGTATAAAAGGCTTCGGAAGAACTTGTTCTTCCAAAGCCAATTAACCTTCGGAAGATGCTGCTATGGGCCGGTGGACATAAGTATGGTTCTCTAACACTCTTTGAGAGATTATCTTTATCATAACCGTGTGTGTACATGTGAGTTTGAGAGAAAACCAAGTGTTTAGTGACGTATATCCATCCTACAGGAATTATGTGCCCATGTTATATGAATTATGGACTTTTAGTAGATTTGGATACTGATGTAGTTAGGATAGGATATGGTTTGGGAATGAAGAGTAATGTAAGTGGCTAATCATAACTGGACATTGTAATTAGTTACTTACTATACTCTACATAGTCTGAGCTAGTACCTTGAATGACCGTGTTAATATTTGACTCTTATAGGATTAGAGATGGCTGGTGATAGAATTGGAAGGCCATAGGTTTCCTGCTAGACTGTTTGTGATGGCATTAGGACAATTTGATATAGTCCTAGATATGGATTGGTTAGCAGCCTATGAGTAAAATATAGTGTGTCGCAAGAAGATGATTCGATTGATCGCACCTGATGGGAGTTTGGTGACGATATATGGAGAAAAAGTTTGCATGGTACTAAAAGTAATTTTCATGGTGGTGGTGGAGAAATTCATGAGGCGTGGATGTGGTGTTTATCCGACATATGTGAAGGATGTAGATGTGACAATACCACGGCTTTCAGACGTACTAGTTGTGTGTGATTTCCGAGACGTGTTCCCGGATGATATACCAGGTGTGCCACCTTACCGCGATATTGAGTACTAGATCAATTTGATACCTTGTGCCCAACCTATTGCGAAGGCACCGTATCGTCTAGTTCCCTCTGAGATGAAGGAATTAGTGACTCAACTACATGAGTTGTTAGATAAGGGGTTCATTCGATTGAGTATCTTTCCATGGGGCGCTCCAGTCTTATTTGCAAAGAAGAAAGATGGTAGTATGTAGATGTGCATTGACTACCGTGAGTTGAACAAGTTGACTATGAAGAATCGCTATTTGTTACCGAGGATTAATGATTTGTTTGATCATTGTAGTATGTATAAATAAGTATTTTTTTATAAAACTAGAACTCACTCAGCATAGCTGACTTTGTGTGCATAATAGTTGGCAGGTAATGATGCAGTAGAGGAGTGCATGCATGGATGAGATAGCTCCTAGAATGATCCGAGTCTGGTGTTCTAGATTTTGAGATAATAATAGTAATTGTCAAGCTTTCTGTGATACAACTACAAGAACAATGTTTTTTCATGTAGTTACAATTATATATGAAAATTTTAATTTCCACTGCAAAATTTCATGATTAAATGTTTTACGCTATGAATGACCAACTGTAAGCATTCCGGAATTGGGGTCTTACACAGTTCTTTCTTCAACTTCATAATTCTCCTTGCATTTTTACCAACAATCAACATGTTATTAACATAAATCAATAACATAATAAAGTCATCATAAGAAAACTTTTAAAAGAAACCACAATGATCAGAAGAAGTCTTTTTGTATTCTAGTAACATTATCTTGGTGTTTGCTTCAATCCATAAAGACTTTTTAGAAGTTTACAAACTTAGTCTTCTTTACCCTTAAACTAAAATCTTTCAGGTTGCTCCAATTGATTTCTCTATTCAAGTCACCATGAAAGAATGTTATCTTGACATTTGGAGGACCGATTAAGGGATGCCAATATAATAAGTCTCATAATAAGGAGAATGTCAAAACATTTAACAGATCGAATAAGGAACAGAGATAATATTTATGATACCAAGAACACAAGCAAACAAAGAGACAAAACTAAGAACAACAACAGATGAATATGATTTCAAGAGTGAAGTATATTGCTCTCAAGTTCTTTTACAAATGTTACAAAGCATAAAAAGAAATATAAGGAACTGAGATACTTTATACTACATCCTACAGTTGGCCATACTTTGAAGGCCAGCTGGAAACGCTAATCTAGAAAACAAGATCAATGTAAAGTTAAAAGGCAGATTTCCTTTTGACTAGTGATTATGACATCTCATAGCTTATATCCTAATATATTACAAAAAGGATAAAGGTACATAAAGTAGAAATTTACACACTCTAGAACTCATTGTATAGTTTCAAAAACATCTACCTTTTGACCAACTTATGCAAGTTGGTGAGTCTTCAAAGTTGCAGAAGAATGTGGGCCAGCTTTATAGAAAAGTACATCCGAGGAAAGCATATTTTCCTTTTTCTTCGGAAGAAATCAGTCTTCACTTCATTGGCTTTGGAAGACTTTGTCTTTGAAGCTTCGAAAGACTTCATCTTTGGCTTCAAAAGTTTTGGTCTTTATCTTCAGAAGATTTTGCACTTAGAATATTTTAGTGCAGAGTGTAAAACTTCCGAAGCAACTTCTACCTTGTACATAGTTCATGCATGCTGGAAGCACTTTGTTTGCTTTGATTGCATCAGCCTTTCTATTAACCTTACAACTCCCCCTAAGCTGATTCTACCAAAATATAGAAGAGGTTTAGCAATTAATAGTCCTCATTAGGATCAAGGCCATTCCATTCTTCATTATTTGGTTTGGATCCTTCAAACTCTCATAATACCTTTTCATGTCATGGAGATCATACAGAGGTAGATCAAGCATGTCTTGGCAGAAATAGACATCTTGACCATCTTCATCTCTGATGACATACCATCTATATGGATTAGTAGCAAAGGTCCAGGACAAGATGGCATTCCAGATGCAAGAGGCTCTACTTGAGTTGGAGTTGGTTGAGCAGCCTTTTGTTGCACTTCCTTAAGATGGTCTAACTCATCCTGAGGTCTGGAGGTGGATGTTTTTGGCTTCTTCTTAGATACACTATTCACAGCCATCCTTTTCCTCCTCTTTGGTAACATCAACTGAGAAGACTGGCCTTCAGCACTTGGTTGTTCTATTATGTCTTTCTTAGTTAGGTCCTCTTCCCTTACAGGTTCAGAAGTTGAGGGAGCAGGACCCTTATATGGATTAGAAGATGAAGTTGGCTGAGATGCAGCTCTAGGTTCAGGTTGTGTTGTCTCATGGGGTTTAACCTTAACCTCAATTTCAGAAGGAGCTTGAATTGGTGAAGAATGTAAGTCAACATGCTCTCCCCATTTGATCTTATGCTTGATCACTCTAATGTGCTCGTCCATAGTGGATAGAGATATTGGACCAAGCCTCCTTCCAGAGAATCCATACAACTTCAAGAAGGTCATCATCTTCTGCCTATCAGTAGACTTCTTTTGACTTTTTTGGATGATGGCTCTTGACTTTACAACTTCTTCCTTTGTCTTTCTCTTAGCAACCTTTTGTTCTTTAATGAATTGTTGTTTAGCTACTTAAGATACTCAAACTCAATATACTCATGTGAGTGGGGAAGAAGTGTAGATGCCTGATAGAGGCCTATGGCACTCAGGTAGTTAATCATGTTTTGTCTATCAGCTTCCTTATCTACCTAAGGTTGTTTAGTTGCCACAACCTCTATCTCGAGGCTTTCTTGAACTAGGGAGAGGGTAGGAGCATGCTTAAGGAGCAAATCTATATCCTCTGCCTTCTTCCTTTCCTTAGACATTTCATGTTTGCTAGTTCATTTAGTTCTTTTAGGGGAAGAGAGATAATTTCATTGACTTTATAGTTCCTGGTCCCCAAGTAGTTTATCCTAACAGCCCTTAACTCATCATGTTGAGTGTTTGGCCTAGGGGTATCCTTGATAGCAACTTCCATGAAGCCTGAGGACCCAATTGAACCCTCTCTACTTAGCTTCCTCTTCCTCTCTCTTTCCTCCTACGTAATCTCCTTAGGAGTTAGTTTCTTTTTTTCTTTGTCACCCACAGACCTTGGTGGCTCATGGTGGAGAGAGCTTTGGCCTTTATTGCCTGATGTAGCAGTCAGGCTCTAACTAGAGAGAGGTTGTGAAGCACCATGGCCAGGTGGTGCCTCACTGAGGGTAGAAGATGTTGAAGTAGTAGTTCATGTGACAGTGCTTAAATGTTTTATCACTTGGCCTTCAGTCAAAGTTCCCCTTCGATGCTAATCTTAGGGTCCACCTTAACATCCAGTTGACCAATGACATTGTTTGTTTGCATTTGTCTTCTTCTTTGTCTGAACTCTTCAATAATCCTGTCTTGAATCCTCTCAGCCATTTTGTCAGCTTGCCTATGTTAACTTGGGTTGACAAGTGGCATATAGACAAGAGGAAGACTGTCATTGTAGGTCAAGGTTTGTAAGTTTAAGACTACTTATTGCCTTTGAAATCTATGTAGTATCATGGATCTTCTATCAACATCATACATCCACCCTAGTATTCCATTTTCAGCTCCATAGGGTGGGGATGACATTGCCTTTGGTATAGCCTCCTCAAACAAGCTTTGTATGAGTGAGTCCACATCAATGTGGACTTAAGGAGGTTGCTGAGTATGGACTATTGCAAGTGAGGGTGGTGAATCCTCAATGTCCATACCCTATGAAGAACTCCTAGGTTCTATGATTGCTTTGACTTTCTCCCCCTTTTTGTAGCATCACTGTCACACCCCCACAGAAGCGCAAACACGAGGATGCGACAGCCGGGATCGTCATAACACATTGGGGGTCCAAGAGAATCACTAAAGGCATTCTCTGTAAATAGGTCATGATAGCGCCCGAAACATAGGAACACGTGTCAAGTATAGTCAATCCCAACACGTCATACCATAAATGCATTGGAACAAACAAGAAAAAATACAAAACAATGATTACAATCCAACAATCAAACAAATACAAAACAAATATAATAGTCTCATGAAAAATCTATTGCTCCAAAGGGAACGGTCTTGTCTAGAGCCCCAAGCAAAGCACCTAAGCCTCATTACCTGAAAAGACATGCACTAAAAAGGTCAAAAAATGTTGGTGAGTTCACAGGTTTAAAGAATAAAGAGTTTGCTGTGTATAACATGTAGAAATGTTGTATGTAGGTAAGAGTACATAACAATCATAGATATTAACACAGGTACAAAGTCAGTCCATCTCCAAATACCCGCATAATATTCACCCAAGGGCAATCCCAGACCAAGTCAGTCTCGACTAGTATACTGGCAAAAAGGGTGGGGGTGTCAACACGTTAGTACTAACAATACCTCTCCATGACGTCCAAGTCACAATAACAAGTCCAAGTCCTAGTACGCATTCATGAATGAAGATCTAGACTAAACCTATGACCCAAACCACATACGTTGTTCCAAAATAGTCTAAAAGTCATGACAAGTCCAAAATCATGAGCATGCTTTCCCCCCAAGTAAAACATATTAAAAAGGGGCTGTGAAAGTCACCTTGAACAGAGATGAATAAAAATGAATGAAAGGCTTCTAAAGATGCGAACAACGAAAGATCAAATACTTGCGATTTCAATCCGAGAAAGACAAGGGCGATCAAGACGTGCTATCGTGGCGACGAGGTGACCGGAATAGAGTGCGACAAAGGGAGAGCGTCTTCACGACGAAGCTGCAATGGAAGAAATCTCATGGTGAAGGGGTGATTTTGCGGTAGGGTTTCAATGATGAAGTCATGACATATATATGTGTGTATATATATGTATTCACAAATTGCACTCTAATCCATCGACTAACATTAATTAATCCCTCAACTTTGTCTAATTGAACATTTAAACCTTTGACTATTTATTTCTAGTTTATATCGTCCGAACTTTTAAAATAAAATAACCTTTGATGAATTGGTTTAGGGGGATCTATACACGGGCTAAGATGTGATACAAAATAGTATTAGCACGCTTAAAACTCGCCGTGAGCATGATTTGATAGGTTTTATCCTGATGATGTGAAATGTATGTATATATTCATAGTAATAATAATAATATTAATAATAATAATAGTAATAATAATAATGATAATAACATTTGTAACAATATTATCAACAATATTCATAGTAATAATAATAATATTAATAATAATACTAATAATGATAATAATAGTATAAATTATACTAATAATGTTTAATTTTGTTATATCATTTATATAATATTTGTCTAATTCATCTTATTATAATTTTAGAGTTAACTCGCAATCCAGATACGATGAGATTCGATTCGAGAACGAATTAATTATGACAGGAAATAATAAATGCACAAGGAGAGTTAACTAGCTTTGAGTCAATTGACGGATTTGATGGTGACGAATGCCACAGTAGCTCCCAGTTGAGAGAATTTCGTCCCGGAATTCAGCTGGGGTTAGATTCCGAAGCACTATCCATGAACATATGAGGATATTTAAATTTCATCTGGTCTTCTCGTTCCCATGTAAACTCAAGCCCACGCTTAGAGTCCCATTTCACTTTGACAATTAGAATCTTGTTGCGCTTCAATTGCTTCACTTCTCGGTCCATAATTTCTATCGGTTCTTCCATGAAATGAAGTTTTGTATCAACCTTGATTTCCTTAATCGGTACATGAAGGGATCCATTAGCAAAACATTTTATAAGGTTTGGTACATGAAATGTATCATGCATGCCACTAAGCTCTTAAGGTAACTTTAATCGATACACCACTGGACCAATTCTTTCTATGATCTCGGTTGGAGCTAATTACCCTTTCTTTCCAAACTATACGATTCTCTTCCAAGGAGAAACTTCAACAAGACATGATTGCCCACACTAAACTCTACAGGTTTTCGCCGATTATCGACGTAACTCTTTTGACTATCTCTAGATGCCTTAAGTCTATCCTTGATTTGAATTATCTTATTAGTCATTTCTTGAATAATCTCTGGACCTATCAATTGACTCTCACCTAGCTCCGCTCAAGATACGGGAGACCTACACTTCCTTCCATACAATGGCTTAAACAGAGCACTTCCAATGCTCGTATGGTAACTATTCTTATAAGAGAATTCAATAAACGGTAAGTGAGCATCCCAACTACCATTGAAGTGATCACACATGCCCTAAGCATGTCTTCTAGAGTCTGCATCATACGTTCACCTTGACCACCTGTTTGTGGATGATAGGCAGTACCTAAATCCAATCGAGTACCCATTGCCTTCTGTAGAGTCTGCCAAAACCACGATGTAAATCGACTATCACGATCTAATATGATTGAAACATGCACCTCATGCCTAGCCACAATCTCATTCACATATAATCTCGCTAACTTTTTCATCTTATATTCCTCGTGAGTCGGTAAGAAGTGAGCAAATTTTGTCATTCGATCCATAATAACCCAAATTGAATCATTCCCGTTACTCGTCCTAGGCAACTTTGTGATGAAATCCATTGTTATATTTTCCCATTTTCATTTAGGGATTGCTGGTTGTTGCAATAAACCCAATGGCCTCTAGTGTTCTGCCTTAACCTTCGCACAAGTCAGGAAATTACTAACATAAACTGCTATACCCTCTTTCATTCTAGGCCATCAATATTAATCCCTCAGGTCATGGTACATTTTATCAGCACAAGGAATACTTCAACTTGTGTGCCTCATTTAGTACCATCTCTCGCACATTCTCCACATCAGGAACACAAATTCTTTGTACAAAGTACAATCCCCTATCGTCTTTTTGCTCAAATTGTTTGTCTAGACCTCGCAACGCTTCTCGCTGTACATTTGTTTCCTTCATGGCTTCAACTTGTGCAACAATGATATGGGTATTAATACCAAATTTAACAGTCATTCGTAAGGCCCGAATGCGTATAGGTTTGACCCTCTCCTTTCGACTCAACGCATCGGTAACCATATTTGCTTTACCTGGGTGATATCGGATTTCACAGTTGTAATCACTAAGCAATTCAATCCAGTGTCATTGTCTCATGTTTAGCTCCTTTTGGTCGAAAATATGCTGAAGGCTCTTGTGGTCAGTATATACGACACACTTTGTGCCATACAGGTAGTGCCTCCTGGTTTTAAGTGCGAAGACCACCACACCTAACTCTAGGTCATGGGTAGTGTAATTATTCTCATGATTCTTAAGTTGTCGTGATGCGTATGCGATCACTTTACTCTTTTGCATAAGCACACAACCTAAACCTTGATGTGCCACATCATAGTATACAACAAATCCTTCCGATCCCTCGGGAACTGCCAATATCGATGCATTGCACAACTTGTCCTTTAAAGTATTAAATGTTACCCCATTCAAACTTTTTATCCTTCTACGTTAGTTGTGTAAGTGGTTGTGCAATCCTTGAAATGTTTGCGATAAATTGCCGATACTAACCTGCTAGTCCAAGGAATTGCCTGATCTTTGAAGGCTTTTGGATGCCTCCCATATTTTAACTACGTCTATCTTCCCAGGGTCTACATGAATTCCTTTTTCGTTCACCACATGTACAAGGAATTTCACCTCTGATAGCCAAAATTCACACTTAGAGAACTTGGTGTAGATTCCTAACAATTCCAAGATACTCCTCAAGTGTCCTCATGTTCTTCTTTTGCCTTCGAATAAATCAAAATACTGTCAATTAATCCTATAACAAACTTATCTACGATTTACACACTCGATTCATTAGATCCATGAATACAGCGGGAGCATTCGTCAACCAAAAAGGCATAACCAAGAATTTATAATGCCCGTAACACGTCTTAAAAACTGTTTTTAGTATATGTCCTTGTTCACCCTCAACTGGTGATATCCTGAATGAATATCGATCTTTGAGAAATACGTCGATCCCTGAAGTTGATAGAATAAATCATCTATCATGGGTAAGGGATATCGGTTCTTAACTGTTAATTTGTTTAATTCATGATAATCTATACATATTCTGAAGGATCCATCCTTTTTCTTGACAAAAAGCACTGGCGCTCCCCATGGCGAATGACTGGGTCGTATGAAACCTTTGTCTAATAACTCATGGAGTTGACTAGATAGTTCTTGTATTTCCGACGGGGCTAATCGGTAAGGAGCCTTAGCCACAGTCATTGCAGGCACCAAATCAATCCGAAAATCCACCTGTCTTGGAGGTGGCAATCCTGCCAAATCCTCCAGGAACACCTCTAAAAAGTCCTGCACAACAAGTATGTCTTCTATCTTCCTATTCTCCACTTTCATGCCCATGATGAATTCTTTACCCTCACCCTCAAATGGACAATGGGTTAAGTTTATGATGTGTGATTCCTCCGGGTCACCCAAGCTAGTTAAGGCTTGGGTCCCTAACCTAAACTAATCATTTCCTTTGAATGTGCAGGGTGTCCGCTATAGTGCTACTACAAATACCTGGATTGTTGATAGCGGGGCATCAAGGCACATGACTGGGAACCTGTCTCTCCTGTCTAATGTCAAACAAACTAAAGGAGGACACGTGTCATTTGCTAGAAATAAAGGAGAGGATATATCACTGCACAAGGCAAAGTGGGAAACCAAAAAGTTAAGTTTGATAAGGTAAACTATGTTCAACAACTTCAAAATAACTTACTTCCTGTCTCCCAAATATATGACAAAGAATTCAAGGTTGTATTTGACAAAAAGAAGTGCTATGTTCTGAAAAAGAACCATGTTATCCTAGAGGACCAAGTTTTACTGTCAGCTTCAAGATATAACGATTTATATGTCTTGGACCTATCAAAGGCCTCCACAACTGATTATAATGTACAATGCTTCTTGTCAAAGGCAACAGAGAAAGACTCCATCTCCTGGCATAGGAGAATAGGACACATTAATCCATGAAAGATGAATCACTTGATCTAGAATGATCTAGTGCGTGGAGTAAATGTTAAGAACTTCCAATTACCGGATTTTTGTGTCGCATGTAAGAAAGGGAAACAGATAAAGAAGTCTAATAAGGTAAAGAAAGTTCACTCAATTCACCTGCCTCTTGAGCTTCTTCACATGGATTTGTTTGGCCAAGTTAGTACAAAGAGCATTGCCGGCGATTTGTACTACTATGTACTTACGGATGATTACTCAAGATTTTCTTGGGTGATGTTTCTGAAATCCAAATCAGAGACATTTGAATCATTCAAAGAGCTGGTAACTACATTGGAGTTATTCTACAAGCAAAAGGTAAGGCAAGTTCGCTTAGAAAACGGTACCGAGTTCAAGAATCAGTAGATGGAGGCATTCTGCAAAGACAAAGGAATTATGCACCGGTTCACATCTGCCTACATGCCTCAAATGAACGAGTGGCTGAGAGAAAGAATCGAAGTTTGATAGAGACAGCCCGGACAATGCTAGCAGACTTGAAGCTGCCTATCCAATTTTGGAATGAGGCTGTAGCTAATGCATGTTACACCCTCAATCGAGTCTTGGTGGTCAAACGTCATGGTAAAATGTGCTATGAGTTTCTCCAGCGACGTAAGCCAAATCTGGAGTACCTCGAACCATTTGGCACACCATGTACGCTGCTGAAGAAAACTTAGTCAGGGAAGTTCAGCGAGAAGGCCAAAGAAGGGATCTTCCTAGGATACAACATACTGAATAAGAGAGTTTATAACAACTCAATGGGTCATGTAAAAGTGTGGTGCCACGTTGATGTACAGAGATACACCACCCCCTTGCTGGAAAAGGACCCTCATTCGTTTTTTACTATGATGGATTCTTTAAGTCCTTCGACATCTCTCTCTCCCCTACTGAGGATGAGTTATCAACAAGAATGATGTACGATGTGTTAAACACACCATCACTAGACTCGACAACCTCAGCTTCACAAGGTGAGTCTTCTAGTTCTTCAGGGGGAGCACTTGAGGTAAGTGACTCCTCCTCTAATGATGAAGACGTGGAAAATGATCAGGTGGATCAGGAGGAACAGGTTCCTACTACTGCAAGTACACAAGCATCTAATGTTGATGCCTATGAAACTTCGAAACCTCACACTCCTACTGCCTTAGATACTGAACCCGGTGTTCATAATCTGGATAATAAGGTAGTTGTTCCCACCACTCCTGGATCACGACTAAATGTTTATCATCCTTTGGACAATGTCATTGGAGATGTTTGATCAGGAGTACAGACTAGAAATCAACTATACTCAGCTGATTATGCCTCAGTAATGAAAAAGGGATATCTTCACGATGGTGCGTAATGATGTTTTGTGTCTCAATTTGAGCCAAAATATGTTAGTGAAGCCTTAAACAACAAGGCATGGGTGAGTGCCATGCAAGAAGAACTTTTTCAATTCAAGAAGTTAGGAGTATGGACACTGGTGGATAGACCAAAAGGTGCTAAGGTCATTGGCACCAAATGGGTCTTAAAGTGCAAGAAAGATGACCAAAGGGTCATAATAAGAAACCAGGCTCGACTTGTAGTTCAAGGATTTCGACAAGTCGAGGGTATTGATTACAATGAAGTGTTTGCGCCTGTGGCAAGAATGGAAGCAATCCGTATCTTCCTAGCCTATGCATCTTATATGAAGATTAAAGTTTATCAACTAGATGTGAAGAGTGCATTCCTTCATGGTGAAATCCGGGAGACAGTGTATGTTAGTCAACCCAAAGGATTTGAGGATCCATATCATTGGGACAGAGTTTACAAGCTGGATAACGCTCTCTACGGGCTCCACCAAGCCCCACGAGCATGGTATGAGAAGCTCTCGACTCATCTTGTGAAACACGGCCTTCGCAGAGGAGTGATTGATTGCACACTGTTCATCAAAGAAAATGATGGTGACTTACTGTTAGTATAGATTTATGTTGATGGCATAATCTTCGATTCCAAAAACAAGAATTATGGAAAGAATTTGAAGCAGTAATGAAAACTGAGTTTGAGATGAGTGCCATGGAGAAATAAAGTTCTTTCTAGGGTTACAGGTGGATCAGAAACCAAAGGGCATATTTCTATACCAAACCAAGTATGTAGGCAATATTCTCAGTTGATTCGATATGGAGAATGCTTTGGCAGCTGGGACTCCACTGGCTACAAATCACGATGTGGCACCAGATGAAAATGGTGATCTAGTGGATGCCACTATGTACCGAGGAATGATCAGATCCCTCATGTACCTCACAGCCTCACGACCTGATATCATGTACGCGACGTATCTCTGCTCTAGATATCAGGAAAAATCGAAAGTCAACCATCTCATTGGTGTTAAAAGGATATTCGTTATCTGAAGGGTACTCCAACACTCTGGTTGTGGTATCCTCACGATGATGACTTTGAGCTTACAGCATATAGTGATTCGGATTATGGCGGCAGCAAAATGAACTACAAGTCAACATCTGCAGGATGTCATTTCGTTGGGAGAAGATTAGTCACCTGGCAGTGTAAGAAGAAGACATTGGTTGCTCTGTCAACTTGTGAAGCTGAATACGTTGTTGCTGCAAGCTGCTGTTCACAAATCGTCTTGATTCAACAGCAAATGCGTGACTACGTTTTGACATTCTCTAACACTCCCATATTTGTTGATAATTCTGCTGCTATAGGCGTAACCCAAAATCCTATCCAACATCCAAAAACTAAACACATCAGAATTAAATATCACTTTATACGTGATTGTTTTGAAAAGAATTTAATTAACGTATTTAAAATTAATATGGACTTTCAACGCGCTGACCTCTACACAAAAGCTTTTCATAAACCAAGATTTTTATATCGGTTAGAGGTCAACAGAGTGAAAAAGAAATGTGAAGTGATTTCAGAAGATGACAGTACATAGTCCGGAGAGTAGAGTAATTTTCTATTTTATTTTATTTTATTTTATCTCTTCGCCTACTAAAATTCAAAACGCAAATACATTTTTGGTTTTAGAATTTTAGGGGGAGAATAGCTTAGATTAGTATTATATTAGGCGTGTTATTTAATTACCAAAAAATGAGGGAGGAGGAAAGTTTAGCTAAAAGGAAAGTAATCAAATCTGTGTTATTAATTCAAAGTGTATGGAAAATGATACAACACAGGGAATAGATTGTTTGGGACTTCAAAAGAATTTAACTGATCAAAATGCGAAATTCAAAGTTCAAGTCTGAAAAGTCAAAGCAAAATAAAAGAAAAGATGATAGTTAAACTAGTATGCTACTATGGTAACATAGAGAAAGTAGACCTAGAGGTTGTTATCTTATTATATGATGTGTCAGTAGATTCAACACAATAGATAAGTAGACCACATTGGTGATTTCAACCTCAAACTAAGTTGTTCAACAAGCTGTGGGTTCCCATCTTATCCCTGGTTAACATAATCAATGAAGTTCTAATAAGGGGTGACGAGCAAAATAAATGCCACAACTGTGTGCGAATGACCATAAAATATGATCAAACCACATGAAAAATGAAAAAAAGCAATCAAGCTAATAACCTATGGTGTTGGTGCGATATGTGCAAAAAGAAAATAATTTCTCAAACAGAAGATAGGTTGTGTGCCTCTCTACTGTGCGGTGGCAATGACCTGAGGATAAGCATAACCTAAATATTCTAGAATTCATTGTTGTTTGCGCCTCTCTATTGTGCGGTGACACTGACCTGAGGCTTAGCATCTCTTTGAAAGCTCTTAGAATAGTTTCTTCTTGTAATATACCCGTAGACTGCTCAAAAATCTCCTGAGGAACGTTGATTACCATATAGCGTGGGATCCACAAATGCTTGTTGAAATAATTAAACCTCAAATCATCACCAATGTGTGTCAAAAATCTATGTATGGATTTAAAAGGACGAGTATACTGACAATGATCGTGAGCTGTAGCTCTTGAAAGTCAAAATCATTGTGTGCATCTTGTAGCTCTAGTATGATTTCCTGAAATTTCTATTGACTCTCGGACAAAACAAGAATCAAGCATCAAAATAGTTTATTAAAATGTCCCAAGTGATTCTGATATACCTGTATGAATCCAAAATGAATTGTACCAGAAATGATAAACTAGAAATGAAGTTGTGTTGTCCAGGAAGTAAAATCAATTAGAATTACTCTAATAGGTTTAAATCCATCTCTAATCAAAAATACAAAATCTGTCCTGATTTTGTTTGTTTAATTTTCTAGTTGCTTTATTTTTTTATTCTAGTCATTTAGGAGGTAAAAGTCGGACTAGGCATTGAAATTCAATCTACGAATCACTCACTCAAAAGGGTCACGTCTGAGGTGACTAAAAAGTTCAAAAGAAAAATGAGTCACATCTGAGGTGACAAATTGGTTTTTCATTAAAAGGATCACGTTTGAGGTGATCAACAGTTTTCAAAGTCAAAAGGATCACGTCTGAGGTGATCAACAGTTTTTTAAGTTAAAAGGATCATGTCTGGGATGATAACTGGTCATAACGTCCTAATCAATTGTTATAGATTAAGTGGTTGAAAGTGCATCAGGTAAAATTCTTAAGTCATAGTCATTTGCACGACTGGACCATAAGTATGGACCAGTCGTACGACTGGGGCATGAGTATGAACCATTCACACGACTGGATCACAAGAATGAACCAATCGCATGAATGGAGGTGACCGAATGAGTCAGTCGCACGACTGAAACCTAGTCGCACGACTGAATATGACCGACTGAGCCATTCGCACGACTAAGCTCCAGTCGCACGAATGAAGCGTGCGAATGGATCCAGTCACCCGACTGAAGATAAAATCAGTATAAATAGGGCTAAAGTCAGTTGCATATCTTCATCACCCTTCAATCACCCTAAAATTGCCCAAAAACACATTCACTCTGCCAAAATTTCATTGAGTCAATTTCTGACCACTATTGTGTTACTGACATGTTTTCACATCATCTGCAGGTGATGAACGATCTAAATCGCACAAAATGCACGGTGAATTCAAATCCTAACAGGCCCAAATTGATTAAAATCAAGAAATAAGTAATAACCATCAAATAGACCACATAAACATGCATAATGGTTAAAGTGAACAACATACTATGACAATTAGGGTTCCTGCGAGTCTAAAGAGTCTATACACAATTTTTAACATCAAGACTTGACCTAGATTTAGGGTCAGAGTGTCGAACAGAGAGATATGCAACTAGACACTCAGAATGAACTTCAATCGTACTATTGAACTGGGTGAATGACTCAATCGGCCGAATGAATTAGGCGTAAGAGCACAATCACCTGATTGAATTTAGCCGCATGCTCAGTCGCCCGATTGGACTTAGCTACATGCACAATCACCCGATTGAACTCAGTCGCATGCTCAGTCACCCGATTGAAGTCAGTCGCATACTCAATCAACTGACTAAACTCAGTCGTATGGTTCAATCACACGACTGAACCAGACTGATTTCAAAATAGTTTAAGTTTTAAGTGTTTTTGTTATGGATTAATCTAATTTTTATGTGTCTTATGTTACAGAAACATGGCAGAAAGGTGGACTATGAACACCAAGCACAACATCAGTGCCCACCTTGATCCTACATCCCGTAACGCTGTTGAGTTCTCAGGGATTATAGCTTTTCTGTGCCGATCACGGATCTTCAAGGCTATCTTGACCTCGTGCACACCTTACAGGTCCATTCAGCAGTCATTCTGGGAGAGTGCCAGGGTTGACAGATCAGTTGAGCCCCATTGTATATGGAGCTCGATCTTGGGTCAAAAGATAGTGATCACTGAGGAGGACTTGAGACGGGTCTTAGGTTTGGGTGAGGATGGAAGCCACCCAACTAAGTTACATCCCTTGACTGTCTGGGGATGCTTTATGAGGATCAAGTACTCTGGTGACTTAAATGCCGGGGTACTAAACAAGAGTAACATGTGTTGATACATATATGTACCTAGGTCCTGATCTGAATGTAATATATCTTACACTTATGTAATTATTGGGTACTTAATGAAATACAAAATATTTGGTTGTGTCTATAATGTTTAATATTTCATTAATGAGTTGTTTAACGCATATTGACTTGATTATATAGGTCTGTGATTGTTTGAAGTGTTATGCATTATGTTATAATATTTAATACATTCAAACTTGGTGAAGTAAAGTTCTCATGCCTCTGACTGGACCATGCGCCCCAACAGTGGTCATGCGTCCGAATGGCCATGTGACTGAGTGTCCATGCACCTAAATAGTTCATACGCCTGAACACTTCATGCGTCTGACTTAGTCGCACGACTGAACACTTAGTTGTGCGAATGGATCAACCGCATGGCTCAATCGCACGAATGAACCATGCTAATGGTTCAGTCGCACGAATGAGCAACCCTAACCTATAAATACCACCTAATTCGTGGAAAAACGTAAGTATTAAATCTACTTCGACTCCAGACGTACCCTAGCCGTCCAGAAGCCTCTAAGTTCGTACTCCAAGTTCATAGAACGCTGTAGATCGATTCCTAATCGATTATTGACGTTAGATTCAATACGTTATTGTCTCTACGTGCGTTCTCACTGATTGGATCGCCAATCAAATAGGATTCCACACTATTTGGTTTGGTTTAACATGTTAATCAGTTGGTGTTTGGTCAAATACCAGATCCAAGGCTTGGTATGAGAAACTTTCAACTGATCTTGTGAAACACGGATTTTGCAGGGGAGTCATTGACTGCACACTATTTATCAAAGAAAAAGATAGAGATCTACTGCTAGTACAGATCTATGTAGATGACATAATCTTCGGTTCAAAGAACGAAGAATTATGCAAAGAATTCGAAGCAGTTATGAAGGCGGAGTTTGAGATGAGTGCCATGGGGGAGATGAAGTTCTTTCTCGGGTTACAGGTGGATCAGACACCAAATGGAATCTTCTTACATCAAACCAAGTATGTAGGGGATATTCTCAATCGGTTTGACATGGAGAATGCCTCCATAGCTGGCCCTCCACTAGCTACAAACCATGATGTAGCACCCGATGAGAACGGTGATCTGGTAGATGCCACTATGTACCGAGTATGATTGGATCTCTTATGTATCTCACTGCCTCAAGACGAGATATCATGTATGCTACATGTTTATGCTCACGATATCAGGCAAAGCCTAAGGTGAATCATCTAATGGGTCAAAAGGATATTTCGTTATCTGAAGGGCACACCCACACTTGGGTTGTGGTATCCTCATGATGATGACTTTGAACTTACAGCGTATAGTGACTCGGATTACGACAGCTGCAAGATGAACTACAAGTCTACATCAGCAGGGTGTCAGTTCTTGGGAGAAGATTAGTAACCTGGCAGTGTAAGAAGCAGACCTCGGTTGCTTTGTCAACCTGTGAAGCCGAATACGTTGCTGCTGCAAGCTGCTGTTCCCAATCATATGGATTCAACAGCAAATGCGGGATTACGGTTTGCATTTCACTTCCCCCTATATTGTTGATAACTCTGCTGCGATTGCAGTCACTAAGAACCCGGTCCAACATCCTAAGACCAAACATATCAGAATCAAATATCACTTCATACGTGACTGTTTTGAAAATAATTTAATTGATGTGATAAAAATAAACACCGATTTTCAACGCCCTGACCTCTATACAAAGGCTTTTGACAAACCACATTTTCTATATCTGTTAGAGGTCAATGGCGGTAAAAAGAAAAGTGAGGTCATTCCTGAAGATGACCATGTATAGTCCGATGCGTCGCGTCTAGTTTCTTTTAAATTTTTTAAATTTTAGTGTTCTTTAAGTTTAATTCTCTTGTTTTTGTTTAATGTTAGTTCGTTAATTACACTTAGTGTCTTTTCTTGCTAATTAAAATCCTAAACACAAATCCTTAGACGTTTTAGTATTTTAGGGGGAGAATAGGTATGAAAAAACAAGGGAAAGGAGAGGCAAGCCGATAAAATAAGATCGTAATGTGTGATACCGATTTAATGTGTGGAATATGATAGTACACAGGTACAAACCATTTGGGACTTTAAAAAATCAAATTGAAAAAGATGCAAAGTTCAAGTATAAGTCTGTGTAGTCTGAGCAATATAAAATGAAATATGATAGTTAAGCTAGCTACTACTAAGGTAACACAAAGAAATTAGACCTAGAGGTTGCTAGACCACAGTTGATATGTGATAGATTCAACACAATAGATGACTAGACCTTTTGGTGATCTCAAGATTAAACTCAAATGTTTGACTAGCTATGGGTAACACCTTATCCCTAGTTAACACAATCAACAAGATTCCAATAAGGGGTGACGAGCAAAATAAACGCCACAAAAGTGTGCGTAAGACCAAAGCATGAGCAAAAGCACATGAAAAATACAATCAACTGATAACCTAGGTTGTTGGTGAGATTTGTGCTAAAAGAAGAAAAATTGCTCAAACAAGAAGATATATTATGTGCCTCTCTGCTGTGTGGTGGCACTGACCTGAGGATAAGCATAACCTATATATTCTAGAACTCATTGTTGTTTGCCGCCTCTCTGCTGTGTGATGGCACTGACCTGAGGATTGGCTTCTCTTTAAAAATTCTATGAATAGTCGCTTCTTGAACACTACCCTAAGACCACTAATAATCTCCTAAGGAATGTTGATTACCATATGAGTGTGGGATCCAAAAATGGTTGTTGAAATCAACAAACCTAAAACGTCACCAAACTATGTTGAAAGTCTGTGTATGGATTTAAGAGGAAGTATACTAACAATCACTGTGGCTACAATTCTTGAAAGTTCAAATAAGTGTGGGAACGAGCAGCTAGTGCTCCCAGAGCATGACTCTGATGATGATGATAGCGCGGATGAAGGGATGTAGGACCCACTCAACAAAGGGGCCCCACTGCTGATATTCCATCTCCAGCATCTGCCCCCACTGGAGATGGAGCGGAGACTGCTGGGTTCCACTCGGATTTCATGCCTGGTGAGGAAGAGGAGGAGTCAGATGAGGAGCCTCTGACTCGGACTGTGGGAAGTAAAGTCGTTCCCACAGAACGAGGGCTCCGGGCTGTTGGTGAACACCCAGGCAGATTGGGAGAGACCACTGATGATCCTACTAATACTCCTGATCTGCCAGTCCGCACTCTAGGGGGAGCATCCTCCTCGACTGGATCGAGGAAGAACAAGATGGCTCACCCCATGGCTTGAAAAGGAAGAAACACAGAATCACCTTTATCACCACCACAGCCACCACCATAGCTACCACCATTCCATCCTACCACCACTACCACTACATCCTCTACCACCACTACCACCATTCCACCCACCACTACCACCAGCTCATACCCACTTCCACCCCTACTCCACCAGATACACACTTCCCATCCACCACCACTACAACCATCCCACAGCCATCCACATCGATACCAACCCCAATCTTCTCTACATCCACTACCACCACACACAGCCCATGGAGTTGGGACCTCCTCACAGGTCCCATCTGTTTTTGGATCCGCTTACCCATCTGTCGTGGTTGGAGGAGCAGTTGGCTAACCTTAACCGGTTAGTGCTGAAGTTGCTGGCGATGGATGAACAGCGAGCCTCTCAGCTTAATCAGCTGATGGAGCTTAATGCATCCCAAGCCCAAAGGATAGAGGCCCAGAGCCAAAAGATCACAGAGCTGAAAGAGATGCATACATCCTCAGTACAGAGAATACAAGATTTAGAGGCCCAGAACAAGAAGCTTATGCTGAGACTGAAGGGATCCAAAGATGAGCCCCTAAAGATCTGAGAAGGAGATGGAGATGATGGTGATGATGATGATGATGACTTGTGATGATCATGGGGATGACACTGATGCAGGTGATAATGTCGATCATGATGATGATGATGAAGAAGGAAATGCAGCTGCATCTACATCAGCTCAAGGTCAAGAGAGGTGCACAAAGAAAGATCAAGACCAAGGAGCCCCATCATCTTCTGCTGATCCTACTGACGCACCAGCTATTCAAGACAAGAGTAATGCATAGTTGTTTATTATTTAAAACTATGTGTATTTGAATATTGTATCTAATAAATGTAATTAATGTTTATGGTTATTATTAATGTTTATTGTTTTGTTTGTTGACTAAATGATTGATGTGTTACATGTTTTAAATCAAGCAGGTCCTAATTTTCAAAGAGATGAATATGATGTTGCTCCCCTCCAACAGATCAAGACTCAACTCATGATGATTCTTGATCTGCATGGGATGGTCAGGAGATCTGTGAATTACACTCCTGAAGAAGGAGAGATAATTCATGATCTCACCAACGAGCAACTGGCTGAAATGTTCCGACTCAATCCTGATGAGACTGTGAAAGATGCTCCAACTGTGCAAAAGGAGAGTGACGATGAGCTGCAGGATGTTGATGAGATCGAGATTGAAGATGTCACTGCACAACCCTATCCTGAGTACACTAACAATGAGGGAAATGTCATTCCTAATCTGGGAGAAACTCTTGTCAATGACACTTTTGAGACTCTGGATAAAATGGAGCAAGAGTCAGAAAAGGATAAAGAGAAGGCCCAAGCCTCAGACGCCGAAGTCAACATCAAAAAGGCTGAATGGGCAGCTTGTTTTGAAGAAATCAGAGCCCACGCAGAGCTACAACGTCACTACTACACCCAAACTCTATAAGGTCAAGAAACATCAAAGGTGGCAGGCAGAATCATAGGTGGGCACATTTTGCAAGACCTCAATGTTTACGCGGTTAAACATGAGAAGGGAATAGAGTACTTCAGATTTCCACACGATCTGAAGAATCTTCCAGGTTTTGAGCTCAACCAGTTAGCAAAGTTAAACTTGCTATATGCTAACCCTCGTAAGATGTCAGGCTGGTTTGAAGCTGCTCTAAAGAGGGAGTACCATACCAGATGGGTCAACTTCAAGCCTCAATAGCCAACGAGGTACATCAGAAGATCTGAGGCTGATGCCATAACTGGCAAACCTAGAGTAGTGCTGAAGTGGAGTCCACCACGTACAATGTCAAAGATCCCACTACGTGAGATGCCACAGGATTTCACTCCACACTTCAAATGGTGGTACTACGATTGGAGAACGGGAGAGGCCGTAATAGTCTTGAACAAGAATGGCACAATGGAAACCATAAGGGTGTTTGACCCGATGTGGCTCACCAACTTGTCAGCACAAGATGTTTATACTTTATACAAGTGGCCACTGTTCTACGACCCATAGGATATTGTACAAGCTTTACAGTTCCAGAAAGTGATAAGACTCTGTTTTGCTTTTGAGATAAACACAGGAGTCACCAAAGAAGCTAAGTACAAGAAGTTTGAGGAAATCATGAAAGATGTTAGACGATAGATAGATCTAGGCCCAAGGGGAGTTTGTTGATACATATATGTACCTAGATCCTGATCTGAATGTAATATGTCTTACACTTATGTAATTATTGGGTACTTAATGAATACAAAATGTTTGGTTATGTCTAAAATGTTTAATATTTCATTAATGAGTTGTTTAACGCATTTTGACTTGATTATATAGGTTTGTGATTGTTTGAAGTGTTATGCATTATGTTATAATATTGAATACATTCAAACTTGGTGAAGTGAAGTTCTCATGCGTCCGATTGGACCATGCACCCCAACAGTGGTCATGCGTCCGAATGGCCATGCGACTGAGTGTCCATGCGCCTAAATAGTTCATACGCCTGGACAACTTCATGCGTCTGACTCAGTCGCACGACTGAACACTCAGTTGTGCGAATGGATCAACCGCATGGCTCAATCGCACGAATGAACCATGCTAATGGTTCAATCGCACGAATGAGCAACCCTAACCTATAAATACCACCTAATTCATGGAAAAACATAAGCATTCAATCCACTTCGAATCCAGACGTACCCTAGCCGTCCAGAAGCCTCTAAGTTCGTACTCCAAGTTCCTAGAACGTTGTAGATCGATTCCTAATCGATTCTTGATGTTAGATTCAATACGTTATTGTCTCTACGTGCGTTCTCACTGATTGGATCGCCAAACAAATAGGATTCCACACTATTTGGTTTGGGTTAACACGTTAATCAGTTGGTGTTTGGTCAAATACCAGATCCTAACAACATGTGCCATCAATTTAAGTATTTGGCACATGTGATCCTAAAGTGCATTGCCTCCAGGTGTGGAGGATTTCACAACCACTCCGTCCAAATCCTGAATGCATTCGTTGCACTGGTACAGAACCATCCGTTCAGTTTCTCCCGCATGATCTTCTCCTATCTGGTCGAGAGACCTGGAAGCCAATAGTAAGGAGGGCTTCTGTATGTACCTATGTTTCCTCCAGATGATTATTGACCAGAAGCTGCCCTCGCTGCCTAAGAAGAGTCATGATGTAGTTACTCTTGAGGTCATGGATGACACCACCCTCAGGAGGATGAAGGTCTACCGGGGCAAGCAGGTGAAGCCCCCGGTGAGGAGGTTGTTTGGGCATCTGGCCCGGGATGACTATGTGGCGCCAGTGAGGAGGAAGTGGCGCCACGACGAATTGATGTTGAGCAGATTGCTTTACCCTTCAATGATTCTGACGGTGATGGCCACGATGCTGGTCAAGGAGGTGATGGTCAGGGTGGACCCGAGCCAGCTCCTATCACCATGATTTTCATATGGAGGAAGAGGAGGAGTTAGACGAGGAGCCTCTGGTGCGGATGGTGGGGAGCCAGGTCGTAGCCACTGATAGAGGGCTCAGGGTGGTTGGTGGACGCCAAGGGGAATCCGGGGGGATGCCACTATTGCTGATACAGATCCTTTATATACCCCGGACCAGCCCAGCAGCCAAGGGGGAGCCTCTATTTCTAAGGGCTCCAGGAAGAAGAGGATGGCTCACCCTTATGGCAAAAAGGGTAAGTGGAAAAGATTTACATTGACCACATCCACTCCTACTGCCAAACCACCACCATATCTACCACATCCACCACATCTACCATCATCACTGCCACACTCGCTACCACTACTACCTCACTTCCATCCACCACTACTATAGCCAACCCTTCACCATCCACTCATATCCACCACCCATATTCACCATAGCCACCACTACCACCACCAGCCACCAAGCAGGTCCATTAACCCACACCACCTTCACCACAGGACCCACTCTACCCTCCATAAGGGTAGAGGACAACTAGCAGCACTAAACAGGATAATGATGAAGCTATAGCTGCTAATGAGGAAAAAGCTCCTCAACTAAGTCAACTTGTGGAGCTAAATGCTACTCATGCACAACAGATTGCCCAGTAACACATTGGATTTCCCAACTCCAGGAGTGCAATGACCAATCAGTAAAGAGGATTAAGGAGTTGGAGGTCTCAAACAAGACAATCATGCTCAACATAAAGAGATCTAAAGATGAGCCTCTGAAGATTAGAGAGGGTGATCATGATGATGATGAAGATGATGATGATGGTGATGATGATGAGACTGATGATGAAGAGGACAGTGATGATGAAGGGACAAGGGAAAGAAGGGCGGAGATGATGATGAAGAAGGGGATGTAGCTGCATCAGCATATGCTCAGGGTCAAGAAAGGAAAACAAAGAGAACTCAAGACCAAGGAGCATCATCCTCTGCCCTCCTACTGAGAAGCCTGCAATTCAAGACAAAAGTAATGATTAGATGCTTTATGTATTTGAAAACTTTTGTACTTGAATCTTGTATTAAAATTCTGTAATTAATGTTTATATATCTTTATCAAATGTTTGAATGTCTTGATTAATTACTAATGATTGATGTGTTTTACATGTTAAATCAAGCAGATCAAGCAGACCAAACATCTCAGCAACATGAATATGATGTTGCTCCCCTACAGCAAATCAAGTCTCAATAACAATGATTCTTTATTTGCAAGGGATTGTCAGAAGGTCGGTGAACTATACTCCTGAAGAAGGAGAAATCATTCACGACCTGACTGATGAGCAACTTGCTGAGATGTTCAGGCTAAATCTAGACGAGGTTGTCAAAGATGCGCCTACTTTTGATGTGACTAGTGACGACGAGCTCAACAACGTAGATGAAATAGAGATCGAGGATGTCATTGCTGACTACTATCTAGAGTATATTGACTGAGAGGGCAATGTGATCCCCAACTTGGGTGACACTCTCGGCAATGCTACGTATGATAAATTGGATGAGATGGAAAAGAGACTGAGAAGAATGAAAGCCAAGCCCAAGCCTCAGACGTTGATGTTGATATCAAGAAGGCTAAATGGGCGGCTTTTTTTTGCTGAGATACTAGCCCAACACATTGCACAAAAGCCAAATGGCTACACCAAGCTATACAAGATCAAGAAACATCTAAAGTGTCGGGCAAGATCATTGCATGGGCGTATTTTGAGGATCTTAATGTGTATGCAGTTAAGAGGGAGAAGGGTATTAAGTACTTCAGATTCCCACACGATCTGAAGACTCTCCCTGGTTTTGAGCTCAACCAGCCGGCACGCCTAAATTTGTTATATGCTGATCCAAAGAAAATATCAGGCTGGTTTGAGGCTGCACTAAGGAAAGAATACCACACCAGGTTGGTAAACTTTAGACCTCAACAACCAAAGAGGTACATCAAAAGGTCTGAAGTGGATCCCATTTCTGGAAAGCCTAAGGTAGTGCTGAAGTGGAGTCCTCTGCGCAATGTCCAAGATTACCTTAGGGGAAATGGCACAGGGCTTCACTTCACACTTCAAGTGGTGGTATTATGATTGGAGAACAGGTGAAGCGGTCATAGTCTTATAGAGAGAGAGAGAGCAAAATGGAAACGATTCGGGTGGTTGACCCTATGTGGCTGACCAACTTGTCTTCGGACGATGTCTATACATTATACAAGTGGCTACTATTCTATGACTCGCAAGACATTATACAAGCTCTCCAGTTCCAAAACATGATACGACTCTATTTTGCATTCGAGATACATGCCGAAGTGACTAGAAAGGAAAAGTACAAGAAATTTGAGGAGCTAATGAAGAATGTTAGACACTAATGCAAACTAGGTCCAAGGGAGAGTTTGTTGATTCATATGTACCCTAGTTTAGAAGCTTAATGTAAAATGTCTATCATGTCTTACATATATGTAATGAATGGGTATGAATGAAATACAATATGTGGTTGATGCTTATAATGTTTAATATTTCATTGTTTATTGTGTGATAATTTATAATGAACTAACTGTATAGGTTTGTGGTTGTTGTACATAATCCTTAGTCAATAATGATTGAGAAACGTGTTCAAACTTGATCATATGAAGTCCTCATGCGAATGGACCATGCTAATGGACCATACGCATGAATACTTCAGGCTAATTGACCAGTCGCACGACTGAACCAGGAGAATGGATCAGTCGCACGATTGAGACATAAGATTGACTCAGTCGCACGACTGAACCTTCAGTCCTGCGGATTGATCAATCGCATGATTTAGTTGCATGACTGAACCATGCTAATGGTTCAGTCGTACGATTGGAAGACCCTAACCTATAAATACCACCTAATTCGTGGGAAAACGAGACAATTCGAATACCTACACACATAATCATACCCTAGCCGTCCAGTCACTCAAGAAAACTTCTTCCAAGTTCATAGATCGCAATTTATCTTGTTCTAATCATTCTTAACGTTTCTTTAATCGTTAGATTGATCTGAACTGCGTTCTCACTGATTGGATCGCCAATCAAATAGAATTCCGCACTATTTGATCTGGTATACGTGTTGAATGAGTTAATACTCCGTCCGTACACGGTCCCTAACACAGGTATATAGCACGATGTAGCGGAGTATGTGAGTAAATGCCTTACTTGTTTACAAGCGAAGGCCGAGCACCAAAAGCCATATGGAAAGATCCAATCGTTGGATATATCGGAGTGGAAGTGGGAGCACATCACCGTGGACTTGATAACAAAGCTACCGCGTACCACGCGAGGGTATGATGCCATATGGGTGATAGTTGATCGTTTGACGAAGAGTGCTCACTTCCTACCGATTCGCGAGACATATTCATCCAAGAGGTTGGTGGATCTGTTCATCAAGGAGATTGTAACTCGTCATGGTGTGCTGGTGTCTATTGTGTCTAATCGTGACACCCGGTTTACATCTAAATTTTGGAAGAAATTACACGACACGATAGGGACGAGGTTACATATTAGCACAGCTTATCACCCCTAGACAAATGGTCAGTCAGAAAGGACCATTAAAAAGGGGCCTTAGACATATTAAAAAGGGGCCATGAAACTCAGCTTGAAAAGAAACAAATAAAAATGAACGAAAGGCTTCTAAAGATGCGAACAACGAACGATCAAGTACTTGTGATTTTAATCCGAGAAAGACAAGGGCGATCAAGATATGCTATCATGGCGACGAGGTGACAAGAATAGAGTGCAGCAGAGGGAGAGGGTCTTCACGACGAAGCTACGATGGAAGAAATCTCATAGCGAAGGGGTGATTTTGCGGAAGGTTTTCAACGATGAAGTCACGACATATATATATATATATGTTTGTCACAAATTACACTCTAATCCCTCGACTAACAATAATGAATGCCTCAACTTTGTCTTATTGAACATTTAAACCCTCGATTATTTATTTCTATTTTATATCGTCTGAACTTTTATGAACTTTTAAAAGAAACTAACCTTTGACAATTGGTTTAGGGGAGATCTATACATGGGCTAAGATGCGATACAAAATAGTATTTGTGCGCTCAAGACTCGTTGCAAGCGTGATTTTGTCAGGACCGTGTACGTATAGAGTACTAACTAATTATGCGTGAAACCAAAGCAAATAGTGCGGAATCCTATTTGATTGACGATCTAATCAGTGAGAACGTAAATCCGATCGATCTAATGATTAAAGAAATGTTAAGATTGAGTAGAAAACGATCAGATGCGAACTATGAAGTTGGAATATGCATTCTGGAGGCTCTAGACGGCTAGGTTATGAGTGTATATGATATGTGTGCCAAAAGTCTCGTTTTTCCATGAATTATCTGGTATTTATAGGTTTGCAGTCTTCATTCGTGTGACTGAACCATTAGCATGGTTCAGTCGTGTGACTGACCCATGCGACTAATTCATACGCATGACTGAAGGTTCAGTCGTGCGACTAAGTCATTCTCATGTTTCAATCGTATTACTGGTCCAGTCTCCTGGTCTAGTCATGCGACTGGTTATTAGCATGATGTTTTCATGCGTATGGTCCATAAGTATGGTCCTTTAGCATGAATAATCATACAACACTTCAAACCTATATAATAAGTTCATATATATGAATTAAAGATACATTAACATCAAAGCACAATTCATATATCATTACATCGTTACATTACACATATGTAAGCCATGATAGACTTTTACATTAAACACATAAACTAGGGACATATGTATCAACAAAATCCACCTTGGACCTAGTTTACTCTATTGTCTGACATCCTTCATATGTTCTTCAAACTTCTTGTACTTCTTCTCTCTTGTGACTCCTATGTGTTTTCAAATGCAAAGCAGAGCTGTATCACATTTTGGAAGTGGATGGCTTGTACAATATCCTGCGTGTCACAGAACAGTGGCCACTTGTATAGAGTGTAGACATTTTCAGCCGACAAGTTGGTTAGCCACATTGGGTCAAATACACTGATAGTTTCCGTTTTGCTCTCTCTGTTCAGAACTATGACCGCTTCACCCGTCCTCCAATCATAATACCACCATTTGAAATGTGGAGTAAAGTCCTATGGCATTTCCCATAAGGGAATCTTTGACATTGTGCAGGAACTCCACTTCAGCACTACTTTTGGCTTCCTAGATATAGGATCCACTTCAAACCTACGGATGTACCTCTTCGGTTGTTGAGGTCCGAAGTTTACCATCTGGTATGGTATTCTTTCTTCAACGCAGCTTCAAACCAACCTGACATCTTCCTTGGATTAGCATATAACAGATCTAAGCACGCCAGTCGGTTGAGCTCAAAACCAGGAAGAGTCTTTAGATCATGAGGATATTTGAAGTACTCGATCCCCTTCTCTCTTTTCACTGCATAAATGTTTAAGTCCTCAAAATAAGCCCATGCTATGATCTTGCCCGACACCTTCTAATGTTTCTTTACTCTGTAGAGTTTGGTGTAGGCATTCTGCTTCTGGGGTGTGCGTTGGGCTTTCATCTCTGCAAAACAAGCTACCCATTCAACTTTCTTGATATCAACATCAGCATCCATAGCTTGGGCTGTGCTTTCTTCTTTTCTTTTTCCTTCTCCATTTCATCTAGCTTCTCAAGAGTACTACTGTCGAAGGTTTCACCCAAATTAGGGATAACATGTCCGTCCAGATCAGTGTACTGAGGATATAATCATCAGTGACGTCCTATATCTCGATTTTATCGATATCGTTAAACTCATTGTCACTTGCCACATCAACTGTAGGAACATCTTTAACCAACTCATCCAGATTCAGCCTGAATATTTTAGCCAGCTGCTCATTTGTCAGGTCATGTATGATCTCTCCATCTTCTGGCATGTAGCTAACAAACCTTCTAACTATCCCTTGCAAGTCAAGAATCATGGTTAATTGAGTCTTGACCTGCTGAAGGGGTTGGACATCAAATTCATCAGTTTGTTGAGCTTTATCTGGATGATTAGTCATTTAATTCATCACACATTAATCATTAATCAAGACATTTAAACATAAATAATTATTAATTACATTAATGTAATATATAATTCAAGTACAAAAGGTTTCAAATACTTAAACATCTAATCATTACTTTTGTCTTGATCTGAAGTCTTTTCAGCTTGAGCCAGATGTGTACACCACACAATCTTTAATGTGTTCCTCAAAAGATACTTGATTGGGTTGAAATTATCACACTGCCGATGCACCAGGAACTTAGTTTCAAGTTCACGGTCATCACCTTCTTCTAGGATCTTTAGTACTTCTTCAGCAAGCTTTTAGCTCTGTTGTGGATCATCTACTATTCATAATCCTGAGAGATCTTCCACCAGATACACTAAGCATCAACGTCTTGTACATTAAGTGACATAACCTCGTTAGCTTCTGGAGAATCTTCATCATCCATACCACCACCCATTTGCATAGCATTATTCCCATCACTCTCCAAAATCATATTCTTCCTCTCCATCAAGTAGGAGAAGATCATGTGGAGCACTGGAACAGTGGTTTAACATGAGTGATATATATGCATTCTGGATTTGGTCGGACATCTCATCAAATCCTCCTCTCCCTGACATTATGCACTTAAAGACGACATAAGCTAAGTACTTGAATTGGGGGCAAAAGTTGCTCTTGTTGAGCACACCTATGTTGATGTCACCAGTGTACTTCATCCTCAGAAAAACCTCTACGTGTGCACATATGTTGTGTTTCGTGTTCATTTTCCATTTATCAGCCATGTTGCTGCAACACAAGAAATATATACATTAGATTTGTTGCTAGACTTAACAGGTGAATTTTGAATGATTTTGTTCAACTGATTCAATCGTGTTACTGAACAATACGACTGAGTTCAGTTGTACGATTGAGTTCAGTCGTACGATTGTGCCTGTAGCTAAGTTCAGTTGTGCGATTAAGCCTGCGATTGATCTTAGACGTATGTTACACTGTGCGGTTGAGTCAGTCATGCAACTGAACCCATAAGCATGATTCATGCGTGCGATTGAGTCATTCGCTTGGCTCAATCGTGCGACTGAAGTTCATTAGCGTGTCCATTCGTATATCTCACTATTGAACACCAAAGATTTGAATCTTTGTCAAAAACAGGACATTACACTTCATGTTTAGATACATTTGGACAGCTGAGACTCGAAGTAGCACTTAGATTCATTTAAGCCAACATGTGTGACCACTTAAGTTGTCTATTCTTAAGAGTAGTCTCGGTTCAAGGTTTTGGCATCTTCATCCCTAAAGATGCAATTAACATATTCATTTTGACCGAGTTCAGTTGTGGTGTACCTGTAAATGAGTAGAGACACAATTAGTGTCATAATCAACCGGTAAAATCAATCAAATGAACTTTGTGCAGAGTCTCAGTATGTTTGGGCGTATGAAGTGTTAGGGACCGTGTACGGACGGAGTACTAACTGATTCTGCACATATACCAGATAAAATAGTGTAGAATCCTATTTGATTGGCGATCTAATCAGTGAGAACGCAGTTCAGATCAATCTAATGATTAAAGAAACGTTAAGAATGATTAGAACAAGATCAACTATGATCTATGAACTTGGAACAAGTTTTCTTGAGTTTCTGGACGGCTAGGGTACTATTATGTGCATAGGTATTCGAATTGTTATGTTTTTCCACGAATTAGGTGGTATTTATAGGTTAGGGTCTTCCAATCATACGACTGAACCCTAAGCATGGTTCAGTCGTGCGATTGAATCATGCGATTGATCCATCCACATGACTGAAGGTTCAGTCATGCGACTGAGTCAATCTGATGTCTCAATCGTGCGGATGATCCATTCTCCTGGTTCAGTCGTGCGACTGGTCCATTAGCATGAAGTATTCATGTGTATGGTCCATTAGCATGGTCCATTCGCATGAGAACTTCATACGATTAAGTTTGAACACGTTTCTCAATCATTATTGACTAAGAATTATGTACAACAACCACAAACCTATATAGTTAGTTCATCATAATTTATCACACAATAAACAATGAAATATTAAACATTATAAGCATTAACCACATATTGTATTTCATTCATACCCATTCATTACATATATGTAAGACATGATAGACATTTACATTAAGCTCCTAAACTAGGTACATATGTATCAACTAACTCCCCCTTGGACCTAGTTTACATTAGTGTCTAACATTCTTCATTAGCTCCTCAAATTTCTTGTACTTTTCCTTTTATGTAACTCCAGCATGTATCTCGAATGCAAACAGAGTCATATCATGTTCTGGAACTGGAGGGCTTGTACAATGTCTTGCGAGTCATAGAATAGTGGCCACTTGTATAAGGTATAGACATCGTCTGCAGACAAGTTGGTCAGCCACATAGGGTCGAACACACGGATATTTTTCATTTTGCTCTCTCTTTGTAAGAATATGACCGCTTCACCTGTTCTCCAATAATAATACCACCACTTGAAGTGTGGAGTGAAGTCCTGTGGCGTTTCCCTTAGAGGGATTTTGGACATTGTGCGTGCAGGACTCCACTTCAGCACTTCTTTAGTCTTTCTAGAAATCGGATCCACTTCAGACCTTCTGA
The DNA here is from genome assembly GCA_025506515.1 of Flaveria trinervia. Classification (NCBI taxonomy): domain Eukaryota; kingdom Viridiplantae; phylum Streptophyta; class Magnoliopsida; order Asterales; family Asteraceae; genus Flaveria; species Flaveria trinervia. Next base: position 22,707,122 of record CM046452.1, read on the forward strand.
TGTACCTCTTTGGTTGTTGAGGTTTGAAGTTTACCCACCTGGTGTGGTATTCTTTCCTTAGTGTAGCCTCAAACCAGCCTGACATTTTTCTCGGATCAGCATATAACAAATTTAGGCGTGCCAGCTGGTTGAGCTCAAAACCAGGGAGAGTCTTCAGATCATGTGGGAATCTGAAGTACTCTATGCTCTTTTCTCTCTTAACTACATACACATTCAGATCCTCAAAATACGCCCATGCAATGATCTTGCCCGACACCTTAGGTGTTTCTTGACTTTTTATAGCTTGGTGTAGGCATTTGGCTTTTGTATAGTGCGTAGGGCTCGGATCTCAGCAAAACAAGCCGCATATTCAGCCTTCTTTTAATCAACATCATCGTCTGAGGCTTGGGCTTGGCTCTCATTCTTCTTAGTTTCCTTTTCCATCTCATCCAGTTTATCAAAGGGAGCACTGCCAGAATATCACCCAGTTGGGGATCACATTGCCCTCTCGCTTAGTGTACTCTAGATAGTGCTCAGCAATAACATCCTCAATCTCTATTTCATCTATGTCATTGAACTCATCGTCACTTGTCACATCAAAAGTAGGCGCATCTTTGACAATCTCATCTGGGTTTAGCAAGTTGCTCGTCAGTCAGGTCATGTATGATTTCTCCTTCTTCGGGAGTATAGCTCACTGACCTTCTGACTATCCCTTGCAAATCAAGAATCATTGTGAGTTGAGACTTGATTTGCTGAAGGGGAGCAACATCATATTCATCTTGCTGAGATGTTTGATTTGCTTGATTTATACATTTAGAACACATTAATCATTAGTAATTAATCAAGACATTCTTACATTTGATAAAGATATATAAACATTAATTACATAATTTTAATACAAGATTCAAGTACAAAAGTTTTCAAATAGATAAGCATCTAATCATTACTTTTGTCTTGAATTGCCGGCTTCTCAGCTGGTGGGGCAGAGGATGAAGCTCCTTGGTCTTGATTTCTCTTTGTCCTCTTTTGACCTTGAGCTAAGGCAGATGCAGCTGCATCTCCTTTTTCATCAGTATCATCATCTTTCTTTCCCGTTGGCCTTTCATCTTCACTATCATCTTCTCCATCAGATTTATCATCACCATCATCATCATCATCATTATCACCTTCTTTGATCTTCAGTGGCTCATCTTTAGATCCTTTTAGTTTGAGCATGATTGTCTTGTTAGAGGCCTCCAACTCCTATATCCTCTTCACTGTTTGGTCATTCGCTCCCAGAGTTGGGAGATATGCTATGCTTACTGGGCAATCTGTTGCACTTGAGTAGCATTTAGCTCCACACGCTGACTTAGTTGAGCAGCTTTTTCTTCGTCAGCAGCTAATAGCTTCAGCACCATCCTGTTTAGTGCTGCTAGCTGTTCCTCTACCCCCAATGGAGGGTAGAGTGGGTCCTGTAGTGAAGGTGGTGTGGGATGATGGACCTGCTTGGTGGCTTGTGGTGGTAGTGGTGGCTATGGTGAATATGGGTGGTGGGATGTGAGTGGAACGTGAAGGGTTGGCTGTTGTAGTGGTGGTTGGGAGTGTAGTAGTAGTGATAGGAGGTGTGGTAGTGGTGGTGGTGGTTGTGGTGGATGTGGTGGTGGCTGTGGCAGTAGTGGTGTTGGCTGTGGTAGTAGTGGTGGTTGCGGCAGTGGGAGTGGATATGGTCAATGTAAAACTTTGCCTCTTACCTTTTTGCCATAAGGGTGAGCCATTCTCTTCTTCCTAGAGCCCTTAGAAACACTGGCTCCCCCTTGGCTGTTAGGCGGGTCCGGAGTATACAAAGGATCTGTATCAGCAGTAATGGCATCCCCGGACTCCCCTTGGCATCCACCAACCGCCCTAAGCCCTCTCTACGTGGCTACAACCCGCTCCCCAACGTTTGCACCAGAGGCTCTTCGTCAGACTCCTCATCCTACTCCATATGAAAATCTTGGTGGATAGGAGCTGGCTCGGGTCCACCCGGACCATCACCTCCTTAAAAACATCACGGTCATCACCATCAGAATCATCAGAGGGTAGAGCAATCTACTCAATGTTAGAAGCACTATCGTCGTGGTGCCACTTCCTCCTAGCTGGCGCCACATACTCTGCATTGGCCAAATGGCCGAACAATCTCCTCACCGAGGGCTTTACCTGCTTGCCACGGTAGACCTTCATCCCCTCGAGGGTGGTGTCATCCATGACCTCAAGAGTAATTACATCATGACTCTCCTTAGGCAGTGGGGCAACTTCTGGTCAATGATCATTGGGAGAAACCGTGGGTACATATAGAAACCCTCCTTACCCTTGGCTTCCAGGTTCTCGACCAGATAGGAGAAGATCGTGCGAGAGAAATTGAACGGATGGTTAGTACCAGTGCAACAAATGCATTCTGGATTTGGTCGGAGAGGTTGTCAAATCCTCCACGCCTAGAGGCTATGCACTTGAGGATCACATGTGCCAAATACTTTAATTGAGGGCACATGTTACTCTTGTTCAGTAATCCGGCATTTAAGTCGCCGGCGTACTTGATCCTCATAAAACATCCCCGGACTATCAAGAGATGTAGCTTAGTTGGGTGGTCTCCATCCTCACCCAGACCTAAGACTCATCTCAAGTTCTCCTCCATGATCACTATCTGTTGACCCAAGATGGAGCTCCGGATACAATGGGGGTCAGCTGATCCGTCAACCTTGGCACTCTCCCAGAATGCCTGTGGATAGACCTGTAAGGTGTGCACGAAGTCGATATAGCCTTGAAGATCCGTGATCGATGCAGAAAAGATTTTATCCCAGAGAACTCAGTAGCGTTCCGGGATGTAGGATCGAGGCGGGCACAGATGTTGTGCTTGGTGTTTATAGTCCACCTTTCTACCATGTTTCTGTAACATAAAACACATAAACATCACATTAATCCATAACAGAAATACTTGAAACTTAAACTGTTTTGAAATCAGTCTGGTTCAATCGTGCGATTGAACCATACAACTGAGTTCACTCGGTTGATTGAGTATGCGACTGAGTTTAATCGGGCGACTAAGCATGCGGTTGAGTTCAATCGGGTGATTGTGCATGCGGCTAAGTCCAATCAGGCGATTGTGCTCATACGCCTAATTCATTCGGCCGATTGAGTCATTCGCTCAGTTCATTCGGCCGATTGAGTCACTCGCCCTGTTCAATCGTGCGATTGAAGTTCATTCGGAGTTACCAGTCACATAGCTCTCTGTTTGACACTTTAAACCCTGAATCTAGGTCAAAACTTGAAGTTAGACGTTGTGTTTAGACTCTTTGGACTCACAGGAACCCTAATTGTCACAGTATGTCTTCATTTTAACCATTATGCACATTTATGTGGTCTATTTGTTGGTTGTTACTGATTTCTTGTTTTTAAACAATTTGGTCTGTTAGGGTTGAATATGCCGCGCATTTTGTGCGATTTCTATCACTCATTACCTGTAGATGATTCAAAAACATGCAGTAACACAATGGCAGTGAGAAATCAACTCAATCAAATTTTGACAGAGTGGTCTGTGCTTTTGGGCGATTTTAGGGCGATTGAGGGGTGATGAGGAGATGCGACCGACTTTAGCCCTATTATACTGATTTTATCTTCAGTCGGGTGATTGGACCTATTCGCACGCTTCATTCGGGCGACCGGGTCTTAATCGTGTGACTGACTCAGTCGGTATCATTCATTCATGCGACTGGAGTTTAGTCGTATGATTGACTCCGTCGGTCACCTCCATTCATGCGATTGGCTCATACTCATGATCCAATCATGCGAATGGTTCAATCTCATGTTCCATTCGTGCGACTGGTCCATACTTGTGGTCCAGTCATGTGAATGACTCTGACCTGTTAATTTGACCTTATGCACTTTCACACTTATCCTTTTAACAATAGATTAAACATTATCAGCGATGTTCATCTCAGACACGACCCTTTTAATTTAAAAACAACTGTTGATCACCTCAGACGTGATACTTTTACTTAAAACGAACTTGTCACCTCAGACGTGACTTATTTTATTTTTTTGAATGTTGTGGTTACCTCAGACGTGACCCCTTTGAGTGAGTGATTCACAGATTACAATAAGTTGTTGGGTCTGACTCTTACCTTACAATTAACTAACTTAAGCAGAACAATTTGAAATTAAGAACAATAACAAGACATATTTTTGTATTTTTGATTAGAGATGAAAGTCAACCTTTAGAATAATTCTAATTGATTTTATTTCCTCGACAAGGCAGCTTCAATTCTAGTTAATCATTTCTGGTACGATTCATTTTAGAATCATATAGGTTTATCAGAATCACATAGGACACTTTAATAACCAATTTTGATACTTGATCCTTGTTTTCACTGATAGTCATGAGCAATTTTAGGAAATCATACTAGAGCTACAAGATGCACACAATGATTTTGACTTTCAAGAGCTGCAGCTCACGATGATTGTCAGTATACTTGTCCTCTTAAATCCATGAACAGATGTTTGACACACATTGGTGATGATTTAAGGTTTAATTATTTCAACAAGAATTTGTGGATCCCACACTTATATGGTAATCAACGTTCCTCAATAGATTTTTGAGCAGTCTACGGTATATTACAAGAAGAAACTATTCTAAGAGCTTTCAAAGAGATGCTAAGCCTCAGGTCATTGCCACCACACAGCAAAGAGGCACAAACAACAGTGAATTCTAGAATATTTAGGTTATGCTTATCCTCAGGTCAGTGCCACCGCACAGCAGAGAGGCACACAACCTATCTTCTTGTTTGAGCAATTATTTTCTTTTTGCACATATCGCACCAACAACATAAGGTTATTAGCTTGATTGCTTTTTGCATTTTTCATGTGCTTTGCTCATATTTTATGGTCATTCGCACACATTTGTGGCGTTTATTATGTTCATCACCCCTTATTGGAACTTTGTTGATTGTGTTAACCAGGGATAAGATGGGAACCTACAGTTTGTTGAACAACTTAGTTTGAGCTTGAAATCACCAATGAGGTCTACTTATCTCTTGTGTTGAATCTACTAACACATCATCTAATGAGCTAACAACCTCTAGGTCTACTTTCTCTATGTTACCATAGTAGCGTACTGGTTTAACTATCATCTTTCCTTTTATTTTGCTTAGACTTTTCAGTCTTAAACTTTAAATTTTGCATCTTAATCAGTTAAACCTTTTGAAGTCCCAAATAATATGTTCCCTGTGTACTATCATTTTCCAACTATGTTGAATCAGTATCACAGATTTGATTACTTTCCTTTTAGCTAAGCTGTCCTCCTCCCTTTTTTTAAGTAATTAACTATAGCTACTAAATTAATACTAAGCTAACCTATTTTCCCCCTAAAATTATAAAATTGAAAATGTTTTTGCATTTTGAATTTTAATAGGCGAAGAAATAAAAATAAAATAAAATCAAATGAAAATAAATAAACATAACTCTACTCGTTGGACTATGAACTGTCATCTTCTGGAATCACTTCACATTTCTTTTTCACGTTATTGACCTCTAACAGATATAAAAATCTTGATTTATCAAAAGCTTTTGTGTAGAGGTCAGCGCGTTAAAAGTCGTATTAATTTTAACAACATCGATTAAATTCTTTTCAAAACAATCACGTATAAAGTGATATTTAATTCCGATGCGTTTAGTTTTTGGATGTTTAACAGGATTTTTAGTTATGGCTATAGCAGCAGAATTATCAATAAATATGGGAGTGTTAGAGAATTTCAAACCGTAGTCGCACATTTGCTGTTGAATCCAGATGATTTGGGAACATCAACTAGCAGCAGCAAGGTATTCAGCTTCACAAGTTGACAGAGCAACCGCTTACACCGCAAGGTGACTAATCTTATCCCAAAGAATTGACATCCTGCAGATGTTGACTTGTAGTTCATTTTGCAGCCGCCATAATCTGAATCGCTATATGCTGTAAGCTCAAAGTCATCGTCACGAGGGTACCACAACCCAAGTGTTAGAGTACCCTTCAGATAACGAAATATCCTTTTGACTCCTATAAGATGGTTGACTTTCGGTTTCGTCTGATATCTAGAGTAGAGACACGTCGCATACATGATATCAGGTCGTGAGGTAGTGAGGTACATGTTGGACCAAAAGAACCAATGAGCCTGATCAGAGAAACCTCTAAGTCCCACAAGACATCACAACAGCTGAAGAAGACCTGATCAGCTGTTCTACAAAGTCTGAAGAATACAACTGCTGAAGTACATCTGAAGTACTGAAGACAAAGACTGAGACAACAGCTGAAGATCTAAAGTCTGAAGACTTCAACAAGTACTGAAGACAAAGACTGAAGATCAACAGCTGAAAGACAAAGTCTGATGTTCAAGTACTGAAGACATCAGCTGATGTTAACAGCTGATGACAACAGCTGAAGAGGGCTTCTTCAGTTGTTGTGATGGTTTTTCTTCTTCAGTAGTTTTCTTTTCTTTTCAGTACTTGTAAACAACTGAAGAGGTTGTTCTTCAGTTGATGTAGTGTTAGTAGTTTTATGTTTTCAGTAGTTGTAAATAAGATGTTTAACACTTAGGAACATTTGTAAGAAGATGTCAGTTGTTGACATCTTCAGTAGTTGTTGAACATTAGTTGTTATCAAACGGTTACATGTCACTTTCAAGTGACATCAGCCTACGTCACTCTATCTTTTATAAGGAAGGATGACTCACCTGTAATCGTGCCTTCGAGGCCGACAATCTTAATTCAATATCCTTTTGTCGGATATTTCTCTCTCTATAACAAAATTCTTTTATCGTTTTATATCGAATGTTCTTGCTTGAATTTGTCTAATTCTGAGCTATTCCGCTGCTATATCTGTTCAATCAATTAAACCAAGAGGTTGAGATCCTAACAGTACATGAGGGATCCGATCATTCCTTGGTACATGGTGGCATCCACTAGATCACCATTTTCGTCGGTGCTACGTCGTGGTTTGTAGCAAGTGGAGTCGCAGCTGCTGAAGCTCTCCATATCGAACCGACTGAGGATATCACCTACATACTTGGTCTGATGTAGAAAAATTCCCTTAGGTGTCTGATCCACTTGTAACCTAAGAAAGAACTTCATCTCTCCCATGGCACTCATCTCAAATTCAACTTTCATTACTGGTTCAAATTCTTTACATAATTCTTCGTTTTTGGAACCAAAGGTTATGTCATCTACATAGATTTGTACTAGCAGTAAATCACCATCCTTTTCTTTGATGAACAGTGTGTAGTCAATCACTCCTTCGAAATCCGTGTTTCACAAGATGAGTCGAGAGCTTCTCATACCATGCTCTTGGGGCTTGGTGGAGCTCGTAGAGAATTTTATCCAGCTTGTAAACTCTGTCCTGATGATAAGGATCCTCAAATCCTTCGGGTTGACTAACATACACTGTCTCCTGGATTTCACCATGAAGGAATGCACTCTTCACATCTAGTTGATAAACTTTAATCTTCATATAAGATGCATAGGCTAGGAAGATACAAATTGCTTCCATTCTCGCCACAGGTGCAAACACTTTGTTGTAATCAATGCCCTCGACTTGTCGAAATCCCTGAACTACAAGTTGAGCCTTGTTTCTGATTATGACCCTTTGATCATCTTTCTTGCACTTCAAGACCCATTTGGTGCCAATCACCTTAGCACCTTTTGGTCTATCCACCATTGTCCATACTCCTAACTTCTTGAATTGAAGAAGTTCTTCTTGCATGGCACTCACCCATGCCTCATCGTTTAGGGCTTCACTAACATATTTTGGCTCAAATTAAGACACAAAACATCGATACACACCATTGTGAAGATCCTTTTCCATTACGGAGGCATAATCAGCTCAGTATAGCTTATTTCTTGTTTGTACTCCTGATCGAACATCTCCAATGATATTGTCCAAAGGATGATAAACATTTAGTCGTGATCCAAGAGTGGTGGGAACAACTACCTTATTATCTAGATTGTGAACACCAGGTTCAGTATCTGAGGCAGTGGGAGTGTGAGGTTGTGAAGTGTTAGAGACATCAACATCAGATGCATGTGTACTTGCAGTAGTAGGAACCTGTGCCTCATGAACCACCTGATCATTTTCCATGTCTTCATCATCAGAGGAGGAGTCATTTACCTCAAGTGCTCCCCCTGAATGACTAGATGACTCACCTTGTGAAGTTGAGGTTGTCGAGTCCAGTGATGGTGTGTTCAACAGATCGTACATCATCCTGGTCGATAACTCATCCTCAGTAGGGAAAAGAGGGATGTTGAAGGACTTATAGAATCCATCATAGTAAAAAAAGAATGGGGGTCCTTTTCTAGCAGGGGGTGGTGTATCTCTGAACGTCAACATTGCACCACACTTCTACTTGACCCGTTGAGTTGTTGTAAACTCTCTTATTCGGTATGGTGTATCCGAGAAAGATTCCTTCTTAAGCCTTTTCACTGAACTTCCCAAACTGAGTTTTCTTCAGCAGTGTACATGGTGCACCAAATGGTTCGAGGTAGTCTAGATTAGGTTTACATCATTGAGCAACTCGTAACACGTTTTACGATGTCATTTGACCACCAGGACTCGATTTAGGGTATAACATGCGTTAGCTACTGCCTCCTTCTAAAATTGGATAGGCAGTTTCGAGTCTGCTAGCATCGTCCGGGCTATCTCTATCAAGCTTCGATCCTTTCTCTCAGCAACTCCATTCATTTGAGGAGTGTAGGTAGATGTGAACTGGTGCACAACTCCTTTTTCTTTGTAGAATGCCTTTATCCACTGGTTCTTGAACTCGGTACTGTTGTCTGGGCAAAATTGCCTTACCTTCAGCTTGTAGAGTGATTCCAATGTAGTTACCAGCTCTTTGAATGATCCAAATGTCTCTGATTTGGATTTAAAAAACATCACCCAAGAGAATCTTGAGTAATCATCCGTAACTACATAGCAGTACAAATCACCTGCAATGCTCTTTGTACTGACTAGACCAAACAGATCCATGTGAAGAAGCTCAAGAGGTAGGTCAATTGAATGAACTTTCTTTGCATTATGAGACTTCTTTGTTTGTTTACCTTTCTTGCACGCGACACAAAAATCCGGTAATTGGAAGTTCTTAACATTTACTCCCCGCACTAGATCATTCTGGATCAAATGATTCATCTTTTGTGGATTAATATGTCCTAGTCTCCTATGCCAAGAGATGGAGTCTTTTGTGTAAGGCATGTTTGTGATAACAGATGACTGGCTTACGGGTTGAACTTTATGTTCACTAATTCTTTTAAGTGGAGTGATTGAATTCCTTTTCGAAGAAGTTGGTTTAGAATCATAAACTTCAATTTTCTTTCTTGGTGACTGATAATAAGGACAATTAGAAGCGATGTGTCCATACTTTCCATAATTGTAGCATGATTTACTTTCTACATGTTGGTGGAACTGTTTTTGTGGGGAAGTGTGTGACACAGGTGTGACTTTAGTCTGTTTGGGTTTGGACACTTCTTGTTTAGATGTTTTTGCTTCTTTAACAAAATTCATTGTTTGAACATTTTTAACATCTTTACCCTTTTGTTTATTTGGACTATGACATGGAGCACGTGTTGGTTAACTTGTTTGGTCTTTTTGGGTTCAGAAATAGACCCGTTTGAACCTGACTTTACATTAACTTTTTCAAATTGTTCGTCAAAATTGACAATAGGCATCTTGCCTTTAGATTTTAATAGCGACAGATTCCACCAATTTACTCGTGGAATCTGGATCACTAACTAGAGGAGTGGACACCACATAATCCTTGATTGGATTGTTATTTATTGGTCTACATTTAGCATTCAACAAGAGCTCATATGGTGGTGGTACCACTTTATAACCCAACCCCTCCCCATTGTTACGTTCTTTCACTAAGTGATGGACTATGTGAGAAGAACTGGTCCAACTGTGCAGTTTTTGTTTTATTGAGTTGACTTCGACTTCCAAAACTGCTTTTTCTTTCTTAGTTTCTTCCAGGGAGTTTAAATAGAACTTTATATCATTTGTTTGGTTAAACGCAACAACCTTGGTTTCCATTAGTTGTTTATTTAAAAGTTCTATTTTCTCTTTATAACTGTGCTCATTTTGTTTTAAGATCCGATTTGCTTCTATGCACATTTGTAAGTCATTTACTATGCTATCATTGTGACCTAATAACCTAGCAAATTTAAGATCAACGCTTTCTCTAAATTTATTACATTCATTACAAGCATGACTTTCAAAAATTTGGTCTTTGGTACTTACCTGTGAAGATTCGGTTGAATCAGCCATCATAGCAGAGTTTGATTCCTCGGATACTGGTGATTCTGAACATGTTCTGACATCCTCTTCACTCAGGTGATTGAACACAATCGCAGTATCTTCATTATTTGACATCACTAGTTTGACTGCCATTTCACCTTCTCTTGCAGAGTTGTCATCCAAACCCTTAACATAAGCAATGTTGGATTCTCCCGGAGATACAAAACGAATGGTCCAATCTTTCCCTTCGTCGTCTTGTGCAGTCAAGGCCTTTGTTTCCTTGTTTGACGAGGTAGCTCCACTCGTGGGTTATCTTGACCGTTGAAGGTGGAGAATGGATTACCATTACCTGTCTTCTTAGGCTTAACACATTCACGTTTGAAATGCCCCTCTCTCCACAGTTAAAGCATGTAACTTTGGTTTTATCGAAACCAAAAGTAGTGTCTTTTATGGCTATCAAGTTCTGTCCAGTCTTTTTCACAGACTTCTTCGCCCTACGAACAGCACTAGCCAATGCCCACATGATATCCGTTCTTTCGAGTTCAGTCGCATCCATTTGCTCGTAATCTTCATCTGCGAGATGGCAGTTTCCAATCTTCCCTGCAACTAGGCCATCATAGGAGTGAACTACCGCTGCTAGTAGATCCATATGCTCCTTTGCCACCTCCACAGTAATATTACCGAGATTCTCAATCTTTAACTTCATAGCATTTGCTTCAGGTACTATATATTGGGTGCAAGAAGACCCTGACGTTTCAGATTCTAAAGTAGTGGCTTGAGGAGGAGCTGCTGAACTTGACACAAATGCCATTGAAGTGATGCTCCTGAATTTGTTCAGGTGGTAGATGAGTTATACAGAGATGGGTTCTGATCGTATGATCCTTTCTGAGACCTGTACTTCATCCTCAATTCTTCCTCTCTCAGCTTCAGAATGAAATCATTCATATCCAACTTCGCAAGCATATCATTCTGTCTTAGATTTGACACAAATGAGACCCACTTCTCTGGCAATCCATCTGCAAAACTTGACACCTTGTCTTCCATGGACGTGATTACCCCATGAGTGTGCGACTCACTCATCAAGTGGTAGAATCGGTCAATGATGTCATCCAGGCTCTCCTTTTCTATCAAAGAGAAGTTATCAAACTTCTTCTTCAGATCCTTTGCCTTTAATGCCTTTAACGTCGCATTCCCGTCATACAGTTTTTCCAGATCCTCCCATAACTTCTTTGTTTGTTTGTTCTCAGAAAACTGATGGAATATGACCTTTGGTATTGACTGAGTCAACAAAGCATACACCTTCTTTTCCGCATTGTATTTCACCTTCTGGCTATCATTCATGACGCCCAAAGTAAGTTTAACCCCATTAGAACCAACCGACATGCTATAACCTGTCTCGATTGATTCCCACAGATTGGGATCAACTCCTTTTAGATAAATCTCGAACCTTTGATTCCATTGTGGGTAATTGTCTAACGTGATAAGCTTAGGCGGCTTATTGTGATTCCCATTTTCATTTTCCAAAAGCAATAGATTCTGGATATGAGAGTCCCTTCCAGCAGTAAACGCTGAGTACTGATCTTCTATTTTGTTAAGTTTTGAACTTTAGACAAGCCTTATTCACTCGTTCGAATGGAGAGGTGTGAATGAGTCAATCGTGCGATTGAACAAATGTAGATGAGCCAATCGTGCGATTGAACAAATGCGGATGAACAGTCGTGTGATTGGGCAAATGCGGATGGACAATGCGAATGGGATTGTTCAGTCGTACGAATGGATGGGCGACTGAGTTCAATCGTGCGTATGGGAGGTGCGATTGAGTTTAGTCGTGCGATTGAGTCAATCGTGCGACTCAAGGCTGCTGGTTTTAAAAATTCAAAGGTTTGGTACTTTGACACAAAAATACGATTTTTCACGAACCCTAATCTACCGTAAGCCAAAAAACATAAACTTTTATATCTGGAGACGTCGAAAACACTGTTTTATTAAAAAAGATGGTGTTTTTGAATGAAAAACATGATTTTTACACCGAAAGCAATCAAATCACACGCAAAATCAAGAGCCAAAGCTCTGATACCACTTGTTAGGGACTGTGTACGGACGGAGTACTAACTGATTCTGCGTGTATACCAGATCAAATAGGGCGGAATCCTATTTGATTGTCGATCCAATCGGTGAGAATGCAGTTCAGATCAATCTAACGATTAAAGAAACGTTAAGAACGATTAGAAGAAGATCAACTGCGATCTATGAACTTGGAACAAGTTTTCTTGAGTCTCTAGGCGGCTAGGGTACTATTATGTGTGTAGGTATTCAAATTGTTACGTTTTTCCATGAATTAGGTGGTATTTATAGGTTAGGGTCTTCCAATCGTACGATTGAACCCTTAGCATGGTTCAATCGTGCGACTGAATCATGTGATTGACCATCCGCACGACTGAAGGTTTAGTCGTGTGACTGAGTCAATCTGATGTCTCAATTGTGTGACTGATCCAGTCTCTTGGGTCAGTTGTGCGACTAGCCCATTAGCATGAAGTATTCATGTGTATGGTCCATTAGCATGGTCCATTCGCATGAGAACTTCATACGATTAAGTTTGAACACGTTTCTCAATCATTATTGACAAAGAATTATGTACAACCACAAACCTATATAGTTAGTTCATCATAATTTATCACACAATAAACAATAAAATATTAAACATTATAAGCATCAACCACATATTGTATTTCATTCATACCCATTCATTACATATATGTAAGACATGATAGACATTTACATTAATCTCCTAACTAGGTACATATGTATCAACATGAAGGGTGAGTGATTGAAGGGTGTTACCAATGTAACCGACTCCCCTCTATTTATACTGAATTAACATTCGGTCGTACGACTGGACCCATTCGCATGCTTCATTCATGCGACTGGGGTTCAGTCGTGCGAATGGCTCATATGGCCTCATCCATTCGTGCGATTGGTCCATACTTATGGTTCAATCGTGCGATTGACCCATACTTATGGTTCAATCATGCAATTGGCCCATACTTATGGTTCAATCGTGCGATTAGTCTATACTTATGATCCAATCATGCGAATGGTTCATACTTATGAGTTTGACCTCGTACACTTTCAAACATACACGTTTAACTATTAATAAGACGTTATGACCATTGATAATCTCAGAAATGACCTTTTTAATTGGAAAATTGTTTGATCACCTCAGACGTGATCCTTTTAATTGAAAAAAAAACTAATTGGTCACCTTAGATGTGACCACTTTTAGTGAGTGATTCACAGATTAAATCTAGATGAATAGTCCAACTTTACCTAACAATGACTAAAAATTTAGTAAAACAACTTGAAATTAAAACAAAACAAGATATTTTTTGTATTTTTGATTGGAGATGGATTGAAATCTTTAGAAGAGCGTCTAACCAATTCATCTTCCTGGACAACATAGCTTCAAGTTAATTTGATTATTTCTAGAGAGATTCATTATGGAATCATACAGGTTTATCAAAATCATCTGGGACATTTTAACAAAAGATTTCGATGCTCGATTCTTGTTTTGACCAAGAGTCAACAACAAGTTTAGGAAATCATACTAGAGCTATAAGATGCACACTGATTTTGATAGTCGAAGAGTTATAGTCACGATGATTGTCAGTATGATTGTCCTCTTAAATCCATACACAGATTTTTGACACAGATTGGTAATACATTAGGTTTGTTTATTTCAACAAGCATTTGTGGATCCCACACTTATATGGTAATCAACATTCCTCGGGAGATTTTTGAGCGGTCTACGGGTATTTGACAAGAAGAAACTATTCTAAGTGCTTTCAAAGAGATGCCAAGCCTCAGGTCAGTGCCACCGCACAGCAGAGAGGCGTAAACAACAATGAATTCTAGAATATTTAGGTTATGCTTATCCTCAAGTCAGTGCCACTGCACAACAGAGAGGCACACAACCTATCTTCTTGTTAGAGCATTTATTATTCTTTTTGCACGTAACGCACCAACAACATTTGTCATTAGCTTGATTGCGCTTAACATTTTTTCATGCTTTGCTCTTTTTATGGTCACTCGCACACATTTGTGGTGTTTATTTGCTCGTCACCCCTTATTGGAAATGCGTTGATAGTGTTAACCAGGGATAAGATGGGAACCTACAACAAGTTGAACAACTTAGTTTGAATTTAAATCACCAATGAGGTCTCCTCATCTATTATGGTGAATCTACTGACATATCATATAATGGTCTACCAACCTCTAGTTCTACTATCTTTGTGTTACCTTAGTAGCATACTAGTTTTAATATAATTTTTCCTTTTATTTTACTTAGACTTCTCAGACGTATATTTTGAATTTTGCATCTTAATCATTTAAATTCTTTTGAAGTCTCAAACATTTGTTCCATGTGTACCATCATTTTCCATAAGCGTTGAATTAGAATCACAGATTTGATCTCATTTAATAGTAGCTAGGTTGCCCTTCTCCCTCGTTTTTTTAATACTAACCTATTCTCCCCCTAAATTCTAAAACCGAATATTTTTTTGTTTTCTGGATTTTAATAGACAGGAAATAAAATAAAAGAAAAGAAAATAAAAGAAACATGTCAGACTACGCTCTTTCTTCCTCCAGAATCATATCACTTTTCTTTTTCACGCCATTAACCTCTAAAAGATATAAAGACCTCGGTTTATCAAATGCTTTTGTGTAGAGGCTGGCGTGTTGAAAATCTATATTAATTCTAACCACATTGATTAATTGCTTTTCAAAACAGTCACGTATAAAGTGATATTTAATACCGATGTGTTTAGTTTTAGGATGTTGGACTGGATTTTTGGTGACAGCAATAGCAGTAGAGTTATCACAACAATAGGAGTGTTACAGAATTGCAAACCGTAGTCGCACAATTGCTATTGAATCCAAATGATTTGAGAACAGCAACTTGTAGTGCATTCTCCTATGCCAGGAGATGGAGTCCCTATCTGTTGCCTTTGATAATAAGCATTGAACTTTATGATCATTGTGGAGGCTTTTGATAGATCCAAGACATATAAGTCGTTATATCTTGAAGCTGACATTAAGACTTTGTCCTCTGGGATAACATAATCCTTTTTTAGCATGTAGTACTTCTTGTTGTCAAACACAACTTTGAAGCCTTTGTCACAGATCTACGAGACTGAAAGCAAGTTGTTCTATAGTTGTTGAACATAGTTGACCTTATCAAACTTGACTTTCTAGTTTCCCAATTTGACCTGAGCAATGATATATCCTCCTTTATCCCAACAATGATACATGTCCTCCTTTAATTTGTTTGACATTGAAAAGGAGAGAGAAGTTCCCGGTCATGTGCCTAGACGCCCCACTATCAACAATCCAGGTATTTGTGATAGCACTGTAGCGGACACCCTGCACATTCAAAGGAAATGATCAGTTTAGGTTCGGGACCCAAGCCTTAACTGGCTTGGGTGACCCAGAGGAATCACACATCATAACTCAATCCACTGTCCACTTGAGGATGAGGGCATATCGTTCTTCTTATTGTTCTCATTATCAGACAACTTATTTGACTTTTCTTTCCATAAGCTAGTTTTGTGTAAGGCCTGTTTGTGATAAACAGACGACTAGCTTATAGTTTGAACTTTAGGTTCATTAGGTCTCTTAGGAGGAGTAATAGAACTCCTTTTAGAAGAAATTGTTTTGTATCATTAAGTTCAATTTTATTTTTACGAGTCTGATAATAAGGACAATTAGAAGAAATATGTCCTCTCTTTCCACAACTGTAGCATAATCTCCCTTCTACATGTTGAGGAAACTGTTTATGTGGGGTTGAGTGTGATACAGGTGCAACATGAGTCTGGTTGGGTTTAGTCACTTCTCGTTTAGATGTTTCTACTTCTTTAACAAAATTAATTATTTGAACATTTTAAACATCTTTAGCCTTTAGTTTATTTGGACTTTGACGTGTAACACGGGTTTGGTTAACTAGCTTAGTCATTTTGGGTTCAGAAGAAGACATGTGTGAACCTGACCTTATATTATCTTTTTAAATTTATCATCCAAATTAATAGTAGGCATCTTTCCTTTGATTTCACATAGACTCCTTCTGTTTAGTGATAGAGTTCATCGGTTTACCCGTGGAATCAGGATCACTAACCAAAGGAGTGGACACCACATGATCCTTTACTGGGTTGTTATTTACAGGTCTACATTTTATTTTAAAAGGATCTCATATGGTGGTGGAAGTACCTTATAACCCAAACCTTCCCCATTATTCGTTCTTTCACTAAGTGTTGAACTATGTGAGAAGAACCGGTCCAACTATGCAGTTTTTGTTTTAAAGAATTAACTTCGACTTCTAAAACTACTTTTTCTTTCTTTGTTTCTTCCAAAGAATTTAAATAAAACTTTATATCATTTTCTTGATTGAAAGCAACAACCTTAGTCTCCCTTAGCTGCTTACCCAAAGTTCTATATTTTCTTTGTAACTGCACTCATTTTGTTTTAATATACGATTTGCTTTAGTGCATAGTTGTAAATCATTTACTAAGCTATCATTGTGGTCGAATAACCTAGCAAATTTCAAATCAATGTTTTCTCTGAATTTGTTACATTCATCTTAAGCATGTTTTTCAAACAGTTGGTCTTTAGTACTTACGTGTGAGGAATCGGTTGAATCAGCCATCAATGTAGAGTTAGACTCTTCAATTGTTGGAGATTCTGAACTTGTTGCTCTCAGCTCTTCCTCAACCAAGTGATGTACCATGTTCACAGCTTCTTCAGGATCTGACATTACTTGCTCACCTGTGATCTCACCTTCACTTGCAGAACCATCATCCAATCCCTCAACACAGGCAATGTTTGATTCACCCAGAGACATAAAGCAGAAGGTCCAGTCTTACCCTTCATCACCTTGAGTAGTCAAGGTCTTTGTATCTTTGCTTGAAGAGGTAGCTCCACTCATGGGTTTGTCTTGACGGTTGAAGGTGGAAATGGATTGCCATTTCCAGTCTTCTTGGGATTTACACATTCCCGCTTAAAATGTCCCTTTTCCCCATAATTAAAGCAAGTGATTATAGTTTTGTCAAGGCAAACATTGCGTCCTTTGTGGCTACAAGATTCTACCCTGTCTTCTTGACAAACGTTTTAGCTCGTCTAACGCACTTGCTAGAGCCCACATGATATCCATTATTTCTAGCTCGTTCTCGTTAACCCGCTCATAGTCTTCATCTGCAAGATGACAATTCCCGATCTTGCCAGCAACTAGACCGTCATATGATTGAACAACAGCTGTAAGAAGATCCATGTGCTCCTTGGCAACCTCCACTATGACATTACTGAGATTCTCAGTCTTCAACTTTGTAGTGTTGGATTCAGGAACTATATATTGGGTTCCAGATGACCCTGACATTTCTGGTCATGAAGCATTGGTTTTGGTAGGAGCTGCGGAACTGGACACGAAAGCAGTTTGCAGCGGAGCTCCTGAACTGGTTGGAGTGGGAAATGAGTTGTAAAGTGAAGGATTCTAATCGTAGGATCCTTTATATGACTTGTACTTCATTCTTATTTCCCTCTCTTAACTTCAGGATGAAGTCATTTATGTCTAACTTTGCAAGAATATCATTTTGTCTAAGATTAGACACAAACAAATCCCATTTATCCGGTAAACCGTCTGCAAAACTTGACACTTTATCTTCCATAGACGTTGTTACACCATGAGTGTGCAGCTCACTCATTAGATGGTAGAACCTGTCAATAATGTCATCGAGGCTCTCCTTTCCTATCGAAGAGAAGTTATCAAACTCCTTCTTGAGAGCCTTAGCCTTCATAGCCTTTAACATTGCATTCCCATCATATCTCTTCTCCAATGCTTCCCATAATTTTTTCACCTGCTTGTTCTTAGAGAACTGATGTAAGATGTTTTTCTGTATTGACTGTGTCAACAGGGCATACACTTTCTTTTCTTCATGGTACTTAACCTTTTGGCTGTCATTCATTCCTCCCAGATTCAGCTTAACTGCATCAGCACCAAGTGGCATAGTGTAACCTGTCTCAATGGATGCCCAAAGATTGGGATCAACTCCATTTAGATAGATCTCGAACCTCTGCTTCCATTATGGATAATCATCTAACGTTATAAGCTTCGGTGGTTTATTATGATTCCCAATTTCATTTTCCAGAAGCAGAAGGTTCTAGATGTGAGAGTCCCTTCCGGCAGTAAAGGCAGCGAATTGATCTTCCATTTCTATAAACTTTGAACTTTAGGAACAAGACTGGTTCACTCGTACGAATGGACAATGCGGATGGAAAATGCGGATGAGTCAATCGTGCGAATGGACGAATGCGGATGACTCAATCATGCAAATGGACAGTACGGATGGCTCAGTCCTACGAATGGACAATGCGGATGGCTCAGTCGTACGAATGGACAATGCGGATGGCTCAATCGTACGAATGAGCTATTCGTGCGACTGAAAGCTGCTGTGTTTGAAAATTTTCAAATTTTGACACTTTGACACAAAACACAATTTTTCCAAAAAACCCTAATCTGCCGTATGACGAAAAACTTGAACTTTTATGCCTAAGAACGTCGAAAACCTCCTGTGGACTCAAAAAGATGACCCTTTTGAATTAAAACGTGAGTTTAGACCCGAAAGCCTATTTGATTGGCAATCCAATCAGTGATTATGCGTGAAACTGAATCAAAGAGTGCGAAAGCCTATTTGATTGGCGATCCAATCAGTGAGAACGCACACCCGATCGATCTAACGATTAAAGAAACGTTAACATTGAGTAGAAAATGATCAGATGTGGACTATGAAGTTGGAATATGCATTCTGGACGCTCTGGACGGCTAGGTTATGAGTGTATACAATATGTGTGTCAAAAGTCTCCTTTTTCCACGAGGTATTTATAGGTTTGTCGTCTTCATTCGTGCGACTGAACCATTAGCATGGTTCAGTCGTGTGACTGACCCATGCGACTGATTCATACGCACGACTGAAGGTTCGGTCATGTGACTGAGTCATTCTCATGTTTCAAGGGGAGGAGAAGAGAGACTCATGATACTCATTAAATCCTATGTCTTCATCATCATAGCATTTTAGGTTGGAAATTTTTGGTTGAGGTCTAGAGGCTAGGGATGGTAACTTTCCCTTGAAGGTTGTTCACTATAGTTTTGAGACTCTAAGTGAAGGCTTAAGGGTGTTGGGCTTATGAGCTCATCAGGCTGAGCATAAGGAACCTCAACACTGATCATTGGTGCATCGTAGTGGTTTGCTCCTCAGGGGAAGTGGGAGCTCAAGTGTCCACTTCCTATTATATGGGTGCTAATATGGGGCATGTACAAGCTGAGTTGTTTATGCAGAGTTTGTTTGGATTTTCTCAAGTAGGTGATGGTTATTTGTGGTTGTGTGGGTTGTTGTGATGTAGAAGGGTGTGTTTAACAATAACTGGTGCTGCTAGTTTCTCACCTTGAGCATAAGATCTTACATTGTTGGGATAACCTGAGAAGCCCATAGTAGGCTTTCTCATAGTTTCATAGATGTCGAGCATCATATGTCCTAATGTAACACCCGATTATTCTTTTAAAGTTAGTAAAGAAAGAATAAAGTGAAGAATAAGAAAGAAACACCATTTTACCCAAGTTGAGGGGTAAAAAGTATCAAAAGGACAAAAAGGTTTAAAAGTTGGTGATAAAGGTGGCATGGCTGCCCATCACTCTCTCTTCACAACTCAATTTCTGTTAGGATCAGTGATCTATTTTTGATTGATTAGAGAGTATAGCAGCGGAATTCTAACAATGAATTAGCCAATTCACAAGAACGAAACGATATTCAATGAAGAACAAAGACGGTTATAGAAAGAGAAAATTCTGCAAATATATTTCATTCAATATTCGCCTTCGTGGTAACGGAATGTCACAATTACAATTAGGTCGACACCTCTTATATAAGAGATGTGACGTCTGCTGATGTCACTTGATAGTGACATCTAACAGAATTATTTCAACTGAAACACAACTACTGAAGATGTCAAAACAGCTGACATCTCCTTACAAAAATACTAAGTGTTATCAGTTATTATAACTACTGAAAAACATAAAACTACTGAAACTACAATGACTGAAGAACAAACTCTTCAGTCGTTTTACAAAACTACTGAAAGTAAAAACATAAAACTACTGATATCACAACTACTGAAGAAGTACTCTTCAGCTGTTGTGACAAACTACTGAAACTTCAGTACTTGATCTTCAGACTTGAACTTCAGACGTTTCATCAGCTGATGACTTCAGTAGATATCATCAGCTGATGTCTTCAGTCTTTGTCTTCAGACTTTGTACACCAGTTGTTGATCTTCAGCACTTGTAAACTCTTCAGTTGTTGTACTTCAGTACTTTGGTCTTCAGCTTCAGCACTTGTGTTCTTCAGCTGTTCAGCTTTAGCACTTGTGTTCTTCAGCTGTTGAGCTTCAGTACTTGTGTTCTTCAGCTGTTGAACTTCAGCACTTTAATCTTCAGCTGTTGAAGTCTTCAGCACTTGTCGAACTGCTGATGAAGCTTTCAGTAGTTGTTGTGATATCATGTGGGACTTAGAGGTTTTCTGATCTTGGCTCATTGGTTCTTTTGGTCCAACAAACTCCCCCTGAACCAATGCAGCCAAAACCTCTAATTTATTTATTTTCCCACTTATTGTTAGCAAAAAGGTTGGTCTTTTTCCTTCTTGATCAGTAGAGAAGATGACCCATATAAGCTCCGGCCTGGGAAGAAATCTCAGATATTTTTTTGGCAAGATATGAATGGGAACTCTGTTTTGGGGAACTGGACACAGAGTTTTATCCCATTCATGAGATCTACTTCCCGTGTATAAGCCTGTATATTCTCTGGTGTATGCTCTGAGAAACATGATTTGTTCTTCCATGGTCAGGTTCTCGGCTTCACCATCAAACAATCCTTCTCGCCCATACAGCTCTGAGATGTACTTGGCCTGTTTACCATTTTTGAGCTCAACTGTTGTAATCTGTCTATATGCAAACTCATCAGGATGAGTCCCTTCAGTAACAGACTGAGCTCATTTTGTTTGAAGTTCTCAAGCCTCTTATAGACTAACCCCTTTTTAATAATTCTGTTCTCTAACATCTTTTGGGGTGGTTGTTTAGTCTCATAGGCCTTCTTGAAGTCTTCGACAATCTCCCAGGGTGATACTACAAGGACCACTGTGATCTCTTCATCTACGATCTTTTTGACTTGGCCCTTGTATCTCAAAGGAATGTCTTTCTTTACAATCCTGTGAACCACCCTTGGATCAGGCCATACTCTCACCTTTTCCTTCTGATATTGAAATGTGTTGGCAAGAGTGTACAACCTCAGAGCTTCTTTCTTCATACTAATAATTGATGACGAAGCAACATAAGTTTTGTCAATGCTTTTCAGCATTTCATCATCATGAAGCTTTTGCTGCTGTTCTTCTTCAATATTTACTTTCACAGCATCCATCTGTGAGGTGGGAGTGATGGGCATGGGTTTGGCTTTCGCCAATGTTAGAACTGCAGACAGAGGCAGCCTATCTTCTTCCACATCATCCTCTTCTTCTTCTTCTTCTAGCCTCAACACCCTTCTCTTCTTCTTCTTAGTGCATCATCGGCTGTTGGTTTAGATGGTAAGGAGTTGGTTTTAAAGGTTGAGGAAGTTTGGATTTGGGCTTTGAGATTGGTTTGGATATTTGAGGGGTAGGCTGTTTTTGAGTGGGTGAAAGGAAGGTTGTTCCAGCATTTTGGTTGTGAGTTTAGCTTTTGTAAGTCTTTCCATTTCAAACTTTTTTCTAGCCCCAGCCTCATCAAGGGCTTCAATGATAATCCCCTTATGGAATTGCTCAGACAGACAGATTCTGGTGGCTATAGCCAGAATACTGTCTCTGGTCCATGCACGAATCTCCATCAAAGATCTTCCTAAGTATTTGGCAATGAAATGAATCATGATCTCCAATCTCTCCTTTTCCAGTACATCATACCCAGCCCATCGGGTTTGAATTTCCTCCACTTCCAACTTCCTGATCTCACTATCTAATGTGGCTGTATCAAAACCTTGCTTGAAGAGTTGCTCAATGATTTTGTCCATGGATCGGCTGTGTGTGTCATCTGCATCTTTTACCAGCTCTTCAAGGATTTTTCTTCAGCAGTAGGTTGATCATCAGCACTTTTCTTTCTTTTGTAAGTGATTAGTTGTTGTTGCTTTTCTTTTTCCAACTCCTGGATGTGCTTTTGTGCCTTCTCATCCTCAGTTCATTTCCTCTTCTTTTCTTTCACTGTAGTACTCTCCCCCTTTTTGGATGCATTGGAGACAGGGGTTTGTACCGCAGAAAGTTTCTTGAGCACAACATCATCAATAGTGGTTGTAGAGTTGAGGAAATCCTCTCATCAATGGCTTTAGTAACAATTTCATTGATGATGGGAGTGATGAGAGGTATGGATTGTTGGAATACAACAACCATCTGCTCTGGGGGGTTCTGTCCCGGAGAGATAGTGCCAAAAGCAGAAGCTGGAGGCTCAGTGAAGTGAGAGGGTAAAGTGTTTGGGGAACCTTCAACTGAAGGTGCCATCTGTGGGTTGGTGGAGGCAGATGGTCTTTGTTCCTTAGAAGTTTTGGCAAGCAGCTCTTTGATTCTGCTCACCTCTTCCTCCAGGATGGTGTTTTGGGCGATTACATCGTAAAACAAGCCAGGTCATCATCTAGTAGATACTGAATCACCTGACCTCCTGATAGGATTAGGATGAACATGCACTGAGTGTAGCTCAATTGTAGCATGTGCCCCTTTGTCTTGGAACTGGGGACTTCCTGCCTCAGGACTATGTCCGTCATCAGCAGTTGCCTCTGGTAAGGTCTTAGTAATGATACCAACTACAACCTGATCAAATGTTGACGCAGGAGAAGTGGCAGCCTCACCAGAAGTTCTAATCTCCATTGCTACACTAGAAGAAGGAACATTGTAACCCCTATGCTGTGGGTTCTCAGCTACACTTTGGTCCTCCCCCTCAATGGTAGAAGTGTTCCTAGTAGTAATTGGTATCTGGGGAGGGGGTGAGGAGTGCAACTGAGTCAGCACTTGTGCAACAAGCAATGTAGGACTTTGGGGGGCGGTTGCATGGGGAGATGGGGTAAAAGCATCTGCACCTGGGGAGGATGGTGCTCTTCAATTGCAATCTCCTCAAGTGAGGAAGATCCCAGATATGTGGGTACCCCTTGTGTGGTTGCTGCAGGCTCCTTTTGAGAAGAATCCTGAGCAACTATGGCTGGAAGAGTCCTTATATCCACTAGGGGGTTATAACCAGTGGATATAGCCTGCGCTTGTGTTGCAGGGGCATCCTCAAGGGACTCATTTCCCTGAGTAGCCTTTTTGGTTTTCTTTTTAGTGGGTTTGGTGGGGACTTTTGATTTGGAGGTGGTGGCTGGGGGTTCTAGCTGCGTGGGTTTGCGGAGCTTGGCAGCCAGTTTGAGTGATTGGTCAGAGTTGTGCCGGGAGTATACTTCAGGCAAAACAACCATAGCAGGGACTCCCAGGCCAACAAGTCCCTCAGCTTGAAGCTGGTTTGTAATTATGGCCATTATGAACCGCAGATATAATATCCAACGGTTAGCAGTTTGTTTTTGGGCCATATCCTTGAGCTCTGAAAATATTATTTCTGAAAAATTTAAAGGCTGTTGCTCAAGATGGAGTACATT
The DNA here is from genome assembly GCA_025506515.1 of Flaveria trinervia. Lineage (NCBI taxonomy): Eukaryota > Viridiplantae > Streptophyta > Magnoliopsida > Asterales > Asteraceae > Flaveria > Flaveria trinervia. The sequence continues at coordinate 22,731,094 of CM046452.1, forward strand.
ACCTGCTGCCACTTGTAGACATTTGATCCCAAGATGAAGTCTTAGGAGCCAAACAGACATTTACCATGTGAAGATTAGACGTTCAGCATCATGGAAATGTTTCTTCAGTATGGTGGAGGCACTAAGGTTTCCCTGATATCCATGGTGGGCAAAGGATAAATTAGTTGTGCCCTTTGGATATCCAGCAGGAGAAGTGGCATCATCCAGGTATAGAGTGTGACGAAGTATATTGGAGTAATGACCACTTCGTGGTTGTTGACGACCGACCGGAGAGACGCTATGTTGTTCTCCCCAGTGGTGAGGTGACGTTCATCCAAAACTGATTAAGGGATTCGGCATGAAGGATTGGATTGAGAAGAAAGGCCGTTTTGTATTGTGACTGGACCATAAGATCAATAGCATTATCGAACTTAGCCCAGAATGGCGATTTGGTGAGGTAAGCTACACAGTTGTGTCGCGGTTTGAGTTGCATGGATGCCATTTAGGAGAGAGAAGTTTTCGAGAGATGAACGTTAGGTTTGAAGAAGATGAAGCTCTGAAGGATTAGGTCAGGATATTTATAGGGTACGGGTTAGAAAACGACTGAAGGATTTGGTGTTAGTCATCAGTAGTTTTAAACGACTGTTGACATGGTATTACCCTTTCAGACGTTGAAACAGCTGAAGTCGTGGTTTTAGGCATCAGTAGTTAGAAAACTACTGAAGACCATGGTTTTGACTTCAGATGATGAAACAACTGAGGACTTGGTGTTTGTCATCAGTAGTTGTGAAACTACTGAAGACAGTGGTTTTGTCATCAGTTGTTGTAAACAGCTGAAGACTTGGTATTAGTCATCAGTAGTTATAAAACTACTGAAGACATGGTTTTGCTTCAGTTGTTTAGAATGAAACAACAGTTGTAGAAACAACTGAAGAGAAAGTTCTCTTCAGTAGTTTTCGTCAATTCATAGCCTTTCAGCTGTTTCATACTGTCCTCAACACTTACTCATCAGACTTTGCATCTGCTTTTCAGGTGTTTCATAGGACGTCAGTACTTATCTGTTTGTACTGATTTCAGTAGTTGTAACTACATCAGTAGTTGTAACTACATCAGTAGTTTGGAACAGATAAAGTACTTCAGTACTTGTGAGGCATTTAGCCGTCAGTAGTTATAAAACTACTGAAGGGGAAAGGACTCATCAGTACTTATATGTGACATGGTTACCAATGATCACCAGTAATTATTACTGAAATCATCAGTAGTTGTCACTTATTCTAGCTGCAGCATACCAAGCCTTAACACAAGGTTTTGGAAAGTAGAACTATCCAAAGGCTTAGTAAAAATATCTGCAAGCTCATCAGCACTAGGCACAAACATAGGATCAATCAGACCTTTTTCAAAGATATCCCGAATAAAATGATGTCTGATCTCTATATGTTTGGTCCTAGAGTGCTGGACTGGATTTTTGACAATACACAGAGCTGAAGAACTATCCATTAATAATGGAGTCTTAGTCTTTGTAATGCCATAATCCAGAAGTTGGTTCTGAAGCCAGAGTACCTGAGAAGTACAACTTGCAGCAGCAATGTACTCGGCCTCAGCAGTTGATGTAGCAACAGATGTTTGTTTCTTACTCTGCCAAGAAATCAAACAGTTGCCTAGGAATTGACAACCACCAGAAGTTGACTTTCTAGTTAACTTGCACCCTGCATAGTCACTATCTGAAAAAGCAACTAATTTGCAAGAGTGTCCAGTGGAATACCATAAACCCAGAGATTGTGTACCTTGCAAATATCTAAAGATTCTCTTGACTGCAATCAAATGAGACTCTTTAGGAGCAGCCTGAAATCTAGCACAAACACATGTAGCAAACATAATATCTGGTCTAGAAGCCGTTAAATACATCAAGGACCCAATCATACATCTGTAAAGTGTTTCATCAACAGCTTTACCTTTCTGATCAGCATCCAGTTATGTGGTGTTGCACATGGGAGCAAAAATGTTGTAAAATCATCACACAACTGGGGATCAGAGGATGCAAAAATGATATCATCAACATAATCTGAACAAGTAGCTTATGCTGATCCACCTTCTTAATAAACAAAGTTTTATCAATGGAGCCTCTGGTGAAATATTCTTAAGAAGAAAAGTAGAAAGTGTCTCATACCAGGCACTAGGAGCTTGTTTCAACCATAAAGAGCCTTATCAAGTTTATACACCCATTCAGGATGTTATTATCCTCAAAACCTGGTGGTTGACACACATAAACTTCTTCCTTTATTTTACCATATAAAAATGCACTTTTGACATCCATTTGAAAAACTTTAAGATTATGGAATGCAGCATAGGCTAAAAACAATCTGATTGCCTCTAGTCTGGCTACAGGGGCAAAGGTTTCATCATAGTCAATACCTTCTTCTTGTGAAAACCCCTGTACAACCAGTCTAGCCTTGTTCTTAACAATAAGCCCATTTTCATCAGTTTTATTCCTAAACACCCATTTAGTGCCTATTGCACATTTACCTGGGGAAGAGGAACCAGTTCCCACACTTGCTGTTTCTTGAACTGAAGTAGCTCAAGCTGCATAGCTTCAATCCATCCATTGTCTCTCAAAGCAACATGGTAGTTCTTTGGCTCTAGCTGACTGATGAAGAGAGCATAGAAGCAGAAGTTAGACAATTGACTTCTTGTTGAAACACCAGCATTGATATCACCAATAATCTGAGACACGGGGTGATTCTTCAGTTCTTGATAAACAATGAGATCTGTGCAAGTGTTTGTAGATCCTTCAGCAGCAGCAAATGTTGATGCAGACTCTTGAAACAAGAATTAGATGGTAACTCAAAAGATGTAGAGGAAACAGAGATCTCATTAGCATTTGTTGTGGATGGAACTGCTGAAGCTACAGGAACATCAAATTTAGCAGACACAGGCAGTTGGTCGCTAAAATTGAATAGGTGAGTATTGATATTATCATCATCATCATCAATACCACCAGGTGGAAGACATGCTGCAGAAGATGATTTATCCACAGGATCTGCAACAGCTGGAGGTTGATAAGGAACATATTGCAGTATGTCCAAATCAAACAACTCCACAGGGTTTTGTGGAATCTTGTCCAAAGGAGATTCATTAAAGTTCACATGCAAAGTCTCTTCAACTATCTTTGTTCTGCAATTGAAGACTCTGTATGCCTTGCAAGTAGATGAATAACCAACAAAATACCCTGCATCCACCTTAGGATCAATTTATGGAGTTGATCCTTTGTGTTGAGAATAAAACAAGGACACCCAAATGCTTTGAAAAATGAAATTAGAGGAGCCAAGTGATGGAGAACTTCATATGGAGTCTTCATCAACCTCTGATTTACTAAAACTCTATTCTGCACATAGCAAGCTGTGTTAACAGCTTCAGCCCAAAAGGTTAGTGGCAAACCAGAGTCAGCCAGCATGGACCTTGCAGCTTCAATTAGGGTCCTGTTCTTTCTCTCCACTACTCCATTTTGTTCTGGAGTCCTTGGTATGCTAAACTGCCTTTTGATTCCCTTTGAAAGATAGAAGTCATCAAGTGTATGGTTTCTGAATTCAGTTCCATTGTCACTCCTAATACACTTGACTGCAAGGGAATACTGCTTCTCAACATACAACACAAAGTGAATAATCTTCTGAGCAACCTCATCCTTTGAATGTAGAAAGAAAGTCCATACAAATCTGGAGTAATCATCCACAATTACCAGACAGTATTTCTTCTTTGCCATGCTCATTACTCTCACAGGACCAAATAGATCCATATGCAGTAATTGCAAGCAGGCAGTGGACTTAGGCTCTTCAATAGGAGGAAATGAGACTTTGTGCTGTTTTCCTTTTAAACAAGCAGTGCAGGTTTCATCACAGTGGAACTCCTTTATTGGTAAGCCTCTGACTAAACTATTGTGGATAAGCTGATTCATGTTTTTGAAATTAACATGACCCAGCCTTCTGTGCCACAGTTTAGATTCTTGAGAAGAGGCTTTGGAAAATAGGCAAGGATTGCCTCTGAGATCTATTTTCTTGGAAAGATCTAAGGCATACACTCTTCCAATCCTATTGGCTCTCAGGAGAGTGTGATCATCCAACACCTTATCAATCAAATGCAGAACTTTGGATGACAGAATCCTACGGTTCTGACTGGTGAAAAGAGCAACATGGCCTTTATCACACATTTGATTGACACTCAAGAGATTGTACTTGAGATTTTCCACATGATTAACATCATCAAACTTGATTTCTCCATTGGAGACAAAGCCATTTCCAATGATGTAACCCCTAGCATCATTGCCAAAAGAAACAAACCCCTTCTTTCCTTGAGAGTAGTCATGAAGAAGAGAGCTGTTCCCAGTCATGTGCATAGATCCCCCACTGTCTACATACCAGATGCCACTTTGGCATGTGGAGAACCCTGCAATAATAAACAATCAGTTAGTTTTGGAGACCCAAACCTTTTTGGTTTTAGGTCTGGTCTCATCAACAGATGGTAACTAACAGGTTATTAGAAGCAACAGCCTGAGAGGAAGAAGATGGTGAAGAAGAGGAATCCTTTGGCTTGGACCTCCTTTTCTGTGGTTTCACATAGGAGCATCTAATTGGTTAACTCTTCCCAATAGATGTTGAACCTTCTGTTAGGACCTGGTATTTGACCGAAATACCTGGAGATCACGTGTAAACAGATCAAATAGTGCGGAATCCTATTTGATTGGCGATCCAATCAGTGAGAACACACGAAGAATCAATCAAGGATTGAAACTAACGTTAGAAATCGATTGGGAATCGATCTAATGTGTTCTATGAACTTGGAGAACGATTTAGAAGGTTTCTGGACGGCTAGGGTTCATCTGGAATCGTAACTGATCGAGAGTTATTATTTTTCACGAATTGAGTTGTATTTATAGGTTGGTATTATTCAATCGTGCGACTGAACCATTAGTCTGGTTCAGTCGTGCGATTGAACCATGCGGTTGATTCATTCGTACGACTGAGTGTTCAGTCGTGCGACTGAGCCAATCTTATGTTACAGTCGTACGACTGATCCAGTCTCCTGGTTCAGTCATGCGACTGAGTCAATCGTGTGAAGTTCTTCATGCTTATGGTTCATTCGCATGAGCCATTCGCATGGGAACTTTATTAAGTTAAGTTTGAATGTTTTAGTTAATTAATATAACATAATGTGCAACCATTCAAATAATCATAAACCCAATCAATTTAGTCACGACTCATTAATGAGCTATTAAACATTATAACTAACAGACTATCAATATCATTTTATTAATCATACCAAACAAGAACTATTACATCACATATCATGATCTAGGGACATACATGTATCAACAAACTCCCCCTTGGACGTAGATCTCTCTAATGTCTTGTTTCTTCATTACCTCCTCATATTCTTGTACTTGTCCTCCTGTGTGACTCCCGCGTGAATATCAAACGCGAAGCAAAGTCGTATAACGTTTTGGAACTAGAGGGCTTGTACAATGTCTTGTGTGTCATAGAATAGTGGCCACTTGTATAATGTATATACATCATTAGCAGACAAGTTGGTTAGCCACATTGGGTCGAATATCCTGATGGTATCCATTTGGCCCTCTTTATTCAGAACTATGACAGCTTCAGCAGTTCTCCAATCAAAGTACCACCATTTGAAGTGTGGAGTGAAGTCCTGTGGCATTTCCCTGAGAGGGATTCTCGACATAGTGCGCGGAGGACTCCACTTCAACACAATCTTTGGTTTTCCAGTAATGGCATCCATCTCAGACCTTCTAATATACCTTGTAGGTTGTTGAGGTCTGAAGTTAATCCACCTGGTGTGGTACTCTTTCTTTAGGGCAGCCTCAAACCAGCCTGACATCTTTCTCGGGTCAGCATACAACAACTTCAATTTGGCCAGCTGGTTGAGCTCAAACCTGGTAGAGTCTTTAGATCATGTGGAAATCTAAAGTACTCTATGCCCTTCTCCCTCTTAACGGCATAAACGTTAAGATCATCAAAATATGCCCATGCTATAATCCTGCCTGACACCGTAAGATGTTTCTTGACGCTGTAGAACTTGGTGTAGGCATCCCTCTTCGGTGTAGCATGTTGGGCTCTAACTTCTTTAAAACATTCAGCCCACTCAGCCTTTCGAATGTCTACGTCATCATTTGAGGCTTGGGCGGTTCCTTCGGTCTTTCCTGTTTCCTGCTCCATCTTGTCTAGTACCTCAAACATATCACTGACTAGGGACTCACCCAGATTGGGGACCACGTTACCCTCGTTGTCAGCGTACTGAGGGTACTCTTCACAGCAATATCTTCAACCTCAACTTCATCAACGTCATGTAGTTCGTCGTCACTGGTTGAATCAACCGTTGGAGCATCCTTGACAATTTCATCAGGATTGAGTCTGAACATCTCTGCCAGTTGCTCGTTAGATAGGTCGTGAATTATTTCACCTTCTTCAGGTGTATAACTCACTGACCTTCTCACAATCCCTTGCAGATCAAGAATCATTGTGAGTTGAGACTTGACCTGTTGAAGGGGAGCAATATCAAACTCATCTCTGTTGTACATTGGATCTGTTTGATTTACACATTTCACACTCAAATCATTAGTAATTTATCAAACAAAATGCATTAACTTAATATAAACATTTAGTACATGGTTTTTCAATACAGAATACAAAAGTAAATAAATACATAAACATCTACTATTTACTTTTATCCTGAATGCTAGACTCTTCACGTGAAGGTGCAGAAGCAGAAGCTGACTGATCTTGTCTGTTCTTTGTTCTTTCTCTTGCCCTGGAGCTAAGACAGATTCAGTTGCTTCTCCTTCTTCAGTGTCTTCATCTTCAACCACTCTTCGGTTTTCTCTTCATCAGTATCACTCTCATTATCATCATCATCATCATCATCTTCATTATCTCTGTCTCCATCCCTTATCTTTAAAGGTTCCTCTTTGATCCTTTCAATTTCAGCAAAATGGTCCTCTTAGCTTTTTCCAACTCCTCTATTTGCTTACCTGCTGCGACACTTTGAGCTCGGAGTTGGTCCATCTGAGTGCTCTGAGCAGCCAATTGCTGGGCCTGCTCTCAATTACTCGATCCTGCTCTGCAATTTTATGCGATTGTGCAGCAGTCAGGTCGGTAAGCTGGCGGATCTGAGTCGTCTTTTCCTCATCCGCCGCCAGCAATCGCAACACCATTCTATTTAACGCCGACAACTATTCCTCTACCCCGATTGGAGGTAGAGGAGATCTATAGGTGTGTGAGGGATAGGCTGAGGGCTCGGTTTGGTGTGAAGTGGTGGTGGTGGTGGTGAATATCGGGTAGGTCGGGATGATAGTGGTGGTGAGTGTGGGGTGAATGATGTAGGGAGGCTGGGATCTGTCTTGTGGTGGTCGGTCTGGTGGTGTCTGCGGTTGCTGTGGGGGAAGGTATGGTGGTAGATGGTATGTCTGAAGAGGTGGTAGTGGAGGAAGGTGGTGGATGTGGTGGAAGTGGTGGATGTGGTAGTGATAAAGGTTACCCTACGCTTCTTCTAGGTTTCTGCCCATGGGGTTGAGCCATCCGTTTTCTCCTCGTTCCCTTCGAGGTGGATGCTCCCCCTCCAATCCCGCCTGAGGACCCGGAGCATAAGTTGGATCAGTTTCTGTATCTCCGGAGCCTCTCGGTTGTTCACCAACAACCCTCAACCCATGTTCTGTGGGAACAACTTTCCTTCCCACAGTTCGGGTCAGTGGCTCCTCATCAGATTCATCCTCATCCTCATCGTTAAGAACAAAATCTTGATGAAATCCCGCTGACTCAGTTACTTCAGCAGATGAGACAGACACAGGGGGAACAGAGTCAGACACAGTGCCTCTGGTGGAATAGCAGCATCCCCACTGTCATCCTCATCTGAGTCAAGAGTGGGTAGGGCTATCTGTTCCACCTCAGAGTCACTGTCCTCGTGACGCCACTTCCTCCTTTCCGGCACTACATAGTCTTCTCTGGCAAGATGACCGAACAACCTCCTGACGGAGGCTTCACTGGCTTTCCCGGTATACTTTCATCCTTCCCAGGGTGGTGTCATCCATTACCTCCAATACCACCGAATCCTCCTGTTCTTTTGGCAGGGAAGGAAGCTTCTGATCTATTATCATTTGCATAAACGTGGGTACATACAAAAGGCTTCCTTTCCTTTCCCTCGATGTTCTCCACCAGATAGGTGAAGATCATCTTAGAGAAGCTGAACGGATGGTTCAGCACCAACGCAACGTATGCGTTTTGCATTTGATCCGATAGCTCATCAAACCCACTTTTCTTGAAGCCATGCACTTGAGCAGCACGTGTGCAAGGTACTTAAACTGAGGACAGAGGTTACTCTTGTTGAGTACCCCTGAATTGATGTCCCCAGAGTATTTGGCTCTGAGAAAACATCCTCTGACAGTGAGGGGGTGTAGACGGGTTGGGCAGTCACCGTCATCCCCCAATTGAAGTACAACCCGTAAGTCTTCCTCAGAAACTGTAATATCCTCGCCAAATATGGAACTTCTTATGCAGTGAGGATCCGATGATCTATCAACTGTAGCGCCTTCCAGAAGGCTTGTTGAATGGATCGGTATGGGGTGCAAGGGGTAGAGATGGCATGCGCAATCCGTGATCTCAATAGAAACTTGATAATGCCAAAGAATTCTGCAGCATTTCTGGATGTTAAGTCCAGATGGGCACATATATTATGCTTTGTGCTCATAGTCCATCTACTCGCCATCTGTTACACAAAGATAGTAAACATTAGTACCATTACTAAGAAAGTCATGAACTTATTAAGATTGAAGAACATCTTTCTGTCATGCGGTTGAAGTTGTGCGACTGAGTTCAACAGTGTGATTGAAACGTGCGAAAGGGGTTCAGTCGTACGATTGAATGGTCGAATGGGGTTCAGTCGTGCGATTGACCCCATACGTATCTCAGTGTGTGCGATGGGCTCCTACGCATATACCTTCATGCGGTTACCTCAGTCACGCGACTGAACTTCATACGCATGGTTCAGCCATGCGTATGGGCAGTTTGAGCCCTTCAGTCGTGCGACTGAAGTTCATCATGCTATCCATTCGCATGAAGACCCACTGTGCGATTCACATTTTCAGTTTCACCAATCTTTTGTTTTAAACCTCTATATCTAGTTCATTTGAGTCGCCATCTCGTCACTAATGACCTAGTACACTTAATTTTAACATTTAGCTTAGTTTATGTAGGTTATTAGGGCATTTTTCAGTTCGATCAAAGTTTCATTCGAATAACCTAAATTGGACTCAAAATCTTCTGATTTCTACAAGATTGAACTACAATGTACCTTATTCTTGTCAATCGAAAGTCAGAAGATGAATTGCAATGTGAACAACTATCTCTAGAGATTTTGGCAGAGTAACGGTAAAGAAAGCGATTTGGGGTGCGATTGGGAGTGATGAGTGAGATGCGATCGACTGAGGTCTTTAAATACTGACCCTAAGTTAATATGAGGTCAGTCATCATTCGCAGTCGTGCGATTGGTCCAGTCGGTCGCTTTCAGTCGGCCGACTGAGTCTCAGTCGGTCGACTGACTCATTCGGTCTCCTTCATTCGCCTCTTTAGTTGACCGACTGAGCCTCAGTCGGTCTACTGTTTCATTCTCCCCTTCTATTCGGTCGAATGGATCATTTCATGTCCATTCGGCGATTGGAAGCCATTGCATAGTTGGTCCATATTCATGATCCACTAGTGCGAATGGGTCACACTCTGTGAGTTTACAGTCATTTTGAGCATTTACTATTAAGACCTTTTCACTTTTGATAGACATTGTAAGCTCTTAACCAATTCAGTCACTTCAGACGTGACCTTTTAAACTTTGAAAAACATGTGGCCATCTCAGACATGACCCTTTTAGGTAAGTTAATTCCCTTCTGATTTTCCCTAATGTAGTCCGACAGACACACAAATTAAAAGATAAATATAGAAACTTAAACTAACTACACAACTAAAGTTTATTTTTGGACTTTTTGTGAGAGATAAAACCCTAAGATGGAAATCTAAGGGATTTGGTTAGGGAGTAGACAGCTTCAACTTAGATTGATCATATCTGGACCAATTCAATTTGGAATCATACAGGAACATCAAATCATTTGGGACTTGTTATTAAAACTTTTTGATGCTTAAATTCTCGGTGTTCATCCAGAGTCGTTAGCAACTTAAGGAAATCATACTGAAACTCTTAGATTTTCACATAGATTTGAACTCTTGAGAATGTAGCCACTAAGATTGTCAGTATGTTGTCCACTTAAATCCATACACAGACTTTTGACGCAGACTGGTGACTGATTTAGGTTTAATTATTTCAGCTAACATTTGTGGATCCCACACTTATATGGTAATCAACATTCCTCAGAGGTTTTTGAGCGGTCTACGGGTATTATTACAAGAGGACTATTCTTAGAGATTTCAATGAGAAGCTTGTCCTCAGGTCAGTGCCATCGCACAACAGAGAGGCGGCAAACAACAATGAATTCTAGAATATCTAGGTTATGCTTATCCTCAGGTCAGTGCCATCGCACAGCAGAGAGGCACACAACCTATCTCCTTGTTAGAGCAGCTTATTATTTGACACAATATGCACCAACAAACATACGTCATTAGCTTTATTGCATTTGTCTTTCATATTTTTTTTGCTTTGCTCTAATTATGGTCATCCGCACACTTTTGTGGCATTTGAATGCTCATTACCCCTTATTGGAATATATTTGATGTGTTAACCAGTGATAAGATGGAAGCCCACAGTCAGTTGAACAACTTAGTTTGATCTTGAGATCACCAATCAGGTCTAATTGTCTATTGTGTTGAATCTACCAACATATCATTTGTGGTCTAGCAACCTCTAAGTCTACTTTCTTTGTGTCACCTAGGAGTTGCCAGTTTTCTATCATCTTCCCTTTTTATGTTGCTTAGACTACACAGACTTATACTTTGAACTTTTGCATCTTTTCAAACCTTAAAATTTAAAATCCCTCTTGATTTGTTCCTGTGTACTATCATTTTCCAAAGGTATTGAATCGGTATCACAGACACATTCTACCTCATTTCAGCTAGTTCCCCTTCTCTCTCATTTTTTTATTTTTTTATTTTATGTTAACTTGCTGACATAATCTCCCCCTAAAATACTAAAATCATTGCGGATTTAATTATTTTGGATTTTAATAAACAGCAAAATAACATGAGTTTAAATATAACAGACAAAAAGAAAAAACAGGTAACATAAAAGAAAATAAACTTTAACGAAACTACATCGGACTACACATTATTCTCATCAGGAATTACCTCACATTTCTTTTTAACGCCGTTGACCTCTAGCAGATATTGAAAACGTGGTTTATCAAAGGCTTTAGTATAGAGGTCAGCACGTGAAAATCAGTATTAATTTTAACCACATCAATTAAGTTCTTTTCAAAACAGTCTCTTATGAAGTGGTATTTAATACCGATGTTTTGGTCTTAGGATGTTGAACCGGATTTTTGGTTACTGCAATTGCAGCAGAGTTATCAACAAAAATAGGAGTAGATGAGAATTTTAAACCGTAATCCCGCATTTGCTGTTGAATCCAAATGATTTGTGAATAGTAACTTGCAGCAGCAACATATTCGGCTTCACAGGTTGACAATGCAAACGATGTCTGCTTCTTACATGCCATGTAACTAATCTTCTCCCAAAGAATTGACACCCCGCTGATGTAGACTTGTAGTTCATTTGCAGCCTCCGTAATCCGAGTCACTATACGACGTGAGCTCAAAATCGTCATCATGAGGATACCACAACCCTAGTGTGGGTGTACCCTTTAGATAGCGAAAAATCCTTTTGACCCCAATCAGATGATTGACCTTAGGTTTAGCCTGATATCTGGAACATAAACATGCAGCATACATGATATCAGGTCTTGAGGCAGTGAGATACATGAGGGATCCAATCATTCCTCGGTACATAGTGGCATCTACAAGATCTCCATTCTCATCAGGTGCTATATCATGATTCGTAGCAAGTGGAGTCCCAGCAGCAGAAGCATTCTCCATGTCAAAGCGACTGAGAATGTCTCCTACATACTTGGTCTGATGTAGAAAGATCCCATTAGATGTTTGATCCACCTGTAACCTGAGAAAGAACTCATCTCCCCATAGCACTCATCTCAAACTCTTTCTTCATCACTGCTTCATAACTCTTCGTTCTTTGACCCGAAGATTATATCATCAACATATATCTGCACAAGCAGTAGGTCGCCATCCTTTCTTTAATAAACAGTGTACAGTCAATGACTCCCCTGCGAAAGCCGTGTTTCACAAGATGAGTCGAGAGTTTCTCATACCAAGCTCGAGGAGCTTGATGAAGCCCATATAAAGCTTTGTCGAGCTTGTAAACTCTATCCCGATGATAAGGGTCTTCAAATCCTCGGGTTGACTTACATTGACTGTTTCCCTGATTTCCCATGAAGGAATGCACTCTTCACATCATATTGGTAGACTTTAATCTTCATGTAAGATGCATAGGCCAGGAGATACGAATAGCTTCCATCCTTGCCACGGGTGCAAACACCTCATTATAGTCAATCCCCTCGACTTGGCGAAAACCTTGAACCACCAGTCGAGCTTTGTTCCTGATAATGACTCCTGGTCATCCTTCTTGCATTTTAGTACCCATTTGGTGCCAATGACTTTAGCACCTTTAGGTCTATCAACTAGAGTCCATACACCTAACTTCTTAAACTGCAGAAGTTCTTCTTGCATGGCACTCACCCACGCCTCATCATTTAGTGCTTCACTGACATATTTTGGCTCAACCTGCGAAACAAAACATCGATAAGCACCATCATGAATGTAACCTTTCTCCATAACTGAGGCGTAATCAGCTAAGTATAGCTGATTTCAGGTTTGTACTCCTGATCGGACATCTCCAATAACATTGTCAGGGGATGATAGACGTTTAGTCGTGATCCTGGAGTAGTCGGCACAGTCACCTCCGAACCAAGATTGTGAACATTTTGTTCTGCATCTGAGGAAGGTGGAGTTGAGGTTCCGAAGTCGAGGGTGCATCACTTATGGATGTGTGGACTTTCAGGAACTGGAACCTGTTCCTCCTGACTGTTCTGGTCATCTGCTTCAGTTCATCTTCAGAGGAGGAGTCACTGTCATCGACTACTCCTTCTGACTGAGTAGATGATTCTCCCTGTGTGCTAGATGGTGTATTTAGAATATCATACATCATCCTAGTAGCTAACTCATCATCCGAGGGAGAGAGAGGGATGTTGAAGGATTTGAAGAACCATCATAATCGAAGAAGTATGCAGGCCTTTACCTGAGGTGGTGTGGTATATCTCTGAACGTCGACATTACACCACACTTCTACAAGACCGTGAGTTATTGTAAACTCGCTGTTCGGTATGTTGTATCCTAGAAAAATTCCTTCAAAGACTTCTACTGAATTTCCTTCTTGTGTCTTCTTCAGAGTGTACACGGTGCGCAAAAGGTTCAAGACACTCCAAATTCGGTTTGGTCTTTGTATTAGCTATAACATGTCTTTCGTGTTCCGTGTGACTAATTGACTATTACATGATTTCCAGTACACGTATTCAATTAGACTCCAACATCGCATTCCACAGAATGTCTTCGTAGCTTCATTGACGATCAGTTCATATTGCATCTGTCTCTCTCATCAACTCCTTGTTTCGATTCGTATCATGCATCGCCCATTCAGCTGCAGTGTATCAGCAATATGCTCCTGATACTCTGTTCTTTCTCAGCAACGCCATTCATTGAGGTGGTAAGCAGAAGTGAATTGATGCACAATTCCCTTTCCTGCAGTATGCTGCCATCCCTGATTCTTGATTTGTCCCATTTCTGAGCGTATTTGTCGAACTTTTAGCTTGTAGAGATTCCAGTGTGGTTACTAATTCCCAATGTTGAAACAATGTGATTTGGATTTCAGAAACATTACCAAGTGAACTTTAAGTAGTCATCAGTCACCACAAAACAGTACACGTCGCCTGCAATGCTCCTGTACTAACTGGACCAAACAGATCCATGTGAAGAAGCTCAAGAGGAAGTTCTATTGAATGAACTTTCTTTTCCTTATGAGACTTCTTTGTCTGTTTGCCTTTCTTGCAAGCTACACAAAAGTCAGAGGGAAGTTGGAAGTTCTTGACATTCACTCCTCTTACTAAATCCTTGAATCAAAATGATATCATCTTCCTTTGACTAATGTGTCCCATTCTTCGATGCCAGGAGATGGAATCCTTCTCAGTAGCTTTAGATAAGAAACACTGAACCTCATGATCCGTTGTAGCAGCTGTTGACACATCCAAGACATAAAGGTCTTTATATCTTGAAGCAGTCATCAGAACTTGGTCCTCTGGGATCATATATTCTTTCTTCAGCACATAACACTTTGGTTATCGAAGATGGTTAAATCCTTTATCACAGATTTGGGAAACAGAAAGTAAGTTGTTCTGAAGTTGTTGAACGTAGTTCACCTTATCAAACTTAACTTTCTGATTTCCTACTTCTCCCTGAGCTGTGATATAGCCTCCTTTGTTTCCTGCAAAGGAAACATGCCCCCTTTATTTGTTTGACGTTAGATAAAAGGTCTCTATTTCCTGTCATGTGCCTGGATGCTCCGCTGTCTACAATCCACGTGTTAGTCTCAGCACGTATCGAACACCCTGCAATACACAGTAAATGAATTAGTTAAGTTAGGAACCCAAGCTTTGACTGTCTTGGGTTTTCCAGAGGCATCACACATCATAAACTCCACCCATTGACCTTAGAGGGTGGGGTAGCTCAGGTTCTCTTGTCATCAGTATTAGACACGTAGGTGGATTTTTCTTTCCATAAGCCAGATTTGTGCAATGCCTGTTTATGATAAACAGTCGTCTGGCTTACAGGTTGGACTTTAGGTTCACTAGCTCTTCTAGGTGGAGTTAGAGAACTCCGCTTAGAAGACCTAGGTCTAGAGTCCTAAGATCAATCTTCTTCCTAGGTGTCTGATAGAAATGACAATAGGAAGCAATGTGTCCACATTCTCCACAGTTGTAGCATGACCTGCTATCAACTTTATGAGTAGACTTCTTTGTGGAGAAGTTCGTGACACTTTAGTAACATCAACCACTTTAGGTTTGACCTTGTGTGTTTGATGTTTCCTCTGATTTAACAAAATTTACTGTTTTAACCTGTTTCACTTTTTGGTTAACTGGTTTTTGACTTGAAGCATGTGAAAAAGTAGCATTTGAAGTCCTTTTAGGTTCTGATTTGACTCTGTTTGAACCTAACTTAAGTTAACTTTTTCAAATTCATTTTCCAGGTAACACAAGGCAATTTACCTTTGCCTTTGAAGTGGCCTCCTTTTGTTTCTGACCAGATTCAGTAGATGAACATGAGGTGTCTGGATCAGTAACAAGAGGAGTAGTCACCACATGATCCTTGATGGGGTTATTATTTACTGGTCTAGACTTAGTGTTCATCAAGGTCTCAGGTGGTGGTGGAACCACTTTGTAGCCTAATCCCTCCCCGTTATTCCTTTCTCTCACTAAGTGTTGAACTATGTGTGAAGAACTAGTCCAACTATGCAGTTTCTATTTTAATGAATTAACTTCGACTTCTAGAACTGCCTTTTGTTCTTAGTGTCTTCTAGGGAGTTTAGATAGTACCTAATGTCATTTGCTTGGTTAAAAGCCACTACTTCGGTTTCCCTAAGTTGTTTAGTCAATAGGTCTATCTTTTCTTTATAACTATGCTCATTTGGTTTTAGTACTCTATTAGCCTCAGTGCACAGACGTAAATCTTTTACTAAGTTATCATTATGATCTAATAACCTAGTAAAATTTTCATCTATGCTATTCTAAAAGTGTCACAATCAGAACAAGCATGGGTATTAAAAATTTGGTCAGTGGTACTTACCTGAGTTGATTCAGAAGAGTTAGCCATCAGTGCAGCATCAGATGATTCTGGTTCTGGTGATTCTGGCTTTTCTATCTCTGATGTGGAAACTTTCTCAATTGGTTTGTAACTGACCTCGGCTGCAGTTGTTTCTTCACTATGTGACATTGCTATCTCAACTGCTATATCACCTTCACTCGCAGAATCATCATCAATATCCTCAACACTGGCATTGTTAGATTCTCCTGGTGAGACAAACCTGAAACTCCAATCCTGTCCTCATCATCATGAGCAGTTAAGGCTTTTGGATCCTTGTTTGATGAAGTAGAACTAGAGGCTTGCTTGTCTTGGCGAGTAAAGGATGAGAACGGGTTCCCATTCCCCGTCTTCTTTGGCTTGACACATTCTCTTTTGAAGTGCCCTTTCTCACACAGTTAAAGCAGGTCATTTACTCTTGTCGAAGCCAAAGGTGGTATCCTTAGTAGCAACCAAGTTTGTGTCCAGTCTTTTTCACAAACTTCTTCGCCCTCCGGACAGCACTTGCTAAGGCCCACATTATATCCATTCTCTCAAGCTCCATCTCATCCACCTATCGTGTAGTCCTCATCTTCCAGATGGCAGTTTCCAATCTTCCCGGCAACAAGTCCATCATATGAATGAACCACTGCTGCTAAAAGATCCATATGCTCTCGAGCTACTTCCACGGTCACATTACCGAGGTTCTCGATCTTCAGTTTGGTAGCGCTCGCTTCTGATCCAATATGATGGGTACATGATGACCCAGACGTGTCTGATCCAGAAGGAGAAGCATGTGAAGGACCTGACGAGCTAGACACAAAAGCAGTCTGGAGTGGTGCTCCAGATGTCTTAGCTTGAGGCGTGGCGTTGTATAAAGCTGGATTTTGTGTGTACGAAGACTTCTGAGCTCTATACTTCATCCTTATGCTCTTCTCGCAACTTAAGAATGAAGTCATTTATATCCAGCTTTACAAGTATTCCATTCTGTCTCAGGTTAGACAGAAATGTAGCCCACTTATCAGGCAATCCGTCTGCGAAGTTGCTTACTTTCTCTTCCATGGTAGTAGTCACTCCATGTGTATGCAATTCGCTCATCAAGTGGTAGAATCTGTCTATGACTTCGTCCAAACTTTCATTACCAATTGATGAGAAGTTATCGAATTCCTTCTTTAACTCCTTTGCCTTGATTGCCTTCAATGATGCATTACCATCATATCTTTTCTCTAGCTCATCCCACAGTTTCTTGGACTGCTTGTTCTCTGAATACTGGTGGAATATGTCTTTGGGGATAGATGAGTGATCAATGCATAACTTTTTCTCTGCATTGTACTTTACTTCTGTGCGTCTGTCATCCCGCTTAATGTTAGCTTAACTCCATCAGCTCCCACCGGGTACTATAACCAATCTCAATGGCTTCCAACAGTTAGGATCTACTCCATTAAGGTAGATCTCAAAACGTTGTTTCCAGTGGGGAACTCATCAGTCAAAGCTTTGGTGGTTTATTGTGATTCCCCACCTCACTCAAGCAAGCAGGTTCTGTCCATTGGGCAAGGCATTAAAGGCTGACTTTGTGGTATCTCATTCATTACTGAAGCAGGACTAAATGCTAATAGTATCTTGAGTTCCTTCCCAGCATAAGGCTGACACTGATCTTTCATGATAATAACTATAATCTAATCAAACAAACTTTCACTGATGCGACTGAAGGATGCAATGAGCTAATCGTGCATATAAACTCTGCGATTGGTTCAATCGTGCGGCTGAACTGGGCGATTGGTTCAGTCGTGCGAATGAATCTGGTGCGTATGAGCTATGCGACGAACGGTTCAGTCGGTCGAATGAGGGTGCGACTAGGTCCAATCGTGCGTAGTGACCAATACGAATGGAGTCCAGTCGTGCGAATGAGTCACTCGTGCGACTGAAGCTGCTGTTTTGCGAAAATTTCTAGGTTTGACGGGTTTCAGCCGTAAAAAATTCGAAATTTCACAAGTTCTAATCGCCTAAGTCCGTAGAAACCAAACGTCGATGAGCAGGGTACTTCCAAGATCACTTTTGCTGCCAAAGATTGCGTTTTTAGTGCAAAAAAACAAACTTTTATGCAATCTTGATGAAGAATCACACGTAATCAAGAGCCAATAGCTCTGATACCACTTGTTAGAACCTGGTATTTGACCGAATACCTGGAGATCACGTTAAACCAGATCAAATAGTGCAGATCCTATTTGATTGGCGATCCAATCAGTGAGAACACACGAAGAATCAATCAAGGATTGAAACTAACGTTAGAAATCGATTGGGAATCGATCTAATGTGTTCTATGAACTTGGAGGACGATTTAGAAGGTTTCTGGACGGCTAGGGTTCATCTGGAATCGTAATTGATCGAGAGTTATTATTTTTCATGAATTGAGTTGTATTTATAGGTTGGTATTATTCAATCGTGCGACTGAACCATTAGTCTGGTTCAGTCGTGCGATTGAACCATGCGGTTGATCATTCGTACGACTGAGTGTTCAGTCGTGCGACTGAGCCAATCTTATGTTACAGTCGTACGACTGATCCAGTCTCCTGGTTCAGTCGTGCGACTGAGTCAATCGTGTGAAGTTCTTCATGCTTATGGTTCATTCGCATGAGCCATTTGCATAGGAACTTCATTAAGTTAAGTTTGAATTTTTTAGTTAATTAATATAACATAATGTGCAACCATTCAAATAATCATAAACCCAATCAATTTAGTCACGACTCATTAATGAGCTATTAAACATTATAACTAACAGACTATCAATATCATTTCATTAATCATACCAAACAAGAACTATATCATCACATATCATGATCTAGGGACATACATGTATCAACACCATCATAACAGCTGTGTCTGATTTTGTGATAAAGCTTTCAGCTCATCAGACACATGCCAGTGGAGTTGATAAATTCCTATGTTGCACCTTCTTCTTCTGAGCACTCTCAGCTGTCACCGGTTTAACCCCTTCCTTTTGGATTTCTTTGAGGACTTAAGGGTTACAGGATTTGATGTTGCTAATACAAATGTGGTCTCAAACTCAGTTTCATTTTTACCATTTTCTCTTTAATTTCTTCTTTATGTTTGACTTTGGAACCTCTTTTGTACTAGCAATCATCTGTAAGATGATTGAAAAACCACATACTTCACATGGTTCTTCTTCATCTTAGGTTGATCATCAACTAAAGAGGGGTGAAGCAACTGAAGACTTGCTCTTCAGTACTTTTGAAGCATGTTTGCTTTCTTGACTTCCTCTTTAGTAGTCTTCAAACTCTTTTACTAACAGTTTTCTTCTTTTCAGTACTGGCAGTAGTTGGAGTTTGAACTTCAGGTGTTAAATCCTGCTCTCTAGTCCTTTCAGGACTTTCAGAATTAACTCCTGAGTTGATCAACTCATTGATCATGTGAGTGTCAGCAGTGGAACCATCAACATCAGCTGATAGGTTCTGAGAGGGCTTGGTGCTGACTTCTACTTCTGATTGTGATGTATCAGAAAGTAGATCACATGATGAGATGGATTGGTTATTACTCTCACCATCAGATTCTACCTCTGCTCTGGGAGTAAAATCTGTAGGTGGAGCAGTGTGATTGTAACCAATGCCAAACTTCACATTGGAAGCAGATTGCTTACTAAGAAGCATTTCAAAACCTTTGCATGATTGTACCCATCTATCACACTCTACCTGGGTGACTGCAAGGGTTTCTTTGAGATCTTTATACTTCTCTAGAAGTATCTCTTCCCTAGCCTCATCATCAGTTATTTGGCATTTAAGTTTGTAAATCTCATCATTCTTATCATTAAGCACAGACTCAAATTCAACTTTGCTTTTGGAAATTATTTGTTCTAGCTTAATGTTCTTGTTGATTAAAGCTACATTTGCTTCTCTAATTGATGCAAATGCTGCTATGCATGTTTCAGAACATAATTTGGCTTTTGCCTCAGAGGATACCTGTGATACCCTTGGTGTAGAGGCATTAGTGGATGAAGTATCAGCAGAATCCAAATCCATAAGAGCTAGATTTCCAAAGGGACTTTCACCACCATGTTGACCAGCACCTGAGAACAGTTGTTCATGACCAGACAAGTCATCTGGTAAACTGCTCCAATCAACAACTCCTGGGGTGAAGAAGCCGTGTTGTTGAGGTTGAGTTTGTTGATGAGATTGGGAAGGTTGTGGTTCAGGCAATGCTTGTCGTTGTTGTGCAATTGGAGCTTGAACAGGATTTGGTTGAGGCATATAATAGCAGGGACAAGGATATGACATTTGACCCTGGGGAACAAAGTATGCAGGAGATCTGGGATGTGAATGATGACCAGAACCAGCAGGATGTTGCCCTCTGTTTTGTGGACTAGTACTAGGAAAAGTCATAAAGGGTGCAGAAGAGTTAGATCCAGTTGATCTACACTCTCTTGCAAAGTGTCCTAGCCTTTGGCATTTGTGACACCTCAACTTACTCTTGTCAAAACCAACTTTGGTTTTGCTAGAGAGTCCAGGAAATTTCCTGCCAGTTCTCTTATAGAACTTCTGAGATCTGATATTAATCAATGCCATTTGGCTCAGAATATCCATCTCTTCTAGATCATCATCAGCTATTCCTTTCAGATCATCCATAATGAAGCATAAATTGTCACTATTACTGCCAGAATGACTCTCAATACCAACAAATGCATGATCAGAACTATTTGTAGAGAAATCAATATACTCATCATAATTGCTTTCAGATGCAGCATATTCTGACTCATGACCAACCAAGGCAGTATTCCCTGGTACAAAGTCATCAGTGAGCTTTCCTGATGAGGACAGTTTCCTCTTCTGCTCTATCTCTCTTCGAATGTAAGCAGTTTCCCATGAAGTTGGGTGAGAGATAGGCTATCCAGATTTGCACTGGAGCGTAGGACAATAGTGTATGTGTCCCATCTCTCAGGCAGTGATCTGAGCAACCTGTTGTTCATCTGGCTATTGGTGTATTCCTGTTTCACCATTTTCAGCTCAGATATCAAGGAGGAAAAACGCTCAAACTGTTGAGTCAGTGTCTCACCCTTTCTATGAGAGAATGTCTCTATTGTTGGGCAAGGATTTCTCTATTGTTTTCTAAGACCTCATCTGTGCCACCGATTGTTCCTTCAGGGCATTCCAGAGATCATGAGCAGTTTCATGATGCATAAGCCCTAAATAGATTTCATTAGGCAGTGCCATGGCCAGAATTCCATGGGCTTTAGCATCAATCTCAAATAGTTTCCGATCTTCATTAGAGTATTGTTCCTTCTTCTTCGGAACCATTTGATTGGTTTCCGGATTGTTCACCATAGGCTTATGTGGTCCATGTACCACAGATGTCCAACAACCTGAACTGTTAACAGACAGGTGATCAAGCATTCTTCGTTGCCATATGTTATACTCGGTCCTAACCAGCATCGGAGGCTTGGTTGAGGAACCGGTATTGTGAGGATTATTAGAAGGAGTAGTCATCTCAGATTCAATCAAATTCAATTAAGCTATAACAAATTTAGAACAAAACACAACAACCAATTGAACCAAGAGAGATCTCAAAATAAATGAACGAAAGCGACAGAAATTCAATAATCTATAACCAGTTCTTGCGAATATGCTAATTCAATCAAACACAGATATCAATTAGAAGTTTCAATGATCAATTGTTAGATCGATCAATGATTAACCTGCTCTTATACCACTTGTTAGGATCAGTGATCTATGTTTGATTGATTAGAGAGTATAGCAGCGGAATTTTAACAATGAATTAGCCAATTCACAAGAACGAAACGATATTCAATGAAGAACAAAGACGGTTATAGAAAGAGAAAATTCTGCAAATATATTTCATTAATATTCGCTTTCGTGGTAACGGAATGTCACAATTATAATTAGGTCGACACCTCTTATATAAGAGATGTGATGTCTGCTGATGTCACTTGATAGTGACATCTAACAGAATTTTTCAACTGAAACACAACTACTGAAGATGTCAAAACAGCTGACATCTCCTTACAAAAATACTAAGTGTTATCAGTTATTATAACTACTGAAAAACATAAAACTACTAATATCACAACTACTGAAGAAGTACTCTTCAGTTGTTGTGACAAACTACTGAAACTTCAGTACTTGATCTTCAGACTTGAACTTAAGACGTTTCATCAGCTGATGACTTCAGTAGATATCATCAGCTGATGTCTTTAGTCTTTGTCTTCAGACTTGTACACCAGTTGTTGATCTTCAGCACTTGTAAACTCTTCAGTTGTTATACTTCAGTACTTTGGTCTTCAGCTTCAGCACTTGTGTTCTTCAGCTGTTGAACTTCAGCACTTTAATCTTCAGCTGTTGAGCTTCAGTACTGTGTTCTTCAGCTGTTGAACTTCAGCACTTTAATCTTCAGCTGTTGAGCTTCAGTACTTGTGTTCTTCAGCTGTTGAACTTCAGCACTTTAATCTTCAGCTGTTGAGCTTCAGTACTTGTGTTCTTCAGCTGTTGAGCTTCAGTACTGTGTTCTTCAGCTGTTTAGCTTCAGCACTTGTGTTCTTCAGCTGTTGAGCTTCAGTACTTGTGTTCTTCAGCTGTTGAACTTCAGCACTTTAATCTTCAGCTGTTGAAGTCTTCAGCACTTGTCGAACTGCTGATGAAGCTTTCAGCAGTTGTTGTGATATAATATGGGACTTAGAGGTTTTCTGATCTTGGCTCATTGGTTCTTTTGGTCCAACAATTTCGGATATTTTTAGAGAGAGAAAAAAGGGGGAGGAGAAACTCTTGGTTTTTGAAGAACAAGAGCAGGAAGTCAAATTCAAGGTAAAAATTCATGATTTTAAGATGTTTTTAACTGGCCTTAGCCTCGGTTATATGTTTATGTGTGTTTATATGTATTCGGGTGTGTTTTTAGTGGGTTTCTAGGAGGTTGAACTCAATTGCAAACAGGTTTTGAAGAAGTCATAACCAAAGGCTGCTAAGGTGAGTTCTAGGACCCCCCCTTTTTACTTGTTTTTAACTGCTTTGGGGCTGGAAATTCATGTATGTACGTTTTTTATAAAAGTCGGGTTTTATACCCGTATGTGTGTATGTGTGTGCTTACGGGTGATATTGGATTTTGGGCAATGTATGTGCTTGTTGATGTTATGATTGTGTTTCTAAGGCTTAGAATGTATGATTTAAGCTTAGAACTGTTAGGATCAGTGATCTATGTTTGATTGATTAAAGAGTATAGCAGCGGAAATCAAACAATGATTAGTGGATTCACAAGAACGAAACGATATTCAATGAAGAACAAAGACGGTTATAGAGAGAGAATTCTGCAATATATTTCATTCAATATTCGCTTTCGTGGTAACAGAATGTCACTCTTACAATTAGGTCGACACCTCTATATAAGAGATGTGACGTCTGCTGATGTCACTTGATAGTGACATCTAACAGATTTATTACAACTGAAACACAACTACTGAAGATGTCAAAACAGCTGACATCTCCTTACAAAAATGCTAAGTGTTATCAGTTGTTATAACTATTGAAAAACATAAAACTACTGAAACTACAACGACTGAAGAACAAGCTCTTCAGTCGTTTTACAAAACTACTGAAAGTAAAAATATAAAACTACTGATATCACAACTACTGAAGAAGTACTCTTCAGCTGTTGTGACAAACTACTGAAACTTTAGTACTTGATCTTCAGACTTGAACTTAAAATGTTTCATCAGCTGATGACTTCAGTAGATATCATCAGCTGATGTCTTCAGTCTTTGTCTTCAGACTTTGTACATCAGTTGTTGATCTTCAGCACTTGTAAACTCTTCAGCTGTTGAACTTCAGTACTTTGGTCTTCAGCTTCAGCACTTGTGTTCTTCAGCTGTTCAGCTTCAGTACTTGTGTTCTTCAGCTGTTCAGCTTCAGTACTTGTGTTCTTCAGCTGTTGTACTTCAGCACTTTAGTTCTTCAGCTGTTGAAGTCTTCAGCACTTGTCAAACTGCTGATGAAGCTTTCAGCAGTTGTTGTGATACCATGTGGGACTTAGAGGTTTTCTGATCTTGGCTCATTGGTTCTTTTAGTCCAACAAGAACAGATATATGATGTTTGGGGACTGATTTATGATGTTTAGGATGATTAAGACTGCCCATGCGCCTAAATAATGGACCATGCGCCCAACTGAAAATAACTGCCTAAGTAATTTTCCTTTGGAAGAAATTTCTAAAATATCTTCTGAATTTTAAAATCTCTCTTAGTCACTTATATGTTTTCAAGGACAAAATGCCTTCCGAAGCAAATTAACTCTAGGAAGCTTTGTTCTGTTGAACAAAACGTCCAAGTCTTAATTCTTATCCAATTTTTTTTTTTCAAAACTCTTAGGAAATTCTTCTGAAGTCCTTTTGGCTTTGGAAGTTTTTTAATTAAACTTCCAAAGACAATTTACCTTCGAAAGCTTTTTCGACTTCTAAGAAAACTAATTTGAGGAAAAAGCAAACTACTTTTTCAGAGGTAGGACCGACATCAGGATTTCAAAGTTTATCCTCTTTTATTAACTTTGTCTTAAATCCTTTCACATATAAACCCAACTATTCCCCCTCTTTCTATTATCTTCATCTTTCCTCCAAACCCAAATTCCCAAATTTCTCTCTACAACCGCCTTTGTTCATCTTTCCTTCACCGATAAGCTTTCTAAAATGGCTAACGTTAACCAAAGAAATGATCCAGATTTCTCAATGCAGTTACACAGAAAACACAACCAGGTTGCTCTGTTAAACTCTGAGAAAGATCCACACTTCTCAAAGGTTTTCCAATTCTTGGCTCTGTCTAACTACTTCACCTCCCTTACTATTGATCCTATTCTTTATGAGGATCATTTGCTTGCTTTCTTGAAAACTGTCAAGAGGTTATTTTATATGGGGAGAAGGCACTGTCTGCTACCGTATAGGGGTTCATCACTACAAGAAGCTGGATGATGAGGCAGGTGAGATGTCTTTTCCAAAAGAAGCTGTTAACTAGTCCTTCCAGCAGATAGTCTATGAAGGGGATTTCTCTATAAAGATCTTGAGGAAAGGGAGGGTCTCATCCCAATGGAAGTACTTACTACATGTGGTCATCCACAGCTTATCCAACAAGCATGGGGATTAGGACTAGATTCCTGAAGATCTCTCCTTCATAATGCATGGGATGGTTTAAGGGATCAAGTTCAGGTACTCTCAATTTGTTTATACAAATCTGCTTGCCAACTTGGACTCCTTAGAGTATTACATGTTTCCTAGATATGTTCAATATATTCTCAACTGTGAACTGGGCTCATAGTTGAGGCAAACAAGTAATATTATTAAATTGGGACAGATGAAGCTCGTCATCTTTAAAATTTTGAAGAAGCCAACTGTTGGCTTCTCAGGGGTAGAAATAACCCTTGTCCTAAAAATGTTAGAGCTTATTGCCCAAGGCGACTACCTAGCAACACAAGCAAGTGTTGAACCCACACCTTCTACATCTCAACCATCAAAACAACCACAAATCACCCTCACCTACAAAAGAAAATCCAAACGAACCCCTACTCAAGCTATTGAGTCTATGCAGGCTCACATATACTCACCCATACAGAAGGAAGTGGATATTGGAGCTCCACTTCTCCTGAGGACCAAACCACTCCCATTACTTCCAAGATCAATGTTAAGGTTCCTAATGCTCACCTGATGAGCTCACAAGCCCAAATTCCTTAAGCCTTCATTCTGAGTCTCAACACTCAAGTGAACAACCTTCAAGGGATAGTTATCATCCCCAGCCTTAGACTTAAACCAACCCATTCACAACCTTGACTTCTATGCTAATAAGGACTTAGGTTTTAGTGAGTATCATGAGTCTCTCTATTCCTCCCCTACCCAAAGAGAGATGAGTGCTCCTGACTCACCTTAGTCTAGCCTATATCCGTCACCTATCATTAAGGTGGATCCTTCTGAACCTGTTTAGGAGATCCATATGGAAGAGGCTCTCACTTTAGCAAGTAATTACATCCCTCAATGATTCTTCAGATGAACCTGTATTTGAGCAGAGGAA
>CM046452.1:22757191-23104618 GCA_025506515.1 Flaveria trinervia
CAATTTGAAATTAAGAACAATAACAAGACATATTTTTGTATTTTTGATTAGAGATGAAAGTCAACCTATTAGAATAATTCTAATTGATTTTATTTCCTCGACAAGGCAGCTTCAATTCTAGTTAATCATTTCTGGTACGATTCATTTTAGAATCATATAGGTTTATCAGAATCACATAGGACACTTTAATAACCAATTTTGATACTTGATCCTTGTTTTCACTGATAGTCATGAGCAATTTTAGGAAATCATACTAGAGCTACAAGATGCACACAATGATTTTGACTTTCAAGAGCTGCAGCTCACGATGATTGTCAGTATACTTGTCCTCTTAAATCCATGAACAGATGTTTGACACACATTGGTGATGATTTAAGGTTTAATTATTTCAACAAGAATTTGTGGATCCCACACTTATATGGTAATCAACGTTCCTCAATAGATTTTTGAGCAGTCTACGGTATATTACAAGAAGAAACTATTCTAAGAGCTTTCAAAGAGATGCTAAGCCTCAGGTCATTGCCACCACACAGCAAAGAGGCACAAACAACAGTGAATTCTAGAATATTTAGGTTATGCTTATCCTCAGGTCAGTGCCACCGCACAGCAGAGAGGCACACAACCTATCTTCTTGTTTGAGCAATTATTTTCTTTTTGCACATATCGCACCAACAACATAAGGTTATTAGCTTGATTGCTTTTTGCATTTTTCATGTGCTTTGCTCATATTTTATGGTCATTCGCACACATTTGTGGCGTTTATTATGTTCATCACCCCTTATTGGAACTTTGTTGATTGTGTTAACCAGGGATAAGATGGGAACCTACAGTTTGTTGAACAACTTAGTTTGAGCTTGAAATCACCAATGAGGTCTACTTATCTCTTGTGTTGAATCTACTAACACATCATCTAATGAGCTAACAACCTCTAGGTCTACTTTCTCTATGTTACCATAGTAGCGTACTGGTTTAACTATCATCTTTCCTTTTATTTTGCTTAGACTTTTCAGTCTTAAACTTTAAATTTTGCATCTTAATCAGTTAAACCTTTTGAAGTCCCAAATAATATGTTCCCTGTGTACTATCATTTTCCAACTATGTTGAATCAGTATCACAGATTTGATTACTTTCCTTTTAGCTAAGCTGTCCTCCTCCCTTTTTTTAAGTAATTAACTATAGCTACTAAATTAATACTAAGCTAACCTATTTTCCCCCTAAAATTATAAAATTGAAAATGTTTTTGCATTTTGAATTTTAATAGGCGAAGAAATAAAAATAAAATAAAATCAAATGAAAATAAATAAACATAACTCTACTCGTTGGACTATGAACTGTCATCTTCTGGAATCACTTCACATTTCTTTTTCACGTTATTGACCTCTAACAGATATAAAAATCTTGATTTATCAAAAGCTTTTGTGTAGAGGTCAGCGCGTTAAAAGTCGTATTAATTTTAACAACATCGATTAAATTCTTTTCAAAACAATCACGTATAAAGTGATATTTAATTCCGATGCGTTTAGTTTTTGGATGTTTAACAGGATTTTTAGTTATGGCTATAGCAGCAGAATTATCAATAAATATGGGAGTGTTAGAGAATTTCAAACCGTAGTCGCACATTTGCTGTTGAATCCAGATGATTTGGGAACATCAACTAGCAGCAGCAAGGTATTCAGCTTCACAAGTTGACAGAGCAACCGCTTACACCGCAAGGTGACTAATCTTATCCCAAAGAATTGACATCCTGCAGATGTTGACTTGTAGTTCATTTTGCAGCCGCCATAATCTGAATCGCTATATGCTGTAAGCTCAAAGTCATCGTCACGAGGGTACCACAACCCAAGTGTTAGAGTACCCTTCAGATAACGAAATATCCTTTTGACTCCTATAAGATGGTTGACTTTCGGTTTCGTCTGATATCTAGAGTAGAGACACGTCGCATACATGATATCAGGTCGTGAGGTAGTGAGGTACATGTTGGACCAAAAGAACCAATGAGCCTGATCAGAGAAACCTCTAAGTCCCACAAGACATCACAACAGCTGAAGAAGACCTGATCAGCTGTTCTACAAAGTCTGAAGAATACAACTGCTGAAGTACATCTGAAGTACTGAAGACAAAGACTGAGACAACAGCTGAAGATCTAAAGTCTGAAGACTTCAACAAGTACTGAAGACAAAGACTGAAGATCAACAGCTGAAAGACAAAGTCTGATGTTCAAGTACTGAAGACATCAGCTGATGTTAACAGCTGATGACAACAGCTGAAGAGGGCTTCTTCAGTTGTTGTGATGGTTTTTCTTCTTCAGTAGTTTTCTTTTCTTTTCAGTACTTGTAAACAACTGAAGAGGTTGTTCTTCAGTTGATGTAGTGTTAGTAGTTTTATGTTTTCAGTAGTTGTAAATAAGATGTTTAACACTTAGGAACATTTGTAAGAAGATGTCAGTTGTTGACATCTTCAGTAGTTGTTGAACATTAGTTGTTATCAAACGGTTACATGTCACTTTCAAGTGACATCAGCCTACGTCACTCTATCTTTTATAAGGAAGGATGACTCACCTGTAATCGTGCCTTCGAGGCCGACAATCTTAATTCAATATCCTTTTGTCGGATATTTCTCTCTCTATAACAAAATTCTTTTATCGTTTTATATCGAATGTTCTTGCTTGAATTTGTCTAATTCTGAGCTATTCCGCTGCTATATCTGTTCAATCAATTAAACCAAGAGGTTGAGATCCTAACAGTACATGAGGGATCCGATCATTCCTTGGTACATGGTGGCATCCACTAGATCACCATTTTCGTCGGTGCTACGTCGTGGTTTGTAGCAAGTGGAGTCGCAGCTGCTGAAGCTCTCCATATCGAACCGACTGAGGATATCACCTACATACTTGGTCTGATGTAGAAAAATTCCCTTAGGTGTCTGATCCACTTGTAACCTAAGAAAGAACTTCATCTCTCCCATGGCACTCATCTCAAATTCAACTTTCATTACTGGTTCAAATTCTTTACATAATTCTTCGTTTTTGGAACCAAAGGTTATGTCATCTACATAGATTTGTACTAGCAGTAAATCACCATCCTTTTCTTTGATGAACAGTGTGTAGTCAATCACTCCTTCGAAATCCGTGTTTCACAAGATGAGTCGAGAGCTTCTCATACCATGCTCTTGGGGCTTGGTGGAGCTCGTAGAGAATTTTATCCAGCTTGTAAACTCTGTCCTGATGATAAGGATCCTCAAATCCTTCGGGTTGACTAACATACACTGTCTCCTGGATTTCACCATGAAGGAATGCACTCTTCACATCTAGTTGATAAACTTTAATCTTCATATAAGATGCATAGGCTAGGAAGATACAAATTGCTTCCATTCTCGCCACAGGTGCAAACACTTTGTTGTAATCAATGCCCTCGACTTGTCGAAATCCCTGAACTACAAGTTGAGCCTTGTTTCTGATTATGACCCTTTGATCATCTTTCTTGCACTTCAAGACCCATTTGGTGCCAATCACCTTAGCACCTTTTGGTCTATCCACCATTGTCCATACTCCTAACTTCTTGAATTGAAGAAGTTCTTCTTGCATGGCACTCACCCATGCCTCATCGTTTAGGGCTTCACTAACATATTTTGGCTCAAATTAAGACACAAAACATCGATACACACCATTGTGAAGATCCTTTTCCATTACGGAGGCATAATCAGCTCAGTATAGCTTATTTCTTGTTTGTACTCCTGATCGAACATCTCCAATGATATTGTCCAAAGGATGATAAACATTTAGTCGTGATCCAAGAGTGGTGGGAACAACTACCTTATTATCTAGATTGTGAACACCAGGTTCAGTATCTGAGGCAGTGGGAGTGTGAGGTTGTGAAGTGTTAGAGACATCAACATCAGATGCATGTGTACTTGCAGTAGTAGGAACCTGTGCCTCATGAACCACCTGATCATTTTCCATGTCTTCATCATCAGAGGAGGAGTCATTTACCTCAAGTGCTCCCCCTGAATGACTAGATGACTCACCTTGTGAAGTTGAGGTTGTCGAGTCCAGTGATGGTGTGTTCAACAGATCGTACATCATCCTGGTCGATAACTCATCCTCAGTAGGGAAAAGAGGGATGTTGAAGGACTTATAGAATCCATCATAGTAAAAAAAGAATGGGGGTCCTTTTCTAGCAGGGGGTGGTGTATCTCTGAACGTCAACATTGCACCACACTTCTACTTGACCCGTTGAGTTGTTGTAAACTCTCTTATTCGGTATGGTGTATCCGAGAAAGATTCCTTCTTAAGCCTTTTCACTGAACTTCCCAAACTGAGTTTTCTTCAGCAGTGTACATGGTGCACCAAATGGTTCGAGGTAGTCTAGATTAGGTTTACATCATTGAGCAACTCGTAACACGTTTTACGATGTCATTTGACCACCAGGACTCGATTTAGGGTATAACATGCGTTAGCTACTGCCTCCTTCTAAAATTGGATAGGCAGTTTCGAGTCTGCTAGCATCGTCCGGGCTATCTCTATCAAGCTTCGATCCTTTCTCTCAGCAACTCCATTCATTTGAGGAGTGTAGGTAGATGTGAACTGGTGCACAACTCCTTTTTCTTTGTAGAATGCCTTTATCCACTGGTTCTTGAACTCGGTACTGTTGTCTGGGCAAAATTGCCTTACCTTCAGCTTGTAGAGTGATTCCAATGTAGTTACCAGCTCTTTGAATGATCCAAATGTCTCTGATTTGGATTTAAAAAACATCACCCAAGAGAATCTTGAGTAATCATCCGTAACTACATAGCAGTACAAATCACCTGCAATGCTCTTTGTACTGACTAGACCAAACAGATCCATGTGAAGAAGCTCAAGAGGTAGGTCAATTGAATGAACTTTCTTTGCATTATGAGACTTCTTTGTTTGTTTACCTTTCTTGCACGCGACACAAAAATCCGGTAATTGGAAGTTCTTAACATTTACTCCCCGCACTAGATCATTCTGGATCAAATGATTCATCTTTTGTGGATTAATATGTCCTAGTCTCCTATGCCAAGAGATGGAGTCTTTTGTGTAAGGCATGTTTGTGATAACAGATGACTGGCTTACGGGTTGAACTTTATGTTCACTAATTCTTTTAAGTGGAGTGATTGAATTCCTTTTCGAAGAAGTTGGTTTAGAATCATAAACTTCAATTTTCTTTCTTGGTGACTGATAATAAGGACAATTAGAAGCGATGTGTCCATACTTTCCATAATTGTAGCATGATTTACTTTCTACATGTTGGTGGAACTGTTTTTGTGGGGAAGTGTGTGACACAGGTGTGACTTTAGTCTGTTTGGGTTTGGACACTTCTTGTTTAGATGTTTTTGCTTCTTTAACAAAATTCATTGTTTGAACATTTTTAACATCTTTACCCTTTTGTTTATTTGGACTATGACATGGAGCACGTGGTTGGTTAACTTGTTTGGTCTTTTTGGGTTCAGAAATAGACCCGTTTGAACCTGACTTTACATTAACTTTTTCAAATTGTTCGTCAAAATTGACAATAGGCATCTTGCCTTTAGATTTTAATAGCGACAGATTCCACCAATTTACTCGTGGAATCTGGATCACTAACTAGAGGAGTGGACACCACATAATCCTTGATTGGATTGTTATTTATTGGTCTACATTTAGCATTCAACAAGAGCTCATATGGTGGTGGTACCACTTTATAACCCAACCCCTCCCCATTGTTACGTTCTTTCACTAAGTGATGGACTATGTGAGAAGAACTGGTCCAACTGTGCAGTTTTTGTTTTATTGAGTTGACTTCGACTTCCAAAACTGCTTTTTCTTTCTTAGTTTCTTCCAGGGAGTTTAAATAGAACTTTATATCATTTGTTTGGTTAAACGCAACAACCTTGGTTTCCATTAGTTGTTTATTTAAAAGTTCTATTTTCTCTTTATAACTGTGCTCATTTTGTTTTAAGATCCGATTTGCTTCTATGCACATTTGTAAGTCATTTACTATGCTATCATTGTGACCTAATAACCTAGCAAATTTAAGATCAACGCTTTCTCTAAATTTATTACATTCATTACAAGCATGACTTTCAAAAATTTGGTCTTTGGTACTTACCTGTGAAGATTCGGTTGAATCAGCCATCATAGCAGAGTTTGATTCCTCGGATACTGGTGATTCTGAACATGTTCTGACATCCTCTTCACTCAGGTGATTGAACACAATCGCAGTATCTTCATTATTTGACATCACTAGTTTGACTGCCATTTCACCTTCTCTTGCAGAGTTGTCATCCAAACCCTTAACATAAGCAATGTTGGATTCTCCCGGAGATACAAAACGAATGGTCCAATCTTTCCCTTCGTCGTCTTGTGCAGTCAAGGCCTTTGTTTCCTTGTTTGACGAGGTAGCTCCACTCGTGGGTTATCTTGACCGTTGAAGGTGGAGAATGGATTACCATTACCTGTCTTCTTAGGCTTAACACATTCACGTTTGAAATGCCCCTCTCTCCACAGTTAAAGCATGTAACTTTGGTTTTATCGAAACCAAAAGTAGTGTCTTTTATGGCTATCAAGTTCTGTCCAGTCTTTTTCACAGACTTCTTCGCCCTACGAACAGCACTAGCCAATGCCCACATGATATCCGTTCTTTCGAGTTCAGTCGCATCCATTTGCTCGTAATCTTCATCTGCGAGATGGCAGTTTCCAATCTTCCCTGCAACTAGGCCATCATAGGAGTGAACTACCGCTGCTAGTAGATCCATATGCTCCTTTGCCACCTCCACAGTAATATTACCGAGATTCTCAATCTTTAACTTCATAGCATTTGCTTCAGGTACTATATATTGGGTGCAAGAAGACCCTGACGTTTCAGATTCTAAAGTAGTGGCTTGAGGAGGAGCTGCTGAACTTGACACAAATGCCATTGAAGTGATGCTCCTGAATTTGTTCAGGTGGTAGATGAGTTATACAGAGATGGGTTCTGATCGTATGATCCTTTCTGAGACCTGTACTTCATCCTCAATTCTTCCTCTCTCAGCTTCAGAATGAAATCATTCATATCCAACTTCGCAAGCATATCATTCTGTCTTAGATTTGACACAAATGAGACCCACTTCTCTGGCAATCCATCTGCAAAACTTGACACCTTGTCTTCCATGGACGTGATTACCCCATGAGTGTGCGACTCACTCATCAAGTGGTAGAATCGGTCAATGATGTCATCCAGGCTCTCCTTTTCTATCAAAGAGAGTTATCAAACTTCTTCTTCAGATCCTTTGCCTTTAATGCCTTTAACGTCGCATTCCCGTCATACAGTTTTTCCAGATCCTCCCATAACTTCTTTGTTTGTTTGTTCTCAGAAAACTGATGGAATATGACCTTTGGTATTGACTGAGTCAACAAAGCATACACCTTCTTTTCCGCATTGTATTTCACCTTCTGGCTATCATTCATGACGCCCAAAGTAAGTTTAACCCCATTAGAACCAACCGACATGCTATAACCTGTCTCGATTGATTCCCACAGATTGGGATCAACTCCTTTTAGATAAATCTCGAACCTTTGATTCCATTGTGGGTAATTGTCTAACGTGATAAGCTTAGGCGGCTTATTGTGATTCCCATTTTCATTTTCCAAAAGCAATAGATTCTGGATATGAGAGTCCCTTCCAGCAGTAAACGCTGAGTACTGATCTTCTATTTTGTTAAGTTTTGAACTTTAGACAAGCCTTATTCACTCGTTCGAATGGAGAGGTGTGAATGAGTCAATCGTGCGATTGAACAAATGTAGATGAGCCAATCGTGCGATTGAACAAATGCGGATGAACAGTCGTGTGATTGGGCAAATGCGGATGGACAATGCGAATGGGATTGTTCAGTCGTACGAATGGATGGGCGACTGAGTTCAATCGTGCGTATGGGAGGTGCGATTGAGTTTAGTCGTGCGATTGAGTCAATCGTGCGACTCAAGGCTGCTGGTTTTAAAAATTCAAAGGTTTGGTACTTTGACACAAAAATACGATTTTTCACGAACCCTAATCTACCGTAAGCCAAAAAACATAAACTTTTATATCTGGAGACGTCGAAAACACTGTTTTATTAAAAAGATGGTGTTTTTGAATGAAAAACATGATTTTTACACCGAAAGCAATCAAATCACACGCAAAATCAAGAGCCAAAGCTCTGATACCACTTGTTAGGGACTGTGTACGGACGGAGTACTAACTGATTCTGCGTGTATACCAGATCAAATAGGGCGGAATCCTATTTGATTGTCGATCCAATCGGTGAGAATGCAGTTCAGATCAATCTAACGATTAAAGAAACGTTAAGAACGATTAGAAGAAGATCAACTGCGATCTATGAACTTGGAACAAGTTTTCTTGAGTCTCTAGGCGGCTAGGGTACTATTATGTGTGTAGGTATTCAAATTGTTACGTTTTTCCATGAATTAGGTGGTATTTATAGGTTAGGGTCTTCCAATCGTACGATTGAACCCTTAGCATGGTTCATCGTGCGACTGAATCATGTGATTGACCATCCGCACGACTGAAGGTTTAGTCGTGTGACTGAGTCAATCTGATGTCTCAATTGTGTGACTGATCCAGTCTCTTGGGTCAGTTGTGCGACTAGCCATTAGCATGAAGTATTCATGTGTATGGTCCATTAGCATGGTCCATTCGCATGAGAACTTCATACGATTAAGTTTGAACACGTTTCTCAATCATTATTGACAAAGAATTATGTACAACCACAAACCTATATAGTTAGTTCATCATAATTTATCACACAATAAACAATAAAATATTAAACATTATAAGCATCAACCACATATTGTATTTCATTCATACCCATTCATTACATATATGTAAGACATGATAGACATTTACATTAATCTCCTAAACTAGGTACATATGTATCAACATGAAGGGTGAGTGATTGAAGGGTGTTACCAATGTAACCGACTCCCCTCTATTTATACTGAATTAACATTCGGTCGTACGACTGGACCCATTCGCATGCTTCATTCATGCGACTGGGGTTCAGTCGTGCGAATGGCTCATATGGCCTCATCCATTCGTGCGATTGGTCCATACTTATGGTTCAATCGTGCGATTGACCCATACTTATGGTTCAATCATGCAATTGGCCCATACTTATGGTTCAATCGTGCGATTAGTCTATACTTATGATCCAATCATGCGAATGGTTCATACTTATGAGTTTGACCTCGTACACTTTCAAACATACACGTTTAACTATTAATAAGACGTTATGACCATTGATAATCTCAGAAATGACCTTTTTAATTGGAAAATTGTTTGATCACCTCAGACGTGATCCTTTTAATTGAAAAAAAAACTAATGGTCACCTTAGATGTGACCACTTTTAGTGAGTGATTCACAGATTAAATCTAGATGAATAGTCCAACTTTACCTAACAAATGACTAAAAATTTAGTAAAACAACTTGAAATTAAAACAAAACAAGATATATTTTTGTATTTTTGATTGGAGATGGATTGAAATCTTTAGAAGAGCGTCTAACCAATTCATCTTCCTGGACAACATAGCTTCAAGTTAATTTGATTATTTCTAGAGAGATTCATTATGGAATCATACAGGTTTATCAAAATCATCTGGGACATTTTAACAAAAGATTTCGATGCTCGATTCTTGTTTTGACCAAGAGTCAACAACAAGTTTAGGAAATCATACTAGAGCTATAAGATGCACACTGATTTTGATAGTCGAAGAGTTATAGTCACGATGATTGTCAGTATGATTGTCCTCTTAAATCCATACACAGATTTTTGACACAGATTGGTAATACATTAGGTTTGTTTATTTCAACAAGCATTTGTGGATCCCACACTTATATGGTAATCAACATTCCTCGGGAGATTTTTGAGCGGTCTACGGGTATTTGACAAGAAGAAACTATTCTAAGTGCTTTCAAAGAGATGCCAAGCCTCAGGTCAGTGCCACCGCACAGCAGAGAGGCGTAAACAACAATGAATTCTAGAATATTTAGGTTATGCTTATCCTCAAGTCAGTGCCACTGCACAACAGAGAGGCACACAACCTATCTTCTTGTTAGAGCATTTATTATTCTTTTTGCACGTAACGCACCAACAACATTTGTCATTAGCTTGATTGCGCTTAACATTTTTTCATGCTTTGCTCTTTTTATGGTCACTCGCACACATTTGTGGTGTTTATTTGCTCG
The DNA here is from genome assembly GCA_025506515.1 of Flaveria trinervia. Classification (NCBI taxonomy): domain Eukaryota; kingdom Viridiplantae; phylum Streptophyta; class Magnoliopsida; order Asterales; family Asteraceae; genus Flaveria; species Flaveria trinervia. The sequence continues at coordinate 22,767,410 of CM046452.1, forward strand.
TCACCCCTTATTGGAAATGCGTTGATAGTGTTAACCAGGGATAAGATGGGAACCTACAACAAGTTGAACAACTTAGTTTGAATTTAAATCACCAATGAGGTCTCCTCATCTATTATGGTGAATCTACTGACATATCATATAATGGTCTACCAACCTCTAGTTCTACTATCTTTGTGTTACCTTAGTAGCATACTAGTTTTAATATAATTTTTCCTTTTATTTTACTTAGACTTCTCAGACGTATATTTTGAATTTTGCATCTTAATCATTTAAATTCTTTTGAAGTCTCAAACAATTTGTTCCATGTGTACCATCATTTTCCATAAGCGTTGAATTAGAATCACAGATTTGATCTCATTTAATAGTAGCTAGGTTGCCCTTCTCCCTCGTTTTTTTAATACTAACCTATTCTCCCCCTTAAATTCTAAAACCGAAAATATTTTTTTGTTTTCTGGATTTTAATAGACAGGAAATAAAATAAAAGAAAAGAAAATAAAAGAAACATGTCAGACTACGCTCTTTCTTCCTCCAGAATCATATCACTTTTCTTTTTCACGCCATTAACCTCTAAAAGATATAAAGACCTCGGTTTATCAAATGCTTTTGTGTAGAGGCTGGCGTGTTGAAAATCTATATTAATTCTAACCACATTGATTAATTGCTTTTCAAAACAGTCACGTATAAAGTGATATTTAATACCGATGTGTTTAGTTTTAGGATGTTGGACTGGATTTTTGGTGACAGCAATAGCAGTAGAGTTATCAACAAAAATAGGAGTGTTACAGAATTGCAAACCGTAGTCGCACAATTGCTATTGAATCCAAATGATTTGAGAACAGCAACTTGTAGTGCATTCTCCTATGCCAGGAGATGGAGTCCCTATCTGTTGCCTTTGATAATAAGCATTGAACTTTATGATCATTGTGGAGGCTTTTGATAGATCCAAGACATATAAGTCGTTATATCTTGAAGCTGACATTAAGACTTTGTCCTCTGGGATAACATAATCCTTTTTTAGCATGTAGTACTTCTTGTTGTCAAACACAACTTTGAAGCCTTTGTCACAGATCTACGAGACTGAAAGCAAGTTGTTCTATAGTTGTTGAACATAGTTGACCTTATCAAACTTGACTTTCTAGTTTCCCAATTTGACCTGAGCAATGATATATCCTCCTTTATCCCAACAATGATACATGTCCTCCTTTAATTTGTTTGACATTGAAAAGGAGAGAGAAGTTCCCGGTCATGTGCCTAGACGCCCCACTATCAACAATCCAGGTATTTGTGATAGCACTGTAGCGGACACCCTGCACATTCAAAGGAAATGATCAGTTTAGGTTCGGGACCCAAGCCTTAACTGGCTTGGGTGACCCAGAGGAATCACACATCATAAACTCAATCCACTGTCCACTTGAGGATGAGGGCATATCGTTCTTCTTATTGTTCTCATTATCAGACAACTTATTTGACTTTTCTTTCCATAAGCTAGTTTTGTGTAAGGCCTGTTTGTGATAAACAGACGACTAGCTTATAGTTTGAACTTTAGGTTCATTAGGTCTCTTAGGAGGAGTAATAGAACTCCTTTTAGAAGAAATTGTTTTGTATCATTAAGTTCAATTTTATTTTTACGAGTCTGATAATAAGGACAATTAGAAGAAATATGTCCTCTCTTTCCACAACTGTAGCATAATCTCCCTTCTACATGTTGAGGAAACTGTTTATGTGGGGTTGAGTGTGATACAGGTGCAACATGAGTCTGGTTGGGTTTAGTCACTTCTCGTTTAGATGTTTCTACTTCTTTAACAAAATTAATTATTTGAACATTTTAAACATCTTTAGCCTTTAGTTTATTTGGACTTTGACGTGTAACACGGGTTTGGTTAACTAGCTTAGTCATTTTGGGTTCAGAAGAAGACATGTGTGAACCTGACCTTATATTAATCTTTTTAAATTTATCATCCAAATTAATAGTAGGCATCTTTCCTTTGATTTCACATAGACTCCTTCTGTTTAGTGATAGAGTTCATCGGTTTACCCGTGGAATCAGGATCACTAACCAAAGGAGTGGACACCACATGATCCTTTACTGGGTTGTTATTTACAGGTCTACATTTTATATTTAAAAGGATCTCATATGGTGGTGGAAGTACCTTATAACCCAAACCTTCCCCATTATTTCGTTCTTTCACTAAGTGTTGAACTATGTGAGAAGAACCGGTCCAACTATGCAGTTTTTGTTTTAAAGAATTAACTTCGACTTCTAAAACTACTTTTTCTTTCTTTGTTTCTTCCAAAGAATTTAAATAAAACTTTATATCATTTTCTTGATTGAAAGCAACAACCTTAGTCTCCTTAGCTGCTTACCCAAAGTTCTATATTTTCTTTGTAACTGCACTCATTTTGTTTTAATATACGATTTGCTTTAGTGCATAGTTGTAAATCATTTACTAAGCTATCATTGTGGTCGAATAACCTAGCAAATTTCAAATCAATGTTTTCTCTGAATTTGTTACATTCATCTTAAGCATGTTTTTCAAACAGTTGGTCTTTAGTACTTACGTGTGAGGAATCGGTTGAATCAGCCATCAATGTAGAGTTAGACTCTTCAATTGTTGGAGATTCTGAACTTGTTGCTCTCAGCTCTTCCTCAACCAAGTGATGTACCATGTTCACAGCTTCTTCAGGATCTGACATTACTTGCTCACCTGTGATCTCACCTTCACTTGCAGAACCATCATCCAATCCCTCAACACAGGCAATGTTTGATTCACCCAGAGACATAAAGCAGAAGGTCCAGTCTTACCCTTCATCACCTTGAGTAGTCAAGGTCTTTGTATCTTTGCTTGAAGAGGTAGCTCCACTCATGGGTTTGTCTTGACGGTTGAAGGTGGAAAATGGATTGCCATTTCCAGTCTTCTTGGGATTTACACATTCCCGCTTAAAATGTCCCTTTTCCCCATAATTAAAGCAAGTGATTATAGTTTTGTCAAAGGCAAACATTGCGTCCTTTGTGGCTACAAGATTCTACCCTGTCTTCTTGACAAACGTTTTAGCTCGTCTAACGCACTTGCTAGAGCCCACATGATATCCATTATTTCTAGCTCGTTCTCGTTAACCCGCTCATAGTCTTCATCTGCAAGATGACAATTCCCGATCTTGCCAGCAACTAGACCGTCATATGATTGAACAACAGCTGTAAGAAGATCCATGTGCTCCTTGGCAACCTCCACTATGACATTACTGAGATTCTCAGTCTTCAACTTTGTAGTGTTGGATTCAGGAACTATATATTGGGTTCCAGATGACCCTGACATTTCTGGTCATGAAGCATTGGTTTTGGTAGGAGCTGCGGAACTGGACACGAAAGCAGTTTGCAGCGGAGCTCCTGAACTGGTTGGAGTGGGAAATGAGTTGTAAAGTGAAGGATTCTAATCGTAGGATCCTTTATATGACTTGTACTTCATTCTTATTTCTTCCTCTCTTAACTTCAGGATGAAGTCATTTATGTCTAACTTTGCAAGAATATCATTTTGTCTAAGATTAGACACAAACAAATCCCATTTATCCGGTAAACCGTCTGCAAAACTTGACACTTTATCTTCCATAGACGTTGTTACACCATGAGTGTGCAGCTCACTCATTAGATGGTAGAACCTGTCAATAATGTCATCGAGGCTCTCCTTTCCTATCGAAGAGAAGTTATCAAACTCCTTCTTGAGAGCCTTAGCCTTCATAGCCTTTAACATTGCATTCCCATCATATCTCTTCTCCAATGCTTCCCATAATTTTTTCACCTGCTTGTTCTTAGAGAACTGATGTAAGATGTTTTTCTGTATTGACTGTGTCAACAGGGCATACACTTTCTTTTCTTCATGGTACTTAACCTTTTGGCTGTCATTCATTCCTCCCAGATTCAGCTTAACTGCATCAGCACCAAGTGGCATAGTGTAACCTGTCTCAATGGATGCCCAAAGATTGGGATCAACTCCATTTAGATAGATCTCGAACCTCTGCTTCCATTATGGATAATCATCTAACGTTATAAGCTTCGGTGGTTTATTATGATTCCCAATTTCATTTTCCAGAAGCAGAAGGTTCTAGATGTGAGAGTCCCTTCCGGCAGTAAAGGCAGCGAATTGATCTTCCATTTCTATAAACTTTGAACTTTAGGAACAAGACTGGTTCACTCGTACGAATGGACAAATGCGGATGGAAAAATGCGGATGAGTCAATCGTGCGAATGGACGAATGCGGATGACTCAATCATGCAAATGGACAGTACGGATGGCTCAGTCCTACGAATGGACAATGCGGATGGCTCAGTCGTACGAATGGACAATGCGGATGGCTCAATCGTACGAATGAGCTATTCGTGCGACTGAAAGCTGCTGTGTTTGAAAATTTTCAAATTTTGACACTTTGACACAAAACACAATTTTTCCAAAAAACCCTAATCTGCCGTATGACGAAAAACTTGAACTTTTATGCCTAAGAACGTCGAAAACCTCCTGTGGACTCAAAAAGATGACCCTTTTGAATTAAAACGTGAGTTTAGACCCGAAAGCCTATTTGATTGGCAACCAATCAGTGATTATGCGTGAAACTGAATCAAAGAGTGCGAAAGCCTATTTGATTGGCGATCCAATCAGTGAGAACGCACACCCGATCGATCTAACGATTAAAGAAACGTTAACATTGAGTAGAAAATGATCAGATGTGGACTATGAAGTTGGAATATGCATTCTGGACGCTCTGGACGGCTAGGTTATGAGTGTATACAATATGTGTGTCAAAAGTCTCCTTTTTCCACGAGGTATTTATAGGTTTGTCGTCTTCATTCGTGCGACTGAACCATTAGCATGGTTCAGTCGTGTGACTGACCCATGCGACTGATTCATACGCACGACTGAAGGTTCGGTCATGTGACTGAGTCATTCTCATGTTTCAAGGGGAGGAGAAGAGAGACTCATGATACTCATTAAATCCTATGTCTTCATCATCATAGCATTTTAGGTTGGAAATTTTTGGTTGAGGTCTAGAGGCTAGGGATGGTAACTTTCCCTTGAAGGTTGTTCACTATAGTTTTGAGACTCTAAGTGAAGGCTTAAGGGTGTTGGGCTTATGAGCTCATCAGGCTGAGCATAAGGAACCTCAACACTGATCATTGGTGCATCGTAGTGGTTTGCTCCTCAGGGGAAGTGGGAGCTCAAGTGTCCACTTCCTATTATATGGGTGCTAATATGGGGCATGTACAAGCTGAGTTGTTTATGCAGAGTTTGTTTGGATTTTCTCAAGTAGGTGATGGTTATTTGTGGTTGTGTGGGTTGTTGTGATGTAGAAGGGTGTGTTTAACAATAACTGGTGCTGCTAGTTTCTCACCTTGAGCATAAGATCTTACATTGTTGGGATAACCTGAGAAGCCCATAGTAGGCTTTCTCATAGTTTCATAGATGTCGAGCATCATATGTCCTAATGTAACACCCGATTATTCTTTTAAAGTTAGTAAAGAAAGAATAAAGTGAAGAATAAGAAAGAAACACCATTTACCCAAGTTGAGGGGTAAAAAGTATCAAAAGGACAAAAAGGTTTAAAAGTTGGTGATAAAGGTGGCATGGCTGCCCATCACTCTCTCTTCACAACTCAATTTCTGTTAGGATCAGTGATCTATTTTTGATTGATTAGAGAGTATAGCAGCGGAATTCTAACAATGAATTAGCCAATTCACAAGAACGAAACGATATTCAATGAAGAACAAAGACGGTTATAGAAAGAGAAAATTCTGCAAATATATTTCATTCAATATTCGCCTTCGTGGTAACGGAATGTCACAATTACAATTAGGTCGACACCTCTTATATAAGAGATGTGACGTCTGCTGATGTCACTTGATAGTGACATCTAACAGAATTATTTCAACTGAAACACAACTACTGAAGATGTCAAAACAGCTGACATCTCCTTACAAAAATACTAAGTGTTATCAGTTATTATAACTACTGAAAAACATAAAACTACTGAAACTACAATGACTGAAGAACAAACTCTTCAGTCGTTTACAAAACTACTGAAAGTAAAAACATAAAACTACTGATATCACAACTACTGAAGAAGTACTCTTCAGCTGTTGTGACAAACTACTGAAACTTCAGTACTTGATCTTCAGACTTGAACTTCAGACGTTTCATCAGCTGATGACTTCAGTAGATATCATCAGCTGATGTCTTCAGTCTTTGTCTTCAGACTTTGTACACCAGTTGTTGATCTTCAGCACTTGTAAACTCTTCAGTTGTTGTACTTCAGTACTTTGGTCTTCAGCTTCAGCACTTGTGTTCTTCAGCTGTTCAGCTTTAGCACTTGTGTTCTTCAGCTGTTGAGCTTCAGTACTTGTGTTCTTCAGCTGTTGAACTTCAGCACTTTAATCTTCAGCTGTTGAAGTCTTCAGCACTTGTCGAACTGCTGATGAAGCTTTCAGTAGTTGTTGTGATATCATGTGGGACTTAGAGGTTTTCTGATCTTGGCTCATTGGTTCTTTTGGTCCAACAAACTCCCCCTGAACCAATGCAGCCAAAACCTCTAATTTATTATTTTCCCACTTATTGTTAGCAAAAGGTTGGTCTTTTTCCTTCTTGATCAGTAGAGAAGATGACCCATATAAGCTCCGGCCTGGGAAGAAATCTCAGATATTTTTTTGGCAAGATATGAATGGGAACTCTGTTTTGGGGAACTGGACACAGAGTTGTTATCCCATTCATGAGATCTACTTCCCGTGTATAAGCCTGTAGTATTCTCTGGTGTATGCTCTGAGAACATGATTTGTTCTTCCATGGTCAGGTTCTCGGCTTCACCATCAACAATCCTTCTCGCCCATACAGCTCTGAGATGTACTTGGCCTGTTTACCATTTTTGAGCTCAACTGTTGTAATCTGTCTATATGCAAACTCATCAGGATGAGTCCCTTCAGTAACAGACTGAGCTCATTTTGTTTGAAGTTCTCAAGCCTCTTATAGACTAACCCCTTTTTAATAATTCTGTCTCTAACATCTTTTGGGGTGGTTGTTTAGTCTCATAGGCCTTCTTGAAGTCTTCGACAATCTCCCAGGGTGATACTACAAGGACCACTGTGATCTCTTCATCTACGATCTTTTTGACTTGGCCCTTGTATCTCAAAGGAATGTCTTTCTTTACAATCCTGTGAACCACCCTTGGATCAGGCCATACTCTCACCTTTTCCTTCTGATATTGAAATGTGTTGGCAAGAGTGTACAACCTCAGAGCTTCTTTCTTCATACTAATAATTGATGACGAAGCAACATAAGTTTTGTCAATGCTTTTCAGCATTTCATCATCATGAAGCTTTTGCTGCTGTTCTTCTTCAATATTTACTTTCACAGCATCCATCTGTGAGGTGGGAGTGATGGGCATGGGTTTGGCTTTCGCCAATGTTAGAACTGCAGACAGAGGCAGCCTATCTTCTTCCACATCATCCTCTTCTTCTTCTTCTTCTAGCCTCAACACCCTTCTCTTCTTCTTCTTAGTGCATCATCGGCTGTTGGTTTAGATGGTAAGGAGTTGGTTTTAAAGGTTGAGGAAGTTTGGATTTGGGCTTTGAGATTGGTTTGGATATTTGAGGGGTAGGCTGTTTTTGAGTGGGTGAAAGGAAGGTTGTTCCAGCATTTTGGTTGTGAGTTTAGCTTTTGTAAGTCTTTCCATTTCAAACTTTTTTCTAGCCCCAGCCTCATCAAGGGCTTCAATGATAATCCCCTTATGGAATTGCTCAGACAGACAGATTCTGGTGGCTATAGCCAGAATACTGTCTCTGGTCCATGCACGAATCTCCATCAAAGATCTTCCTAAGTATTTGGCAATGAAATGAATCATGATCTCCAATCTCTCCTTTTCCAGTACATCATACCCAGCCCATCGGGTTTGAATTTCCTCCACTTCCAACTTCCTGATCTCACTATCTAATGTGGCTGTATCAAAACCTTGCTTGAAGAGTTGCTCAATGATTTTGTCCATGGATCGGCTGTGTGTGTCATCTGCATCTTTTACCAGCTCTTCAAGGATTTTTCTTCAGCAGTAGGTTGATCATCAGCACTTTTCTTTCTTTTGTAAGTGATTAGTTGTTGTTGCTTTTCTTTTTCCAACTCCTGGATGTGCTTTTGTGCCTTCTCATCCTCAGTTCATTTCCTCTTCTTTTCTTTCACTGTAGTACTCTCCCCCTTTTTGGATGCATTGGAGACAGGGGTTTGTACCGCAGAAAGTTTCTTGAGCACAACATCATCAATAGTGGTTGTAGAGTTGAGGAAATCCTCTCATCAATGGCTTTAGTAACAATTTCATTGATGATGGGAGTGATGAGAGGTATGGATTGTTGGAATACAACAACCATCTGCTCTGGGGGTTCTGTCCCGGAGAGATAGTGCCAAAAGCAGAAGCTGGAGGCTCAGTGAAGTGAGAGGGTAAAGTGTTTGGGGAACCTTCAACTGAAGGTGCCATCTGTGGGTTGGTGGAGGCAGATGGTCTTTGTTCCTTAGAAGTTTTGGCAAGCAGCTCTTTGATTCTGCTCACCTCTTCCTCCAGGATGGTGTTTTGGGCGATTACATCGTAAAACAAGCCAGGTCATCATCTAGTAGATACTGAATCACCTGACCTCCTGATAGGATTAGGATGAACATGCACTGAGTGTAGCTCAATTGTAGCATGTGCCCCTTTGTCTTGGAACTGGGGACTTCCTGCCTCAGGACTATGTCCGTCATCAGCAGTTGCCTCTGGTAAGGTCTTAGTAATGATACCAACTACAACCTGATCAAATGTTGACGCAGGAGAAGTGGCAGCCTCACCAGAAGTTCTAATCTCCATTGCTACACTAGAAGAAGGAACATTGTAACCCCTATGCTGTGGGTTCTCAGCTACACTTTGGTCCTCCCCCTCAATGGTAGAAGTGTTCCTAGTAGTAATTGGTATCTGGGGAGGGGGTGAGGAGTGCAACTGAGTCAGCACTTGTGCAACAAGCAATGTAGGACTTTGGGGGGCGGTTGCATGGGGAGATGGGGTAAAAGCATCTGCACCTGGGGAGGATGGTGCTCTTCAATTGCAATCTCCTCAAGTGAGGAAGATCCCAGATATGTGGGTACCCCTTGTGTGGTTGCTGCAGGCTCCTTTTGAGAAGAATCCTGAGCAACTATGGCTGGAAGAGTCCTTATATCCACTAGGGGGTTATAACCAGTGGATATAGCCTGCGCTTGTGTTGCAGGGGCATCCTCAAGGGACTCATTTCCCTGAGTAGCCTTTTTGGTTTTCTTTTTAGTGGGTTTGGTGGGGACTTTTGATTTGGAGGTGGTGGCTGGGGGTTCTAGCTGCGTGGGTTTGCGGAGCTTGGCAGCCAGTTTGAGTGATTGGTCAGAGTTGTGCCGGGAGTATACTTCAGGCAAAACAACCATAGCAGGGACTCCCAGGCCAACAAGTCCCTCAGCTTGAAGCTGGTTTGTAATTATGGCCATTATGAACCGCAGATATAATATCCAACGGTTAGCAGTTTGTTTTTGGGCCATATCCTTGAGCTCTGAAAATATTATTTCTGAAAAATTTAAAGGCTGTTGCTCAAGATGGAGTACATTACCTGCTGCCACTTGTAGACATTTGATCCCAAGATGAAGTCTTAGGAGCCAAACAGACATTTACCATGTGAAGATTAGACGTTCAGCATCATGGAAATGTTTCTTCAGTATGGTGGAGGCACTAAGGTTTCCCTGATATCCATGGTGGGCAAAGGATAAATTAGTTGTGCCCTTTGGATATCCAGCAGGAGAAGTGGCATCATCCAGGTATAGAGTGTGACGAAGTATATTGGAGTAATGACCACTTCGTGGTTGTTGACGACCGACCGGAGAGACGCTATGTTGTTCTCCCCAGTGGTGAGGTGACGTTCATCCAAAACTGATTAAGGGATTCGGCATGAAGGATTGGATTGAGAAGAAAGGCCGTTTTGTATTGTGACTGGACCATAAGATCAATAGCATTATCGAACTTAGCCCAGAATGGCGATTTGGTGAGGTAAGCTACACAGTTGTGTCGCGGTTTGAGTTGCATGGATGCCATTTAGGAGAGAGAAGTTTTCGAGAGATGAACGTTAGGTTTGAAGAAGATGAAGCTCTGAAGGATTAGGTCAGGATATTTATAGGGTACGGGTTAGAAAACGACTGAAGGATTTGGTGTTAGTCATCAGTAGTTTTAAACGACTGTTGACATGGTATTACCCTTTCAGACGTTGAAACAGCTGAAGTCGTGGTTTTAGGCATCAGTAGTTAGAAAACTACTGAAGACCATGGTTTTGACTTCAGATGATGAAACAACTGAGGACTTGGTGTTTGTCATCAGTAGTTGTGAAACTACTGAAGACAGTGGTTTTGTCATCAGTTGTTGTAAACAGCTGAAGACTTGGTATTAGTCATCAGTAGTTATAAAACTACTGAAGACATGGTTTTGCTTCAGTTGTTTAGAATGAAACAACAGTTGTAGAAACAACTGAAGAGAAAGTTCTCTTCAGTAGTTTTCGTCAATTCATAGCCTTTCAGCTGTTTCATACTGTCCTCAACACTTACTCATCAGACTTTGCATCTGCTTTTCAGGTGTTTCATAGGACGTCAGTACTTATCTGTTTGTACTGATTTCAGTAGTTGTAACTACATCAGTAGTTGTAACTACATCAGTAGTTTGGAACAGATAAAGTACTTCAGTACTTGTGAGGCATTTAGCCGTCAGTAGTTATAAAACTACTGAAGGGGAAAGGACTCATCAGTACTTATATGTGACATGGTTACCAATGATCACCAGTAATTATTACTGAAATCATCAGTAGTTGTCACTTATTCTAGCTGCAGCATACCAAGCCTTAACACAAGGTTTTGGAAAGTAGAACTATCCAAAGGCTTAGTAAAAATATCTGCAAGCTCATCAGCACTAGGCACAAACATAGGATCAATCAGACCTTTTTCAAAGATATCCCGAATAAAATGATGTCTGATCTCTATATGTTTGGTCCTAGAGTGCTGGACTGGATTTTTGACAATACACAGAGCTGAAGAACTATCCATTAATAATGGAGTCTTAGTCTTTGTAATGCCATAATCCAGAAGTTGGTTCTGAAGCCAGAGTACCTGAGAAGTACAACTTGCAGCAGCAATGTACTCGGCCTCAGCAGTTGATGTAGCAACAGATGTTTGTTTCTTACTCTGCCAAGAAATCAAACAGTTGCCTAGGAATTGACAACCACCAGAAGTTGACTTTCTAGTTAACTTGCACCCTGCATAGTCACTATCTGAAAAAGCAACTAATTTGCAAGAGTGTCCAGTGGAATACCATAAACCCAGAGATTGTGTACCTTGCAAATATCTAAAGATTCTCTTGACTGCAATCAAATGAGACTCTTTAGGAGCAGCCTGAAATCTAGCACAAACACATGTAGCAAACATAATATCTGGTCTAGAAGCCGTTAAATACATCAAGGACCCAATCATACATCTGTAAAGTGTTTCATCAACAGCTTTACCTTTCTGATCAGCATCCAGTTATGTGGTGTTGCACATGGGAGCAAAAATGTTGTAAAATCATCACACAACTGGGGATCAGAGGATGCAAAAATGATATCATCAACATAATCTGAACAAGTAGCTTATGCTGATCCACCTTCTTAATAAACAAAGTTTTATCAATGGAGCCTCTGGTGAAATATTCTTAAGAAGAAAAGTAGAAAGTGTCTCATACCAGGCACTAGGAGCTTGTTTCAACCATAAAGAGCCTTATCAAGTTTATACACCCATTCAGGATGTTATTATCCTCAAAACCTGGTGGTTGACACACATAAACTTCTTCCTTTATTTTACCATATAGAAATGCACTTTTGACATCCATTTGAAAAACTTTAAGATTATGGAATGCAGCATAGGCTAAAAACAATCTGATTGCCTCTAGTCTGGCTACAGGGGCAAAGGTTTCATCATAGTCAATACCTTCTTCTTGTGAAAACCCCTGTACAACCAGTCTAGCCTTGTTCTTAACAATAAGCCCATTTTCATCAGTTTTATTCCTAAACACCCATTTAGTGCCTATTGCACATTTACCTGGGGAAGAGGAACCAGTTCCCACACTTGCTGTTTCTTGAACTGAAGTAGCTCAAGCTGCATAGCTTCAATCCATCCATTGTCTCTCAAAGCAACATGGTAGTTCTTTGGCTCTAGCTGACTGATGAAGAGAGCATAGAAGCAGAAGTTAGACAATTGACTTCTTGTTGAAACACCAGCATTGATATCACCAATAATCTGAGACACGGGGTGATTCTTCAGTTCTTGATAAACAATGAGATCTGTGCAAGTGTTTGTAGATCCTTCAGCAGCAGCAAATGTTGATGCAGACTCTTGAAACCAAGAATTAGATGGTAACTCAAAAGATGTAGAGGAAACAGAGATCTCATTAGCATTTGTTGTGGATGGAACTGCTGAAGCTACAGGAACATCAAATTTAGCAGACACAGGCAGTTGGTCGCTAAAATTGAATAGGTGAGTATTGATATTATCATCATCATCATCAATACCACCAGGTGGAAGACATGCTGCAGAAGATGATTTATCCACAGGATCTGCAACAGCTGGAGGTTGATAAGGAACATATTGCAGTATGTCCAAATCAAACAACTCCACAGGGTTTTGTGGAATCTTGTCCAAAGGAGATTCATTAAAGTTCACATGCAAAGTCTCTTCAACTATCTTTGTTCTGCAATTGAAGACTCTGTATGCCTTGCAAGTAGATGAATAACCAACAAAATACCCTGCATCCACCTTAGGATCAATTTATGGAGTTGATCCTTTGTGTTGAGAATAAAACAAGGACACCCAAATGCTTTGAAAAATGAAATTAGAGGAGCCAAGTGATGGAGAACTTCATATGGAGTCTTCATCAACCTCTGATTTACTAAAACTCTATTCTGCACATAGCAAGCTGTGTTAACAGCTTCAGCCCAAAAGGTTAGTGGCAAACCAGAGTCAGCCAGCATGGACCTTGCAGCTTCAATTAGGGTCCTGTTCTTTCTCTCCACTACTCCATTTTGTTCTGGAGTCCTTGGTATGCTAAACTGCCTTTTGATTCCCTTTGAAAGATAGAAGTCATCAAGTGTATGGTTTCTGAATTCAGTTCCATTGTCACTCCTAATACACTTGACTGCAAGGGAATACTGCTTCTCAACATACAACACAAAGTGAATAATCTTCTGAGCAACCTCATCCTTTGAATGTAGAAAGAAAGTCCATACAAATCTGGAGTAATCATCCACAATTACCAGACAGTATTTCTTCTTTGCCATGCTCATTACTCTCACAGGACCAAATAGATCCATATGCAGTAATTGCAAGCAGGCAGTGGACTTAGGCTCTTCAATAGGAGGAAATGAGACTTTGTGCTGTTTTCCTTTTAAACAAGCAGTGCAGGTTTCATCACAGTGGAACTCCTTTATTGGTAAGCCTCTGACTAAACTATTGTGGATAAGCTGATTCATGTTTTTGAAATTAACATGACCCAGCCTTCTGTGCCACAGTTTAGATTCTTGAGAAGAGGCTTTGGAAAATAGGCAAGGATTGCCTCTGAGATCTATTTTCTTGGAAAGATCTAAGGCATACACTCTTCCAATCCTATTGGCTCTCAGGAGAGTGTGATCATCCAACACCTTATCAATCAAATGCAGAACTTTGGATGACAGAATCCTACGGTTCTGACTGGTGAAAAGAGCAACATGGCCTTTATCACACATTTGATTGACACTCAAGAGATTGTACTTGAGATTTTCCACATGATTAACATCATCAAACTTGATTTCTCCATTGGAGACAAAGCCATTTCCAATGATGTAACCCCTAGCATCATTGCCAAAAGAAACAAACCCCTTCTTTCCTTGAGAGTAGTCATGAAGAAGAGAGCTGTTCCCAGTCATGTGCATAGATCCCCCACTGTCTACATACCAGATGCCACTTTGGCATGTGGAGAACCCTGCAATAATAAACAATCAGTTAGTTTTGGAGACCCAAACCTTTTTGGTTTTAGGTCTGGTCTCATCAACAGATGGTAACTAACAGGTTATTAGAAGCAACAGCCTGAGAGGAAGAAGATGGTGAAGAAGAGGAATCCTTTGGCTTGGACCTCCTTTTCTGTGGTTTCACATAGGAGCATCTAATTGGTTAACTCTTCCCAATAGATGTTGAACCTTCTGTTAGGACCTGGTATTTGACCGAAATACCTGGAGATCACGTGTAAACAGATCAAATAGTGCGGAATCCTATTTGATTGGCGATCCAATCAGTGAGAACACACGAAGAATCAATCAAGGATTGAAACTAACGTTAGAAATCGATTGGGAATCGATCTAATGTGTTCTATGAACTTGGAGAACGATTTAGAAGGTTTCTGGACGGCTAGGGTTCATCTGGAATCGTAACTGATCGAGAGTTATTATTTTTCACGAATTGAGTTGTATTTATAGGTTGGTATTATTCAATCGTGCGACTGAACCATTAGTCTGGTTCAGTCGTGCGATTGAACCATGCGGTTGATTCATTCGTACGACTGAGTGTTCAGTCGTGCGACTGAGCCAATCTTATGTTACAGTCGTACGACTGATCCAGTCTCCTGGTTCAGTCATGCGACTGAGTCAATCGTGTGAAGTTCTTCATGCTTATGGTTCATTCGCATGAGCCATTCGCATGGGAACTTTATTAAGTTAAGTTTGAATGTTTTAGTTAATTAATATAACATAATGTGCAACCATTCAAATAATCATAAACCCAATCAATTTAGTCACGACTCATTAATGAGCTATTAAACATTATAACTAACAGACTATCAATATCATTTTATTAATCATACCAAACAAGAACTATTACATCACATATCATGATCTAGGGACATACATGTATCAACAAACTCCCCCTTGGACGTAGATCTCTCTAATGTCTTGTTTCTTCATTACCTCCTCATATTCTTGTACTTGTCCTCCTGTGTGACTCCCGCGTGAATATCAAACGCGAAGCAAAGTCGTATAACGTTTTGGAACTAGAGGGCTTGTACAATGTCTTGTGTGTCATAGAATAGTGGCCACTTGTATAATGTATATACATCATTAGCAGACAAGTTGGTTAGCCACATTGGGTCGAATATCCTGATGGTATCCATTTGGCCCTCTTTATTCAGAACTATGACAGCTTCAGCAGTTCTCCAATCAAAGTACCACCATTTGAAGTGTGGAGTGAAGTCCTGTGGCATTTCCCTGAGAGGGATTCTCGACATAGTGCGCGGAGGACTCCACTTCAACACAATCTTTGGTTTTCCAGTAATGGCATCCATCTCAGACCTTCTAATATACCTTGTAGGTTGTTGAGGTCTGAAGTTAATCCACCTGGTGTGGTACTCTTTCTTTAGGGCAGCCTCAAACCAGCCTGACATCTTTCTCGGGTCAGCATACAACAACTTCAATTTGGCCAGCTGGTTGAGCTCAAACCTGGTAGAGTCTTTAGATCATGTGGAAATCTAAAGTACTCTATGCCCTTCTCCCTCTTAACGGCATAAACGTTAAGATCATCAAAATATGCCCATGCTATAATCCTGCCTGACACCGTAAGATGTTTCTTGACGCTGTAGAACTTGGTGTAGGCATCCCTCTTCGGTGTAGCATGTTGGGCTCTAACTTCTTTAAAACATTCAGCCCACTCAGCCTTTCGAATGTCTACGTCATCATTTGAGGCTTGGGCGGTTCCTTCGGTCTTTCCTGTTTCCTGCTCCATCTTGTCTAGTACCTCAAACATATCACTGACTAGGGACTCACCCAGATTGGGGACCACGTTACCCTCGTTGTCAGCGTACTGAGGGTACTCTTCACAGCAATATCTTCAACCTCAACTTCATCAACGTCATGTAGTTCGTCGTCACTGGTTGAATCAACCGTTGGAGCATCCTTGACAATTTCATCAGGATTGAGTCTGAACATCTCTGCCAGTTGCTCGTTAGATAGGTCGTGAATTATTTCACCTTCTTCAGGTGTATAACTCACTGACCTTCTCACAATCCCTTGCAGATCAAGAATCATTGTGAGTTGAGACTTGACCTGTTGAAGGGGAGCAATATCAAACTCATCTCTGTTGTACATTGGATCTGTTTGATTTACACATTTCACACTCAAATCATTAGTAATTTATCAAACAAAATGCATTAACTTAATATAAACATTTAGTACATGGTTTTTCAATACAGAGTACAAAAGTAAATAAATACATAAACATCTACTATTTACTTTTATCCTGAATGCTAGACTCTTCACGTGAAGGTGCAGAAGCAGAAGCTGACTGATCTTGTCTGTTCTTTGTTCTTTCTCTTGCCCTGGAGCTAAGACAGATTCAGTTGCTTCTCCTTCTTCAGTGTCTTCATCTTCAACCACTCTTCGGTTTTCTCTTCATCAGTATCACTCTCATTATCATCATCATCATCATCATCTTCATTATCTCTGTCTCCATCCCTTATCTTTAAAGGTTCCTCTTTGATCCTTTCAATTTCAGCAAAATGGTCCTCTTAGCTTTTTCCAACTCCTCTATTTGCTTACCTGCTGCGACACTTTGAGCTCGGAGTTGGTCCATCTGAGTGCTCTGAGCAGCCAATTGCTGGGCCTGCTCTCAATTACTCGATCCTGCTCTGCAATTTTATGCGATTGTGCAGCAGTCAGGTCGGTAAGCTGGCGGATCTGAGTCGTCTTTTCCTCATCCGCCGCCAGCAATCGCAACACCATTCTATTTAACGCCGACAACTATTCCTCTACCCCGATTGGAGGTAGAGGAGATCTATAGGTGTGTGAGGGATAGGCTGAGGGCTCGGTTTGGTGTGAAGTGGTGGTGGTGGTGGTGAATATCGGGTAGGTCGGGATGATAGTGGTGGTGAGTGTGGGGTGAATGATGTAGGGAGGCTGGGATCTGTCTTGTGGTGGTCGGTCTGGTGGTGTCTGCGGTTGCTGTGGGGGAAGGTATGGTGGTAGATGGTATGTCTGAAGAGGTGGTAGTGGAGGAAGGTGGTGGATGTGGTGGAAGTGGTGGATGTGGTAGTGATAAAGGTTACCCTACGCTTCTTCTAGGTTTCTGCCCATGGGGTTGAGCCATCCGTTTTCTCCTCGTTCCCTTCGAGGTGGATGCTCCCCCTCCAATCCCGCCTGAGGACCCGGAGCATAAGTTGGATCAGTTTCTGTATCTCCGGAGCCTCTCGGTTGTTCACCAACAACCCTCAACCCATGTTCTGTGGGAACAACTTTCCTTCCCACAGTTCGGGTCAGTGGCTCCTCATCAGATTCATCCTCATCCTCATCGTTAAGAACAAAATCTTGATGAAATCCCGCTGACTCAGTTACTTCAGCAGATGAGACAGACACAGGGGGAACAGAGTCAGACACAGTGCCTCTGGTGGAATAGCAGCATCCCCACTGTCATCCTCATCTGAGTCAAGAGTGGGTAGGGCTATCTGTTCCACCTCAGAGTCACTGTCCTCGTGACGCCACTTCCTCCTTTCCGGCACTACATAGTCTTCTCTGGCAAGATGACCGAACAACCTCCTGACGGAGGCTTCACTGGCTTTCCCGGTATACTTTCATCCTTCCCAGGGTGGTGTCATCCATTACCTCCAATACCACCGAATCCTCCTGTTCTTTTGGCAGGGAAGGAAGCTTCTGATCTATTATCATTTGCATAAACGTGGGTACATACAAAAGGCTTCCTTTCCTTTCCCTCGATGTTCTCCACCAGATAGGTGAAGATCATCTTAGAGAAGCTGAACGGATGGTTCAGCACCAACGCAACGTATGCGTTTTGCATTTGATCCGATAGCTCATCAAACCCACTTTTCTTGAAGCCATGCACTTGAGCAGCACGTGTGCAAGGTACTTAAACTGAGGACAGAGGTTACTCTTGTTGAGTACCCCTGAATTGATGTCCCCAGAGTATTTGGCTCTGAGAAAACATCCTCTGACAGTGAGGGGGTGTAGACGGGTTGGGCAGTCACCGTCATCCCCCAATTGAAGTACAACCCGTAAGTCTTCCTCAGAAACTGTAATATCCTCGCCAAATATGGAACTTCTTATGCAGTGAGGATCCGATGATCTATCAACTGTAGCGCCTTCCAGAAGGCTTGTTGAATGGATCGGTATGGGGTGCAAGGGGTAGAGATGGCATGCGCAATCCGTGATCTCAATAGAAACTTGATAATGCCAAAGAATTCTGCAGCATTTCTGGATGTTAAGTCCAGATGGGCACATATATTATGCTTTGTGCTCATAGTCCATCTACTCGCCATCTGTTACACAAAGATAGTAAACATTAGTACCATTACTAAGAAAGTCATGAACTTATTAAGATTGAAGAACATCTTTCTGTCATGCGGTTGAAGTTGTGCGACTGAGTTCAACAGTGTGATTGAAACGTGCGAAAGGGGTTCAGTCGTACGATTGAATGGTCGAATGGGGTTCAGTCGTGCGATTGACCCCATACGTATCTCAGTGTGTGCGATGGGCTCCTACGCATATACCTTCATGCGGTTACCTCAGTCACGCGACTGAACTTCATACGCATGGTTCAGCCATGCGTATGGGCAGTTTGAGCCCTTCAGTCGTGCGACTGAAGTTCATCATGCTATCCATTCGCATGAAGACCCACTGTGCGATTCACATTTTCAGTTTCACCAATCTTTTGTTTTAAACCTCTATATCTAGTTCATTTGAGTCGCCATCTCGTCACTAATGACCTAGTACACTTAATTTTAACATTTAGCTTAGTTTATGTAGGTTATTAGGGCATTTTTCAGTTCGATCAAAGTTTCATTCGAATAACCTAAATTGGACTCAAAATCTTCTGATTTCTACAAGATTGAACTACAATGTACCTTATTCTTGTCAATCGAAAGTCAGAAGATGAATTGCAATGTGAACAACTATCTCTAGAGATTTTGGCAGAGTAACGGTAAAGAAAGCGATTTGGGGTGCGATTGGGAGTGATGAGTGAGATGCGATCGACTGAGGTCTTTAAATACTGACCCTAAGTTAATATGAGGTCAGTCATCATTCGCAGTCGTGCGATTGGTCCAGTCGGTCGCTTTCAGTCGGCCGACTGAGTCTCAGTCGGTCGACTGACTCATTCGGTCTCCTTCATTCGCCTCTTTAGTTGACCGACTGAGCCTCAGTCGGTCTACTGTTTCATTCTCCCCTTCTATTCGGTCGAATGGATCATTTCATGTCCATTCGGCGATTGGAAGCCATTGCATAGTTGGTCCATATTCATGATCCACTAGTGCGAATGGGTCACACTCTGTGAGTTTACAGTCATTTTGAGCATTTACTATTAAGACCTTTTCACTTTTGATAGACATTGTAAGCTCTTAACCAATTCAGTCACTTCAGACGTGACCTTTTAAACTTTGAAAAACATGTGGCCATCTCAGACATGACCCTTTTAGGTAAGTTAATTCCCTTCTGATTTTCCCTAATGTAGTCCGACAGACACACAAATTAAAAGATAAATATAGAAACTTAAACTAACTACACAACTAAAGTTTATTTTTGGACTTTTTGTGAGAGATAAAACCCTAAGATGGAAATCTAAGGGATTTGGTTAGGGAGTAGACAGCTTCAACTTAGATTGATCATATCTGGACCAATTCAATTTGGAATCATACAGGAACATCAAATCATTTGGGACTTGTTATTAAAACTTTTTGATGCTTAAATTCTCGGTGTTCATCCAGAGTCGTTAGCAACTTAAGGAAATCATACTGAAACTCTTAGATTTTCACATAGATTTGAACTCTTGAGAATGTAGCCACTAAGATTGTCAGTATGTTGTCCACTTAAATCCATACACAGACTTTTGACGCAGACTGGTGACTGATTTAGGTTTAATTATTTCAGCTAACATTTGTGGATCCCACACTTATATGGTAATCAACATTCCTCAGAGGTTTTTGAGCGGTCTACGGGTATTATTACAAGAGGACTATTCTTAGAGATTTCAATGAGAAGCTTGTCCTCAGGTCAGTGCCATCGCACAACAGAGAGGCGGCAAACAACAATGAATTCTAGAATATCTAGGTTATGCTTATCCTCAGGTCAGTGCCATCGCACAGCAGAGAGGCACACAACCTATCTCCTTGTTAGAGCAGCTTATTATTTGACACAATATGCACCAACAAACATACGTCATTAGCTTTATTGCATTTGTCTTTCATATTTTTTTTGCTTTGCTCTAATTATGGTCATCCGCACACTTTTGTGGCATTTGAATGCTCATTACCCCTTATTGGAATATATTTGATGTGTTAACCAGTGATAAGATGGAAGCCCACAGTCAGTTGAACAACTTAGTTTGATCTTGAGATCACCAATCAGGTCTAATTGTCTATTGTGTTGAATCTACCAACATATCATTTGTGGTCTAGCAACCTCTAAGTCTACTTTCTTTGTGTCACCTAGGAGTTGCCAGTTTTCTATCATCTTCCCTTTTTATGTTGCTTAGACTACACAGACTTATACTTTGAACTTTTGCATCTTTTCAAACCTTAAAATTTAAAATCCCTCTTGATTTGTTCCTGTGTACTATCATTTTCCAAAGGTATTGAATCGGTATCACAGACACATTCTACCTCATTTCAGCTAGTTCCCCTTCTCTCTCATTTTTTTATTTTTTTATTTTATGTTAACTTGCTGACATAATCTCCCCCTAAAATACTAAAATCATTGCGGATTTAATTATTTTGGATTTTAATAAACAGCAAAATAACATGAGTTTAAATATAACAGACAAAAAGAAAAAACAGGTAACATAAAAGAAAATAAACTTTAACGAAACTACATCGGACTACACATTATTCTCATCAGGAATTACCTCACATTTCTTTTTAACGCCGTTGACCTCTAGCAGATATTGAAAACGTGGTTTATCAAAGGCTTTAGTATAGAGGTCAGCACGTGAAAATCAGTATTAATTTTAACCACATCAATTAAGTTCTTTTCAAAACAGTCTCTTATGAAGTGGTATTTAATACCGATGTTTTGGTCTTAGGATGTTGAACCGGATTTTTGGTTACTGCAATTGCAGCAGAGTTATCAACAAAAATAGGAGTAGATGAGAATTTTAAACCGTAATCCCGCATTTGCTGTTGAATCCAAATGATTTGTGAATAGTAACTTGCAGCAGCAACATATTCGGCTTCACAGGTTGACAATGCAAACGATGTCTGCTTCTTACATGCCATGTAACTAATCTTCTCCCAAAGAATTGACACCCCGCTGATGTAGACTTGTAGTTCATTTGCAGCCTCCGTAATCCGAGTCACTATACGACGTGAGCTCAAAATCGTCATCATGAGGATACCACAACCCTAGTGTGGGTGTACCCTTTAGATAGCGAAAAATCCTTTTGACCCCAATCAGATGATTGACCTTAGGTTTAGCCTGATATCTGGAACATAAACATGCAGCATACATGATATCAGGTCTTGAGGCAGTGAGATACATGAGGGATCCAATCATTCCTCGGTACATAGTGGCATCTACAAGATCTCCATTCTCATCAGGTGCTATATCATGATTCGTAGCAAGTGGAGTCCCAGCAGCAGAAGCATTCTCCATGTCAAAGCGACTGAGAATGTCTCCTACATACTTGGTCTGATGTAGAAAGATCCCATTAGATGTTTGATCCACCTGTAACCTGAGAAAGAACTCATCTCCCCATAGCACTCATCTCAAACTCTTTCTTCATCACTGCTTCATAACTCTTCGTTCTTTGACCCGAAGATTATATCATCAACATATATCTGCACAAGCAGTAGGTCGCCATCCTTTCTTTAATAAACAGTGTACAGTCAATGACTCCCCTGCGAAAGCCGTGTTTCACAAGATGAGTCGAGAGTTTCTCATACCAAGCTCGAGGAGCTTGATGAAGCCCATATAAAGCTTTGTCGAGCTTGTAAACTCTATCCCGATGATAAGGGTCTTCAAATCCTCGGGTTGACTTACATTGACTGTTTCCCTGATTTCCCATGAAGGAATGCACTCTTCACATCATATTGGTAGACTTTAATCTTCATGTAAGATGCATAGGCCAGGAGATACGAATAGCTTCCATCCTTGCCACGGGTGCAAACACCTCATTATAGTCAATCCCCTCGACTTGGCGAAAACCTTGAACCACCAGTCGAGCTTTGTTCCTGATAATGACTCCTGGTCATCCTTCTTGCATTTTAGTACCCATTTGGTGCCAATGACTTTAGCACCTTTAGGTCTATCAACTAGAGTCCATACACCTAACTTCTTAAACTGCAGAAGTTCTTCTTGCATGGCACTCACCCACGCCTCATCATTTAGTGCTTCACTGACATATTTTGGCTCAACCTGCGAAACAAAACATCGATAAGCACCATCATGAATGTAACCTTTCTCCATAACTGAGGCGTAATCAGCTAAGTATAGCTGATTTCAGGTTTGTACTCCTGATCGGACATCTCCAATAACATTGTCAGGGGATGATAGACGTTTAGTCGTGATCCTGGAGTAGTCGGCACAGTCACCTCCGAACCAAGATTGTGAACATTTTGTTCTGCATCTGAGGAAGGTGGAGTTGAGGTTCCGAAGTCGAGGGTGCATCACTTATGGATGTGTGGACTTTCAGGAACTGGAACCTGTTCCTCCTGACTGTTCTGGTCATCTGCTTCAGTTCATCTTCAGAGGAGGAGTCACTGTCATCGACTACTCCTTCTGACTGAGTAGATGATTCTCCCTGTGTGCTAGATGGTGTATTTAGAATATCATACATCATCCTAGTAGCTAACTCATCATCCGAGGGAGAGAGAGGGATGTTGAAGGATTTGAAGAACCATCATAATCGAAGAAGTATGCAGGCCTTTACCTGAGGTGGTGTGGTATATCTCTGAACGTCGACATTACACCACACTTCTACAAGACCGTGAGTTATTGTAAACTCGCTGTTCGGTATGTTGTATCCTAGAAAAATTCCTTCAAAGACTTCTACTGAATTTCCTTCTTGTGTCTTCTTCAGAGTGTACACGGTGCGCAAAAGGTTCAAGACACTCCAAATTCGGTTTGGTCTTTGTATTAGCTATAACATGTCTTTCGTGTTCCGTGTGACTAATTGACTATTACATGATTTCCAGTACACGTATTCAATTAGACTCCAACATCGCATTCCACAGAATGTCTTCGTAGCTTCATTGACGATCAGTTCATATTGCATCTGTCTCTCTCATCAACTCCTTGTTTCGATTCGTATCATGCATCGCCCATTCAGCTGCAGTGTATCAGCAATATGCTCCTGATACTCTGTTCTTTCTCAGCAACGCCATTCATTGAGGTGGTAAGCAGAAGTGAATTGATGCACAATTCCCTTTCCTGCAGTATGCTGCCATCCCTGATTCTTGATTTGTCCCATTTCTGAGCGTATTTGTCGAACTTTTAGCTTGTAGAGATTCCAGTGTGGTTACTAATTCCCAATGTTGAAACAATGTGATTTGGATTTCAGAAACATTACCAAGTGAACTTTAAGTAGTCATCAGTCACCACAAAACAGTACACGTCGCCTGCAATGCTCCTGTACTAACTGGACCAAACAGATCCATGTGAAGAAGCTCAAGAGGAAGTTCTATTGAATGAACTTTCTTTTCCTTATGAGACTTCTTTGTCTGTTTGCCTTTCTTGCAAGCTACACAAAAGTCAGAGGGAAGTTGGAAGTTCTTGACATTCACTCCTCTTACTAAATCCTTGAATCAAAATGATATCATCTTCCTTTGACTAATGTGTCCCATTCTTCGATGCCAGGAGATGGAATCCTTCTCAGTAGCTTTAGATAAGAAACACTGAACCTCATGATCCGTTGTAGCAGCTGTTGACACATCCAAGACATAAAGGTCTTTATATCTTGAAGCAGTCATCAGAACTTGGTCCTCTGGGATCATATATTCTTTCTTCAGCACATAACACTTTGGTTATCGAAGATGGTTAAATCCTTTATCACAGATTTGGGAAACAGAAAGTAAGTTGTTCTGAAGTTGTTGAACGTAGTTCACCTTATCAAACTTAACTTTCTGATTTCCTACTTCTCCCTGAGCTGTGATATAGCCTCCTTTGTTTCCTGCAAAGGAAACATGCCCCCTTTATTTGTTTGACGTTAGATAAAAGGTCTCTATTTCCTGTCATGTGCCTGGATGCTCCGCTGTCTACAATCCACGTGTTAGTCTCAGCACGTATCGAACACCCTGCAATACACAGTAAATGAATTAGTTAAGTTAGGAACCCAAGCTTTGACTGTCTTGGGTTTTCCAGAGGCATCACACATCATAAACTCCACCCATTGACCTTAGAGGGTGGGGTAGCTCAGGTTCTCTTGTCATCAGTATTAGACACGTAGGTGGATTTTTCTTTCCATAAGCCAGATTTGTGCAATGCCTGTTTATGATAAACAGTCGTCTGGCTTACAGGTTGGACTTTAGGTTCACTAGCTCTTCTAGGTGGAGTTAGAGAACTCCGCTTAGAAGACCTAGGTCTAGAGTCCTAAGATCAATCTTCTTCCTAGGTGTCTGATAGAAATGACAATAGGAAGCAATGTGTCCACATTCTCCACAGTTGTAGCATGACCTGCTATCAACTTTATGAGTAGACTTCTTTGTGGAGAAGTTCGTGACACTTTAGTAACATCAACCACTTTAGGTTTGACCTTGTGTGTTTGATGTTTCCTCTGATTTAACAAAATTTACTGTTTTAACCTGTTTCACTTTTTGGTTAACTGGTTTTTGACTTGAAGCATGTGAAAAAGTAGCATTTGAAGTCCTTTTAGGTTCTGATTTGACTCTGTTTGAACCTAACTTAAGTTAACTTTTTCAAATTCATTTTCCAGGTAACACAAGGCAATTTACCTTTGCCTTTGAAGTGGCCTCCTTTTGTTTCTGACCAGATTCAGTAGATGAACATGAGGTGTCTGGATCAGTAACAAGAGGAGTAGTCACCACATGATCCTTGATGGGGTTATTATTTACTGGTCTAGACTTAGTGTTCATCAAGGTCTCAGGTGGTGGTGGAACCACTTTGTAGCCTAATCCCTCCCCGTTATTCCTTTCTCTCACTAAGTGTTGAACTATGTGTGAAGAACTAGTCCAACTATGCAGTTTCTATTTTAATGAATTAACTTCGACTTCTAGAACTGCCTTTTGTTCTTAGTGTCTTCTAGGGAGTTTAGATAGTACCTAATGTCATTTGCTTGGTTAAAAGCCACTACTTCGGTTTCCCTAAGTTGTTTAGTCAATAGGTCTATCTTTTCTTTATAACTATGCTCATTTGGTTTTAGTACTCTATTAGCCTCAGTGCACAGACGTAAATCTTTTACTAAGTTATCATTATGATCTAATAACCTAGTAAAATTTTCATCTATGCTATTCTAAAAGTGTCACAATCAGAACAAGCATGGGTATTAAAAATTTGGTCAGTGGTACTTACCTGAGTTGATTCAGAAGAGTTAGCCATCAGTGCAGCATCAGATGATTCTGGTTCTGGTGATTCTGGCTTTTCTATCTCTGATGTGGAAACTTTCTCAATTGGTTTGTAACTGACCTCGGCTGCAGTTGTTTCTTCACTATGTGACATTGCTATCTCAACTGCTATATCACCTTCACTCGCAGAATCATCATCAATATCCTCAACACTGGCATTGTTAGATTCTCCTGGTGAGACAAACCTGAAACTCCAATCCTGTCCTCATCATCATGAGCAGTTAAGGCTTTTGGATCCTTGTTTGATGAAGTAGAACTAGAGGCTTGCTTGTCTTGGCGAGTAAAGGATGAGAACGGGTTCCCATTCCCCGTCTTCTTTGGCTTGACACATTCTCTTTTGAAGTGCCCTTTCTCACACAGTTAAAGCAGGTCATTTACTCTTGTCGAAGCCAAAGGTGGTATCCTTAGTAGCAACCAAGTTTGTGTCCAGTCTTTTTCACAAACTTCTTCGCCCTCCGGACAGCACTTGCTAAGGCCCACATTATATCCATTCTCTCAAGCTCCATCTCATCCACCTATCGTGTAGTCCTCATCTTCCAGATGGCAGTTTCCAATCTTCCCGGCAACAAGTCCATCATATGAATGAACCACTGCTGCTAAAAGATCCATATGCTCTCGAGCTACTTCCACGGTCACATTACCGAGGTTCTCGATCTTCAGTTTGGTAGCGCTCGCTTCTGATCCAATATGATGGGTACATGATGACCCAGACGTGTCTGATCCAGAAGGAGAAGCATGTGAAGGACCTGACGAGCTAGACACAAAAGCAGTCTGGAGTGGTGCTCCAGATGTCTTAGCTTGAGGCGTGGCGTTGTATAAAGCTGGATTTTGTGTGTACGAAGACTTCTGAGCTCTATACTTCATCCTTATGCTCTTCTCGCAACTTAAGAATGAAGTCATTTATATCCAGCTTTACAAGTATTCCATTCTGTCTCAGGTTAGACAGAAATGTAGCCCACTTATCAGGCAATCCGTCTGCGAAGTTGCTTACTTTCTCTTCCATGGTAGTAGTCACTCCATGTGTATGCAATTCGCTCATCAAGTGGTAGAATCTGTCTATGACTTCGTCCAAACTTTCATTACCAATTGATGAGAAGTTATCGAATTCCTTCTTTAACTCCTTTGCCTTGATTGCCTTCAATGATGCATTACCATCATATCTTTTCTCTAGCTCATCCCACAGTTTCTTGGACTGCTTGTTCTCTGAATACTGGTGGAATATGTCTTTGGGGATAGATGAGTGATCAATGCATAACTTTTTCTCTGCATTGTACTTTACTTCTGTGCGTCTGTCATCCCGCTTAATGTTAGCTTAACTCCATCAGCTCCCACCGGGTACTATAACCAATCTCAATGGCTTCCAACAGTTAGGATCTACTCCATTAAGGTAGATCTCAAAACGTTGTTTCCAGTGGGGAACTCATCAGTCAAAGCTTTGGTGGTTTATTGTGATTCCCCACCTCACTCAAGCAAGCAGGTTCTGTCCATTGGGCAAGGCATTAAAGGCTGACTTTGTGGTATCTCATTCATTACTGAAGCAGGACTAAATGCTAATAGTATCTTGAGTTCCTTCCCAGCATAAGGCTGACACTGATCTTTCATGATAATAACTATAATCTAATCAAACAAACTTTCACTGATGCGACTGAAGGATGCAATGAGCTAATCGTGCATATAAACTCTGCGATTGGTTCAATCGTGCGGCTGAACTGGGCGATTGGTTCAGTCGTGCGAATGAATCTGGTGCGTATGAGCTATGCGACGAACGGTTCAGTCGGTCGAATGAGGGTGCGACTAGGTCCAATCGTGCGTAGTGACCAATACGAATGGAGTCCAGTCGTGCGAATGAGTCACTCGTGCGACTGAAGCTGCTGTTTTGCGAAAATTTCTAGGTTTGACGGGTTTCAGCCGTAAAAAATTCGAAATTTCACAAGTTCTAATCGCCTAAGTCCGTAGAAACCAAACGTCGATGAGCAGGGTACTTCCAAGATCACTTTTGCTGCCAAAGATTGCGTTTT
The DNA here is from genome assembly GCA_025506515.1 of Flaveria trinervia. Taxonomy (NCBI): domain Eukaryota; kingdom Viridiplantae; phylum Streptophyta; class Magnoliopsida; order Asterales; family Asteraceae; genus Flaveria; species Flaveria trinervia. Next base: position 22,795,045 of record CM046452.1, read on the forward strand.
TAGTGCAAAAAAACAAACTTTTATGCAATCTTGATGAAGAATCACACGTAATCAAGAGCCAATAGCTCTGATACCACTTGTTAGAACCTGGTATTTGACCGAATACCTGGAGATCACGTTAAACCAGATCAAATAGTGCAGATCCTATTTGATTGGCGATCCAATCAGTGAGAACACACGAAGAATCAATCAAGGATTGAAACTAACGTTAGAAATCGATTGGGAATCGATCTAATGTGTTCTATGAACTTGGAGGACGATTTAGAAGGTTTCTGGACGGCTAGGGTTCATCTGGAATCGTAATTGATCGAGAGTTATTATTTTTCATGAATTGAGTTGTATTTATAGGTTGGTATTATTCAATCGTGCGACTGAACCATTAGTCTGGTTCAGTCGTGCGATTGAACCATGCGGTTGATCATTCGTACGACTGAGTGTTCAGTCGTGCGACTGAGCCAATCTTATGTTACAGTCGTACGACTGATCCAGTCTCCTGGTTCAGTCGTGCGACTGAGTCAATCGTGTGAAGTTCTTCATGCTTATGGTTCATTCGCATGAGCCATTTGCATAGGAACTTCATTAAGTTAAGTTTGAATTTTTTAGTTAATTAATATAACATAATGTGCAACCATTCAAATAATCATAAACCCAATCAATTTAGTCACGACTCATTAATGAGCTATTAAACATTATAACTAACAGACTATCAATATCATTTCATTAATCATACCAAACAAGAACTATATCATCACATATCATGATCTAGGGACATACATGTATCAACACCATCATAACAGCTGTGTCTGATTTTGTGATAAAGCTTTCAGCTCATCAGACACATGCCAGTGGAGTTGATAAATTCCTATGTTGCACCTTCTTCTTCTGAGCACTCTCAGCTGTCACCGGTTTAACCCCTTCCTTTTGGATTTCTTTGAGGACTTAAGGGTTACAGGATTTGATGTTGCTAATACAAATGTGGTCTCAAACTCAGTTTCATTTTTACCATTTTCTCTTTAATTTCTTCTTTATGTTTGACTTTGGAACCTCTTTTGTACTAGCAATCATCTGTAAGATGATTGAAAAACCACATACTTCACATGGTTCTTCTTCATCTTAGGTTGATCATCAACTAAAGAGGGGTGAAGCAACTGAAGACTTGCTCTTCAGTACTTTTGAAGCATGTTTGCTTTCTTGACTTCCTCTTTAGTAGTCTTCAAACTCTTTTACTAACAGTTTTCTTCTTTTCAGTACTGGCAGTAGTTGGAGTTTGAACTTCAGGTGTTAAATCCTGCTCTCTAGTCCTTTCAGGACTTTCAGAATTAACTCCTGAGTTGATCAACTCATTGATCATGTGAGTGTCAGCAGTGGAACCATCAACATCAGCTGATAGGTTCTGAGAGGGCTTGGTGCTGACTTCTACTTCTGATTGTGATGTATCAGAAAGTAGATCACATGATGAGATGGATTGGTTATTACTCTCACCATCAGATTCTACCTCTGCTCTGGGAGTAAAATCTGTAGGTGGAGCAGTGTGATTGTAACCAATGCCAAACTTCACATTGGAAGCAGATTGCTTACTAAGAAGCATTTCAAAACCTTTGCATGATTGTACCCATCTATCACACTCTACCTGGGTGACTGCAAGGGTTTCTTTGAGATCTTTATACTTCTCTAGAAGTATCTCTTCCCTAGCCTCATCATCAGTTATTTGGCATTTAAGTTTGTAAATCTCATCATTCTTATCATTAAGCACAGACTCAAATTCAACTTTGCTTTTGGAAATTATTTGTTCTAGCTTAATGTTCTTGTTGATTAAAGCTACATTTGCTTCTCTAATTGATGCAAATGCTGCTATGCATGTTTCAGAACATAATTTGGCTTTTGCCTCAGAGGATACCTGTGATACCCTTGGTGTAGAGGCATTAGTGGATGAAGTATCAGCAGAATCCAAATCCATAAGAGCTAGATTTCCAAAGGGACTTTCACCACCATGTTGACCAGCACCTGAGAACAGTTGTTCATGACCAGACAAGTCATCTGGTAAACTGCTCCAATCAACAACTCCTGGGGTGAAGAAGCCGTGTTGTTGAGGTTGAGTTTGTTGATGAGATTGGGAAGGTTGTGGTTCAGGCAATGCTTGTCGTTGTTGTGCAATTGGAGCTTGAACAGGATTTGGTTGAGGCATATAATAGCAGGGACAAGGATATGACATTTGACCCTGGGGAACAAAGTATGCAGGAGATCTGGGATGTGAATGATGACCAGAACCAGCAGGATGTTGCCCTCTGTTTTGTGGACTAGTACTAGGAAAAGTCATAAAGGGTGCAGAAGAGTTAGATCCAGTTGATCTACACTCTCTTGCAAAGTGTCCTAGCCTTTGGCATTTGTGACACCTCAACTTACTCTTGTCAAAACCAACTTTGGTTTTGCTAGAGAGTCCAGGAAATTTCCTGCCAGTTCTCTTATAGAACTTCTGAGATCTGATATTAATCAATGCCATTTGGCTCAGAATATCCATCTCTTCTAGATCATCATCAGCTATTCCTTTCAGATCATCCATAATGAAGCATAAATTGTCACTATTACTGCCAGAATGACTCTCAATACCAACAAATGCATGATCAGAACTATTTGTAGAGAAATCAATATACTCATCATAATTGCTTTCAGATGCAGCATATTCTGACTCATGACCAACCAAGGCAGTATTCCCTGGTACAAAGTCATCAGTGAGCTTTCCTGATGAGGACAGTTTCCTCTTCTGCTCTATCTCTCTTCGAATGTAAGCAGTTTCCCATGAAGTTGGGTGAGAGATAGGCTATCCAGATTTGCACTGGAGCGTAGGACAATAGTGTATGTGTCCCATCTCTCAGGCAGTGATCTGAGCAACCTGTTGTTCATCTGGCTATTGGTGTATTCCTGTTTCACCATTTTCAGCTCAGATATCAAGGAGGAAAAACGCTCAAACTGTTGAGTCAGTGTCTCACCCTTTCTATGAGAGAATGTCTCTATTGTTGGGCAAGGATTTCTCTATTGTTTTCTAAGACCTCATCTGTGCCACCGATTGTTCCTTCAGGGCATTCCAGAGATCATGAGCAGTTTCATGATGCATAAGCCCTAAATAGATTTCATTAGGCAGTGCCATGGCCAGAATTCCATGGGCTTTAGCATCAATCTCAAATAGTTTCCGATCTTCATTAGAGTATTGTTCCTTCTTCTTCGGAACCATTTGATTGGTTTCCGGATTGTTCACCATAGGCTTATGTGGTCCATGTACCACAGATGTCCAACAACCTGAACTGTTAACAGACAGGTGATCAAGCATTCTTCGTTGCCATATGTTATACTCGGTCCTAACCAGCATCGGAGGCTTGGTTGAGGAACCGGTATTGTGAGGATTATTAGAAGGAGTAGTCATCTCAGATTCAATCAAATTCAATTAAGCTATAACAAATTTAGAACAAAACACAACAACCAATTGAACCAAGAGAGATCTCAAAATAAATGAACGAAAGCGACAGAAATTCAATAATCTATAACCAGTTCTTGCGAATATGCTAATTCAATCAAACACAGATATCAATTAGAAGTTTCAATGATCAATTGTTAGATCGATCAATGATTAACCTGCTCTTATACCACTTGTTAGGATCAGTGATCTATGTTTGATTGATTAGAGAGTATAGCAGCGGAATTTTAACAATGAATTAGCCAATTCACAAGAACGAAACGATATTCAATGAAGAACAAAGACGGTTATAGAAAGAGAAAATTCTGCAAATATATTTCATTAATATTCGCTTTCGTGGTAACGGAATGTCACAATTATAATTAGGTCGACACCTCTTATATAAGAGATGTGATGTCTGCTGATGTCACTTGATAGTGACATCTAACAGAATTTTTCAACTGAAACACAACTACTGAAGATGTCAAAACAGCTGACATCTCCTTACAAAAATACTAAGTGTTATCAGTTATTATAACTACTGAAAAACATAAAACTACTAATATCACAACTACTGAAGAAGTACTCTTCAGTTGTTGTGACAAACTACTGAAACTTCAGTACTTGATCTTCAGACTTGAACTTAAGACGTTTCATCAGCTGATGACTTCAGTAGATATCATCAGCTGATGTCTTTAGTCTTTGTCTTCAGACTTGTACACCAGTTGTTGATCTTCAGCACTTGTAAACTCTTCAGTTGTTATACTTCAGTACTTTGGTCTTCAGCTTCAGCACTTGTGTTCTTCAGCTGTTGAACTTCAGCACTTTAATCTTCAGCTGTTGAGCTTCAGTACTGTGTTCTTCAGCTGTTGAACTTCAGCACTTTAATCTTCAGCTGTTGAGCTTCAGTACTTGTGTTCTTCAGCTGTTGAACTTCAGCACTTTAATCTTCAGCTGTTGAGCTTCAGTACTTGTGTTCTTCAGCTGTTGAGCTTCAGTACTGTGTTCTTCAGCTGTTTAGCTTCAGCACTTGTGTTCTTCAGCTGTTGAGCTTCAGTACTTGTGTTCTTCAGCTGTTGAACTTCAGCACTTTAATCTTCAGCTGTTGAAGTCTTCAGCACTTGTCGAACTGCTGATGAAGCTTTCAGCAGTTGTTGTGATATAATATGGGACTTAGAGGTTTTCTGATCTTGGCTCATTGGTTCTTTTGGTCCAACAATTTCGGATATTTTTAGAGAGAGAAAAAAGGGGGAGGAGAAACTCTTGGTTTTTGAAGAACAAGAGCAGGAAGTCAAATTCAAGGTAAAAATTCATGATTTTAAGATGTTTTTAACTGGCCTTAGCCTCGGTTATATGTTTATGTGTGTTTATATGTATTCGGGTGTGTTTTTAGTGGGTTTCTAGGAGGTTGAACTCAATTGCAAACAGGTTTTGAAGAAGTCATAACCAAAGGCTGCTAAGGTGAGTTCTAGGACCCCCCCTTTTTACTTGTTTTTAACTGCTTTGGGGCTGGAAATTCATGTATGTACGTTTTTTATAAAAGTCGGGTTTTATACCCGTATGTGTGTATGTGTGTGCTTACGGGTGATATTGGATTTTGGGCAATGTATGTGCTTGTTGATGTTATGATTGTGTTTCTAAGGCTTAGAATGTATGATTTAAGCTTAGAACTGTTAGGATCAGTGATCTATGTTTGATTGATTAAAGAGTATAGCAGCGGAAATCAAACAATGATTAGTGGATTCACAAGAACGAAACGATATTCAATGAAGAACAAAGACGGTTATAGAGAGAGAATTCTGCAATATATTTCATTCAATATTCGCTTTCGTGGTAACAGAATGTCACTCTTACAATTAGGTCGACACCTCTATATAAGAGATGTGACGTCTGCTGATGTCACTTGATAGTGACATCTAACAGATTTATTACAACTGAAACACAACTACTGAAGATGTCAAAACAGCTGACATCTCCTTACAAAAATGCTAAGTGTTATCAGTTGTTATAACTACTGAAAAACATAAAACTACTGAAACTACAACGACTGAAGAACAAGCTCTTCAGTCGTTTTACAAAACTACTGAAAGTAAAAATATAAAACTACTGATATCACAACTACTGAAGAAGTACTCTTCAGCTGTTGTGACAAACTACTGAAACTTTAGTACTTGATCTTCAGACTTGAACTTAAAATGTTTCATCAGCTGATGACTTCAGTAGATATCATCAGCTGATGTCTTCAGTCTTTGTCTTCAGACTTTGTACATCAGTTGTTGATCTTCAGCACTTGTAAACTCTTCAGCTGTTGAACTTCAGTACTTTGGTCTTCAGCTTCAGCACTTGTGTTCTTCAGCTGTTCAGCTTCAGTACTTGTGTTCTTCAGCTGTTCAGCTTCAGTACTTGTGTTCTTCAGCTGTTGTACTTCAGCACTTTAGTTCTTCAGCTGTTGAAGTCTTCAGCACTTGTCAAACTGCTGATGAAGCTTTCAGCAGTTGTTGTGATACCATGTGGGACTTAGAGGTTTTCTGATCTTGGCTCATTGGTTCTTTTAGTCCAACAAGAACAGATATATGATGTTTGGGGACTGATTTATGATGTTTAGGATGATTAAGACTGCCCATGCGCCTAAATAATGGACCATGCGCCCAACTGAAAATAACTGCCTAAGTAATTTTCCTTTGGAAGAAATTTCTAAAATATCTTCTGAATTTTAAAATCTCTCTTAGTCACTTATATGTTTTCAAGGACAAAATGCCTTCCGAAGCAAATTAACTCTAGGAAGCTTTGTTCTGTTGAACAAAACGTCCAAGTCTTAATTCTTATCCAATTTTTTTTTTTCAAAACTCTTAGGAAATTCTTCTGAAGTCCTTTTGGCTTTGGAAGTTTTTTAATTAAACTTCCAAAGACAATTTACCTTCGAAAGCTTTTTCGACTTCTAAGAAAACTAATTTGAGGAAAAAGCAAACTACTTTTTCAGAGGTAGGACCGACATCAGGATTTCAAAGTTTATCCTCTTTTATTAACTTTGTCTTAAATCCTTTCACATATAAACCCAACTATTCCCCCTCTTTCTATTATCTTCATCTTTCCTCCAAACCCAAATTCCCAAATTTCTCTCTACAACCGCCTTTGTTCATCTTTCCTTCACCGATAAGCTTTCTAAAATGGCTAACGTTAACCAAAGAAATGATCCAGATTTCTCAATGCAGTTACACAGAAAACACAACCAGGTTGCTCTGTTAAACTCTGAGAAAGATCCACACTTCTCAAAGGTTTTCCAATTCTTGGCTCTGTCTAACTACTTCACCTCCCTTACTATTGATCCTATTCTTTATGAGGATCATTTGCTTGCTTTCTTGAAAACTGTCAAGAGGTTATTTTATATGGGGAGAAGGCACTGTCTGCTACCGTATAGGGGTTCATCACTACAAGAAGCTGGATGATGAGGCAGGTGAGATGTCTTTTCCAAAAGAAGCTGTTAACTAGTCCTTCCAGCAGATAGTCTATGAAGGGGATTTCTCTATAAAGATCTTGAGGAAAGGGAGGGTCTCATCCCAATGGAAGTACTTACTACATGTGGTCATCCACAGCTTATCCAACAAGCATGGGGATTAGGACTAGATTCCTGAAGATCTCTCCTTCATAATGCATGGGATGGTTTAAGGGATCAAGTTCAGGTACTCTCAATTTGTTTATACAAATCTGCTTGCCAACTTGGACTCCTTAGAGTATTACATGTTTCCTAGATATGTTCAATATATTCTCAACTGTGAACTGGGCTCATAGTTGAGGCAAACAAGTAATATTATTAAATTGGGACAGATGAAGCTCGTCATCTTTAAAATTTTGAAGAAGCCAACTGTTGGCTTCTCAGGGGTAGAAATAACCCTTGTCCTAAAAATGTTAGAGCTTATTGCCCAAGGCGACTACCTAGCAACACAAGCAAGTGTTGAACCCACACCTTCTACATCTCAACCATCAAAACAACCACAAATCACCCTCACCTACAAAAGAAAATCCAAACGAACCCCTACTCAAGCTATTGAGTCTATGCAGGCTCACATATACTCACCCATACAGAAGGAAGTGGATATTGGAGCTCCACTTCTCCTGAGGACCAAACCACTCCCATTACTTCCAAGATCAATGTTAAGGTTCCTAATGCTCACCTGATGAGCTCACAAGCCCAAATTCCTTAAGCCTTCATTCTGAGTCTCAACACTCAAGTGAACAACCTTCAAGGGATAGTTATCATCCCCAGCCTTTAGACTTAAACCAACCCATTCACAACCTTGACTTCTATGCTAATAAGGACTTAGGTTTTAGTGAGTATCATGAGTCTCTCTATTCCTCCCCTACCCAAAGAGAGATGAGTGCTCCTGACTCACCTTAGTCTAGCCTATATCCGTCACCTATCATTAAGGTGGATCCTTCTGAACCTGTTTAGGAGATCCATATGGAAGAGGCTCTCACTTTAGCAAGTAATTACATCCCTCAATGATTCTTCAGATGAACCTGTATTTGAGCAGAGGAATCCAACAGCCAAGAACTCCATGCTGGTGGTGAGAGAGAAGATTTCGGTCCAATTCTCTCATCCCTCAATGATTCTTCAGATGAAGAGGAGGGGAATCTGAAGCTAAAACGATGCAAAAACTATCAAAAACATGCACCTACTTAATCTCAAAGGTTAGTCACCTTGAATCTTATTGATACATGTATGTCCCTAGATCATGATATGAATTTTAATAGATCTTGTTTGTCTGATTCTGATGTAATGGTTGGAATGATTAATGAAATGATATTGATTGTCAGCCATTTATAACGTTTAATATTTCATTAATGAGTCGATGTTGAATTGGTTAATTAGGTTTGTGATTGTTTGAAGTGTTATGCATAATGTTATAATATTGAATACACTCAAACTTGGTGAAGTGAATTTCTCATGCGTCCGACTTGACCATGCAGCCCAACAGTGGTCATGCGTCCGAATGGCCATGCGACTGAGTGTCCATGCGCCTAAATAGTCTATACGCCTGAACAACTTCATGCGACTGAATCAGGCGCACGCCTGAACACTCAGTCGTGCGGATGAATCAACCACATGGTTCAATTGCACGACTGAACCATACTAATGGTTCAGTCGCACGAATGAACAATACTAACCTATAAATACAACCCAATTCGTCGAAAAACTAGAGCTTTTATTCGATTTCGACTCCAGACGTACACTAGCCGTCCAGAAACCTCCAAGTTGATACTCCAAGTTCATAGGACGCAGTAGATCGATTCCTAATCAATTCTTAACGTTAGATTCAATATTTTATTGATGTTCTCACTGATTGGATCACCAATCAAATAGGATTCCGCACTATTTGGTTTGGTTTACATGTTAATCATTCGGTATTTCGTTCAAATACCAGGTCCTAACAAGTGGTATCAGAGCTTTGGCTCTGATTACGTGTGATTCAATCAAGATTGATAAAAAGTTTGTGTTTTTACACTAAAAAACACAATCTTTTGTGTCAAAAGTTGTCTTGGACATACCCTGCTCATCAAGTTTCGGTTTCTATGGCCTTAGGCGATTAGGGTTTGCAAAACTTCGAATTTTTACGGCTAAAACACGTTCAACCTAGAAATTTTCGCAAAACAGCAGCTTCAGTCGCACGAGTGAGCCATTCGCACGACTGGACTCATTCGGATACTCCAGACGCACGATTAGACTGAGTCGCCTCTCCATTAGTACGACTGAACCATCCGTTCGCAGTGTTCATACGCATCAGCTTCATTCGCTCGACTGAACAATCGCTTAGTTCAGCCGCATGATTGAACCAATCGCATAGTTCACTCGCATGGATAGCCCATTCGCATCACCCAGTCGCACCAGTTTGACAGTTTGGTTAGTACACTTTAAGGTTAATCGAGATGGAAGATCAGATGTCAGCGTTTACTGTCGGCAAGGACTCAAGGATCCAGAACCTATTGTTGCTTGAGAGTGAGGTGGGGAATCATAATAAACCACCAAAACTCTTAACGTTAGATGAGTTTCCCCACTGGAGACAATGTTTTGAGATCTACCTCAATGGAGTAGATCCAAATTTGTGGGAAGCTATCGAGATTGGGTATAGTATGCCGGTGGGAGCAGATGGAGTAAAACTTACTTTGGGAGGGATGACCGATGCTCAGAAAGTCAAGTATAATGCAGAGAAGAGAGTTTATGCATTGATTACACAATCTATTCCTAAAGATATTTTCCACCAGTACTCGAAGAATAAGCAGGCCAAGAAATTGTGGGATGAGCTGGAAAAGAGATACGACGAGAATGCTTCGCTGAAGGCAATTAAAGCTAAGGAACTAAAGAAGGAGTTTGACAACTTCTCATCGATGGGAAACGAGAGTTTGGATGATGTTATTGATAGATTCTACCATCTGATGAGTGAACTGCATACACATGGCGTTACTACTACCATGGAAGAAAAGGTGTCAAATTTTGTGTCAAATCTGAGATAGAATGAGATGCTGGGAAAGTTGGATATAAATGACTTCATTCTAAAGTTGCGAGAAGAAGCACTTAGGATGAAGTACAGAGCTCAGAAGTCTTCGTACACTCAGAATCCAGCTTTGTACAATGCCACACCTCAAGCTAAGACGTCTGGAGCACCTCTTCAGACTGCATTTGTGTCTAGCTCATCGGGTCCTTCACAAGCTTCTCCTTCAGGTTCAGAAACTTCAGGGTCTTCTTGTACCCATTACATTGGAACTGAAGCGAATGCTACTAGACTGAAGACCGAGAATCTCGGTAATGTGACTGTGGAAGTAGCTCGAGAGCACATGGATCTTTTGGCAGCAGTGGTACATTCCTATGATGGACTGGTTGCTGGGAAGATCGGAAACTGCCATCTGGCAGATGAGGACTATGAGCAGGTGGATGAAATGGAGCTGGAGAGAATGGATATTATGTGGGCCTTAGCTAGTGCTGTCCGGAGGGCGAAGAAGTTTGTGAAAAAGACCGGACAAAACTTGGTTGCTACTAAGGATACCACATTTGGCTTTGACAAGAATAAAGTGACCTGCTTTAACTGTGGAGAAAAGGGGCATTTCAAGAGAGAATCTGTGAAGCCAAAGAAGACTGGGAATGGGAACCTATTCTCATCCTTCACTCGTCAAGACAAGAAAGCTAGCAGTTCTACCTCATAAAGCAAGGATCCAAAAGCCTTGACTGCTCATGATGATGAAGGACAGGACCGGAGTTTTCGGTTTGTCTGTCCAGGGGAATCAAATATTGCCAGTGTCGAAGATTTAGATGATGATTCCACGAGTGAGGGAGATATTGCAGTTGAGATAGCAATGTCAAATATAGAAGAGACAACTGCAACTGAGGTCAGCTACAAGCCTGAAGAAGAGATTTCAACAGCAAATAAAGAATCACCAGAACCAGAGACATCTGATGTTGCATTGATGGCTAACTCTACTGAACCTCCTCAGGTAAGTACCATTGACCAACTGTTTAAAAATCATGCTTGTTCTAATTGTGATACTTTTAGAGATAGCATAGATAAGAAATTTGCTAGGTTATTAGATCATAATGATAACTTAGTAAGGGAATTGCAACTGTGCACTGAGGCTAATAGAGTTTTAAAACAAAATGAGCATAGTTACAAAGAAAAGATTGACCTTTTGACTACACAGCTTAGGGAAACTGAAGTAGTTGCATTTAACCAAGCTAATGACATTAGGTACTATCTTAACTCCCTAGAAGACACTAAGAAGCAAAAGGCAGTTCTAGAAGTAGAAGTAAACTCATTAAAGCAAAAACTGAGACCTTGATGAACACTAAGAGTAGACCTATAAATAACAACCCCATAAAGGATCATGTGGTGTCTATCCTCTTGTTAGTGATCCAGATTCCTCATATTCATCAATTGAATCTAGAACAAAACAAAAGGTGGCCACTTCAAAGGCAAAGGGTAAAATGCCTTGTGTTAAACTGGAAAAAGAATTTGAAAAGATTAATGTAAAGTCCGGGACAAACAAAGTCAAATCTGAATCTAAAAGGACTGCTAATGTAACTCTTTCCAAAGCTTCATGTCAAAAACCAGTTAACCAAAAAGAAAAAGATGTTAAAATGTTAAAACAATTAATTTGTTAAACAAGAGAAAACATCAAAAGAAACAGAGTCAAAACCCAAACTAAGTAATGTTACCAGGGTGTCACACACATCACCACAAAGAAAGTTTAATCATAAAGTTAATAGCAGGTCGTGCTATAACTATGGAGTGTGTGGACACATTGCTTCCTTTTGTCATTACTATCAGACACCTAGGAAGAAGATTGAACTTCAGAATTCAAAACCTAGGTCTTATAAGAGGAGTTCCTTAACTCCACCTAGACGAACTAGCGAACCTAATGTTCAACCCATTAGCCAGTCGACTGTTTATCACAAACAGGCATTGCACAAAACTAGCTTATGGAAAGAGAAGTCATCCTCTGTGTCTGATAATGATGACAGAAGGAACCTAAGCTTCCCTCACCCTCTAAGGGACAATGGGTTGAATTCATGATGTGTGATGCCTCTAGGAAACCCAAGCCAGTAAAGGCTTGGGTTCCTAACCTAAACTAATGTTTTACTTTGTATGTGTAGGGTGTTCACTACAGTGCTGAAACCAACACGTGGATTGTAGACAGTGGAGCATCCAGGCACATGACAGGAAACGGTGCTCTTTTATCAAAGTCAAGCAAATAAAAGGAGGGCATGTTTCGTTTGTTGGAAACAAGGGGGTTATATCATAGGTCAGGGAGAAGTTGGAAATCAGAAAGTTAAGTTTGATAGGGTGAACTACGTTCAGCAACTTCAAAACAACTTACTTTCTGTTTCCCAAATCTGTGATAAAGGTTTTAAAGTCATATTCGACAACAAGAAGTGTTACGTCCTTAAGAAAGACTACGTTATTCCAGAGGACCAAGTTCTGATGACAGCTTCAAGATATAAAGACCTTTATGTTTTGGATCTCTCAACAGCTTCGACAACGGATCATGAAGATCAGTGCTTTCTATCAAAAGCCACTGAGAAGGACTCCATCTCCTGGAATAGGAGAATAGGACACATCAATCAACGAAAGATGAATCACTTGATCCAGAAGGATCTTGTGAGAGGAGTTAATGTCAAGAATTTCCAACTTCCTGATTTTTGTGTTGCATGCAAAAAAGGCAAACAGACGAAGAAATCTCAAAAGGGAAAGCAGGTTCATTCTATAGAACTTCCTCTTGAGCTTCTTCACATGGATCTGTTTGGTCCAGTCAGTACAAGAAGCATCGCAGGCGACTTGTATTGCTATGTAGTTACTGATGACTACTCAAGGTTCTCTTGGGTAATGTTTCTGAAATCCAAATCAGAAACATTTGAATCCTTCAAGGAATTGGTAACTACACTGGAATCCCTATACAAGCTGAAGGTAAGACAGCTGCGATCAGACAACGGAACCGAGTTCAAGAATCAATGGATGGAGGCTTATTGCAAAGAAAGGGAATTGTGCATCAATTCACTTCTGCATACACGCCACAGATGAATGGTGTTGCTGAGAGAAAGAACAGAAGCTTGATAGAGACAGCACGGACAATGTTGGCAGACTCGAAACTGCTAATCCAATTCTGGAATGAGGCAGTGGCTAATGCGTGTTATACACTGAATCGAGTTCTGATATTCAAGCGCCACGGAAAGACATGTTACGAGCTACTACAATGACGTAAACTGAATCTGGAGTATCTCGAACCATCTGGCGCACCGTGTACACTTCTGAAGAAGACTCAAGAAGGTAAATTTAGCGAGAAGGCTGATGAAGGAATCTTCCTAGGATACAACATATCGAACAAGAGAGTTTACAACAACTCAACGGGTCTAGTAGAAGTGTGGTGTAATGTTGATGTTCAGAGATATACCACACCACCTACTGGCAAAGGACCCGCCTACTTTTTTGACTATGATGGATTCTTTAAGTCCTTCAACATCCCTATCTCTCCTTCTGATGATGAGTTGGCTGCTCGAATGATGGATGATATCTTGAATACACCAACTCTTGATCCAACATCATCGAGTTCACAGGGAGAATCATCTACTCAGTCAGGGGGAGTAGTTGACGACAGTGACTCCTCCTATGTAGATGAGGATGAAGAAGATGACTAGAACAGTCAGGAGCAACAGGTTCCAGTTCCTGTATCATGTATGCTACATGTTTATGTTCTAGATATCAGGCTAAGCCTAAGGTTAACCATCTGATCAGGGTCAAAAGGATATATCATTATCTGATGGGTACACCCACACTTGGGTTGTGGTATCCTCATGATGATGACTTTGAGCTCACGGAGTATAGTGACTCGGATTATGGGGGCTGCAAGATGAACTACAAGTCTACATCAGTAGGGTGTCAATTCTTTGGGATGAGATTAGTTACCTGGAAGTGTAAGAAGCAGACCTCGGTTGCATTGTCAACCTGTGAAGCCGAATATGTTGCTGCTGCAAGTTGTTGTTCACAAATCATCTGGATTCAACAGCAAATGCAGGATTACGGTTTAAAGTTCTCTTCTACTCCTATCTTTGTTGATAACTCTGCTGCAATTGCGGTAACTAAAAATCCGGTACAACATCCAAAGACCAAACACATCGGTATTAAATACCATTTCATAAGAGATTGTTTTGAAAAAAAACTTAATTGATGTGGTAAAAATTAGTACTGACTTTTGACGCACTGACCTCTATACAAAAGCCTTGGATAAACCATGTTTACTACATTTGTTAGAGGTCAACGGCGTTAAAAAGAAAAGTGATGTAATTCCAGATGATGATCATGTGTAGTCCGATGCATTGTAGTTATATTTTTCTTTTTCAATTTTTCTTTATTTATTTTATTCTGTTTAAATTAAATTCATGTTATTTAGCTTTTTGTTAAAATCCTAAAATAATTAAATCCAGTATGATTTTAGAATTTTAGGGGGAGAGTAGGTCAGCTAGTAACATTATTAAAAAAACGAGGGAGAAGGAGTAGATAGCCGATATAAGGTAGATCGTATCTGTGATACCGATTCAAACCTTTTGGAAAATGATAGTACACAGGAACAAATAAAAAGGGACTTTAAAATTTAATTTAGAAAATATGCAAAATTTAAAGTATAAGTCTGTGTAGTCTAAGCAATATAAAAAGGGAAGATGATAGAAAAACTGGTAACTACTAAGGTAACACAAGAAAGTAGACCTAGAGGTTGCTAGACCACAAATGATATGTCGGTAGATTCAACACAATAGATGAGTAGACCTGACTAGTGATTTCAAGATCAAACTAAGTTGTTCAACTGATTGTGGGCTACCATCTTATCACTGGTTAACACAATCAACAATATTCCAATAAGGGGTAATGAGCATGTAAACGCCACAAATGTGTGCGGATGACCATAAATAGAGCAAAGCAAGAAAAATGAAAGACAAATGCTATCAAGCTAATGACATATGTTGTTGGTGCATTCTGTGCAAAATAAAATGCAGCTGCTCTAACAAGAAGATAGGTTGTGTGCCTCTCTGCTGTGCTATGGCACTAACCTGAGGATAAGCATAACCTAGATATTCTAGAATTCATTGTTGTTTGCCGCCTCTCTGTTGTGCGATGGAACTGACCTGAGCATTGGTTTCTCTTTGAAAGCTCTACGAATAGTCTCTTCCTGTAAAAATACCCGTAGACCGCTCAAAAGCTCCTGAGGAATGTTTATTACGTTATAAGTGTGGGATCCACAAATGTTAGTTGAAATAACTAAACCTAAAACTATCACCAGGTTATGTCTAAAGTCTGTGTATGGATTTAAGAGGACAAATATACTGACAATCATTATGGTTGCAATTCTTGAAAGTTCAAATCAATGTTGGAATCTAATAGTACCAGTGTGATTTCCTAAATTTGCTAACGACTGTGGATGAAAACCAAGAATTGAGCATCTAAAGGTTTTGATAACAAGTCCCAAATGATTTGACTTGCCTGTATGATTCCAAAAGTGAATTGTTCCAGGTGTGGTCAAACTAAATTGAAGCTGCCTATTCTGGAACCAAATCCAGGAGATGTCTATCTTAGGATTATCTCTCACAAAAAGTCAAAAACAAGTTCTATTTTTGTATTTAGTTTAAGGTTCTAGTTAGTTAGTCATTTTAGTTTGTTTGTTCATCGGACCACATCATGAAAATCGGTATGGGATTAACTCACCTAAAAGGGTCATGTCTGAGATGGCCACATGTGTTTTCAAATTTAAAGGGTCACGTCTGAGGTGACTAAACTGATTAAAAGGGTCACGTCTGAGGTGACTAAATTGTTTAAAAGGATCACGTCTGAGGTGATCAAAAGTTTTTCAAGTTAAAAGGATCATGTCTGAGATGATCAAATGCTTATAATGTTTATACTATAGTTTGAAAAGGGTTTAAATGTAAAATGGTAAGAAATGCAAAAAATTTCATAAGTATGACCCATTCGCACGAATGGACCATTAGTATGGACTTATCATACGAATGGGAGCCATTCATACGAATGGATCATGAGTATGGACCATCCAACCGAATGGCCCATACGAATGACCAAGTCGGATGTTTATGTGCTAACGAATGAGTAAGTTGCATGACTGAACTCCAGTCGGACGACTGAATGGGGCGACTAAACCAATCGCACGACTGATGCCCCTTCGCCCGAATGAAATGTGTGTATGAGCCCAGTCGTACGATTGAATTTAGGGTTAGTATAAATAGAGAGAGAGTCGGTCGCAGAGACTCACCACTCTCAAATTTACCCTAAATCGCACGACTAACGTTACGCTGCCCAAATTTCGTTTGATCTCTATAAACCCTCGATTCTCACATACTGACATTCTGCATTGATTCTACAGGTAATTTGTAGTGCAGAAACACTACCAAATCTTCAATTTGACACTGAACCTGGACAATTGGACTCATTAGAAAAACCGCGACTTATGTGGCAAAATAACCTAACCAAACGACGTAAACAAATGAAATTAAAGGTTTTAGATGTTAAACTAATGGATTCCGAGTCTAATGAACCAAAACACGAAGTCTAAAACTCAAAATTGGTAAAAAAATTGAATTTGAATTGAGCGGACAGAACGACATGCGAATGGACACGTTGATGACCTTCAGTCGCACGACTGAAGAGTGCGAACAGCTTAACCGCACGACTGAACTATGCGTATGAGTTCGGTCGCACGACTGGTGTAACTGCATGAGGCTACATATGCATGAGTCCAGTCGCACACTCAGTAGTACGTATGGAGTCATTCGCACGACTGAATCCCAGTCGCACAGCCTCATTCGCATGACAGAAAAGAATTTTGTTCAAGTCCAAGTGTTTCATGACGTTCTTAACCAATGGGTACTAATGTTTACTTTCCTTGTGTAACAGATGGCAAGTCGTTGGACTATGAGTACGAAGCACAATATTTGTGCTCATCTGGATCTAACATCCAGAAATGCTTCAGACTTCTCTAGCATTATCACCTTCCTCAGGAGATCGAGGATTGCACACGCTATATCTACTCCATGTACACCTTATCGGTCTATTCAGCAGGCCTTCTGGGAAGGTGCGGTAGTTGATCGATCCTCTGAGCCTCACTGTATCAGACGGACTATCTTTGGAGAGGCTATAGCTATCACAGAGGAGGATCTTAGGATCGTGTTACAGTTGGGGGACGATGCTGACTGTCCTACTAGATTACACCCACTCACAGTCAGAGGATGTTTTCTTCGAGCCAAGTACTCTGGGGACATCAATGCTCGGGTGCTCAACAAGAGCAACATCTGTCCCCAGTTCAAGTATCTTGCTCATGTATTGCTGAAATGCATAGCATCCAGGAAGGGAGGCTTTGATGAGTTGTCTGACAAGATCCAGAACGCTTATGTTGCGTTGGTGCTGAACCATCCGTTCAGCTTCTCCAGGATGATCTTCACCTACTTGGTGGAGAACATTGAGGGGAAAGGGAAGGAGGCTTCTGCATGTACCCCAATTTATGCAGACGATTATAGACCAGAAGCTCCCCTCCCTGCCAAAGGAGAAGGATGATGCTGTAGTGCTTGAGGTGATGGATGATACCACCTTGGGTCGGATGAAGGTATATAGGGGAAAGCAGGTAAAACCCCCTGTTTGGAGACTGTTTGGGCATCTGGCTCGTGAGAACTATGTGGTGCCAGCTAGGAGGAAGTGGCGCCACGACGACAGTGATTCTGATGTTGAGCAGATTGCTCTACCCGCCGATGACTCTGATAATGATGACGGTGGGGATGTTGGAGATGACATGCCCATTCCACCAGGGGTGAAACTACAGACGTTATACCTCCAGTATCTGCCTCCATGGGAGACATAGCTGAGTCAGCCGGGTTCCACCAGGACTTTATACCTGGTGAGGAGGAAGAAGAGTCGGACGAGGAGCCATTGACTAGGACTGTGGGAAGCAAGGTTGTTCCCATAGAGTATGGACTCCGGGCGGTTGGTGAACGCCCCAGGGATTCGGGAGAGACGACTGCAGATCCCAGCTATGCTCCTGAGTCTGCTAGCCGTAATCTAGGGGGAGCATTCACCTCGACTGGATCGAGGAAGAAACTGATGGCTTAGCCCCACGGCCAGAAGAAGAAGAGGAGAAGACTCACTTTCGTCACCACCACAGCCACTACATCTACCACCACCACTACCACTTCTACAGCCACACCAATCACCACCACAGCCACCACAGCTACCACACCACCACCACACCTCCCACCACTGTACATATGCCAACCACCACCATATCTTTCACTCCTACATCACTCCACTATCTCACAGACCCAACCCCATTTTCACCACCACCACCACTAGCCACCAAGAAGGACCCTCATCTCATCCCACACATATATATGGATCTCATCTACCTCAATTTGGGGTAGAGGACCAGCTTTCAGCACTAAACCGTATGGTGATGCGACTGTTAGCTGCTGATGAAGAGAAGACTGCGTAGATCCGACAGCTTGCAGATCTCACAGCTGCGCAGTCACACCAGATCTCGGAGCAGGCTCGGCTGATCGAGGAGCAGGCCCAGCAAATGGCTGCTCAGAGCCACGAGATCGCCCAACTCCAAGAGCATAGAGTCACATCTGCTAAGAAGATTGAGGAGTTGGAGAATGCTAAGAAGACCATCATGCTCAAACTTAAGGGATCTAAAGGTGAGCCTCTGAAGATTAAAGAGGGAGATGGTGATGATGGTGATGATGATGATGAGGATGATACTGAAGGTGATGATGATGAGACTAAGGATGATGAGGGGATTGAGGACGAGAGGACAGAGGAGAGGAATGAGGATGATGATGAAGAAGGAGGTGATGCAGCTGCATCCACCTTGCTCAAGGTCAAGAAAGGAGGTCTAAGAAGAATCAAGACCAACAAGCTTCCTCCTCTGCTCCACCAAGTGATGACCTAGTAATCCAAGACAAAAGTAATGATTAGATGTCTATGTATTTGATTACTTTTGTATTTTGAATCATGTATTTAAACTTATGTATTTAATGGTTATATTAAAATTAATGCATTTCTGTTTTGATTGTTAACTAATGGTTGATATGCTACATGTTTAAATCAAATAGATCCAAACTATCAGAGGGATGAGTTCGATGTTGCTCCCCTTCAGCAGATCAAGACTCAGCTAATTATGATTCTTGATCTGCAAGGGATCGTCAGAAGGTCGGTGAGTTATACCCCTGAAGAAGGGGAAATAATTCACGATCTATCAAATGAGCAACTAGCTGAGATCTTCAAGCTAAATCCCGATGAGATTGTGAAGGATGCTCCAACGTGCGACTCGACAAGTGACGAAGAGCTCAATGACGTTGATGAAATAGAGATAGAAGATGTCACTGCAGAGCACTACCCTCAGTATGCTGACAATGAGGAAAATGTGGTCCCCAATCTGGGTGAATCCCTTGTCAGTGATATATTTAAGGTGTTAGACAAAATGGAGCAGGAGTCAGAGAAGAAAGAGGGATCGGCCCAAGCCTCAAATGATGATGTTAATATCCGAAATGCTAAATGGGCTGCTTGTTTTGAAGAAGTTAGAGCCCAACGCATTGCACCTAAACATGACGCATACACCAAACTCTACAGAGTCAAGAAACATCATAAGGTGTCAGGCAGGATTATAGCATGGGCATATTTTGAGGACCTTAACGTTTATGCCGTTAAGAGGGAGAAGGGCATAGAGTACTTTAGATTTCCACATGATCTAAAGACTCTACCAGGTTTTGAGCTCAACCAGCTGGCCAAACTGAAGTTGTTGTATGCTGACCCGAGAAAGATGTCAGGCTGGTTTGAGGCTGCCCTAAGGAAGAAGTACCACACCAGGTCGGTTAACTTCAGACCCCAACAGCCTACAAGGTACATCAGAAGGTCTGAAGTTAATGCCATTACTGGAAAGCCAAAGATAGTGTTGAAGTGGAGTCCTCTGCGCACGATGTCAAGAATCCCACTCAGGGAAATGCCACAAGACTTCACTCCACACTTTAAGTGGTGGTACTATGATTAGAGGACAGGAGAAGCGGTCATAGTCCTAAAAAAAGAGGGCCAAATGGATACTATCAGGGTATTTGACCCAATGTGGCTTACCAACTTGTCAGCTAATGATGTTACACTCTATACAAGTGGCCACTATTCTATGATACGCGGGATATAGTACAAGCCCTCTAGTTCCAAAATGTCATAAGACTCTGTTTTGCATTTAAGATTCATGCAGGAGTCACAAAAGAGGATAAGTACATGAAGTATGAGGAGGTAATGAAGACAACAAGACATTAGAGAAATCTATGTCCAAGGGGGAGTTTGTTGATACATGTATGTCCCTAGATCATGATATGAATGTAATAGATCTTGTTTGTCTGATTCCGATGTAATGGTTGGAATGATTAATGAAATGATATTGATTGTCAGTCATTTATAACATTTAATATTTCATTAATGAGTCGATGTTGAATTGGTTAATTAGGTTTGTGATTGTTTGAAGTGTTATGCATAATGTTATAATATTGAATACACTCAAACTTGGTGAAGTGAAGTTCTCATGAGTCCGACTGGACCATGCGGCCCAACAGTGGTCATGCGTCCGAATGGCCATGCGACTGAGTGTCCATGCGCCTAAATAGTCTATAAGCCTGAACAACTTCATGCGACTGAATCAGGCACACGACTGAACACTCAGTCGTGCGGATGAATCAACCGCATGGTTCAATCGCATGACTGAACCATACTAATGGCTCAGTCGCACGAATGAACAATACTAACCTATAAATACAACCCAATTCGTGGAAAAAACTAGAGCTTTTATTCGATTTTGACTCCAGACATACACTAGCCGTCCAGAAACCTCCAAGTTGATACTCCAAGTTCATAGAACACAGTAGATCGATTCCCAATCGATTCTTAACGTTAGATTCAATATTTTATTGATTCTACATGCGTTCTCACTGACTGGATCGCCAATCAAAAAGGATTCCGCACTATTTGGTTTGGTTTACACGTTAATCATTCGGTATTTCATTCAAATACCAGGTCCTAACAAATCTCAGGTGACCACCCTGCAAAATAAGGTTAATGATTAGCAACTTGAGATTTCTTATCTCAAGGAAAAACTAGCTGGGAGACCTCTAAGAAGAGCTCAACGAGTGTTGGACCAAAAGAACCAATGAGCCAAGATCAGAAAACCTCTAAGTCCCACATGGTATCACAACAACTGCTAAAAGCTTCATCAGCAGTTTGACAAGTGCTGAAGACTTCAACAGCTGAAGATCAAGTGCTGAAAACTTCAACAGCTGAAGAACTAAAGTGCTGAAGTACAACAGCTGAAGAACACAAGTACTGAAGCTGAACAGCTGAAGAACACAAGTACTGAAGCTGAACAGCTGAAGAATACAAGTGCTGAAGCTGAAAGACCAAAGTACTGAAGTACAACAGCTAAAGAGTTTACAAGTGCTGAAGATCAACAACTGATGTACAAAGTCTGAAGACAAAGACTGAAGACATCAGCTGATGATATCTACTGAAGTCATCAGCTGATGAAACATCTGAAGGTCAAAGTCTGAAGATCAAGTACTGAAGCCTCAGTAGTTTGTCACAACTGCTGAAGAGTACTTCTTCAGTAGTTGTGATATCAGTAGTTTTATATTTCTAGTTTCAGTAGTTTTGTAAAACGACTGAAGTGTTCTTCAGTCGTTGTAGTTTCAGTAGTTTTATATTTCAGTAGTTATAACAACTAATAACACTTAGAACTTTTTGTAAGA
Source organism: Flaveria trinervia (assembly GCA_025506515.1). Lineage (NCBI taxonomy): Eukaryota > Viridiplantae > Streptophyta > Magnoliopsida > Asterales > Asteraceae > Flaveria > Flaveria trinervia. The sequence goes on from CM046452.1 coordinate 22,816,821, forward strand.
AGATGTCAGTTGTTTTGACATCTTCAGTAGTTGTGTTTCAGTTGTAATAAGTCTGTTAGATGTCACTATCAAGTAACATCAGCAGACGTCACATCTCTTATATAAGAGGTGTCGACCTAATTGTAATTGTGACATTTTGTTACCACGAAAGCGAATATTGAATGAAATATATTTGCAGATATTCTCTCTCTCTATAACCGTCTTTGTTCTTTTTGAATATCGTTTTGTTCTTGTGAATCGACTAATTCATTGTTTGAATTCCGCTGCAATACTCTTCAATCAATCAAACATAGATCACTGATCTTAACAAGTGGTATCAGAGCAAGGTTAATCATTGATCGATCTAACAATTGATCATTGAAACTGCTAATTGATATCTGTGTTTGATTGAATTAGCGTATTTGCAAGAACTGGTTATAGATAATTGAATTTCTGCCGCTTTCGTTCATTTATTTTGAGATCTTCTGGTTTAATTGGTTGTTGTGTTGTCTGTTCTAAATCTGTTTTAGTTTAACTGAATTTGATTGAATCCGAAATGACGAATCCTTCTAATGATCCTCACAATACCGGTTCCTCAACCAAGCCTCCGATGCTGGTTAGGACCGAGTATAACATATTCAACGAAGAATGCTTCATCACCTGTCTGTTAACAGTTCAGGTTGTTGGACATCTATGGTACATGGACCACATAAGCCTATGGTGAACAATCCGGAAACCAATCAAATGGTTCCGAAGAAGAAGGAACAATACTCTGATGAAGATCGGAAACTATTTGAGATTGATGCTAAAGCCCATGGAATTCTGGCCATGGCACTGCCTAATGAAATCTATTCAGGGCTTATGCATCATGAAACTGCTCATGATCTATGGAATGCCCTGAAGGAACAATTCGGTGGCACTGATGAGGTCTTAGCAAACAATAGAGAGATCCTTGCCCAACAATATGAGACATTCTCTCATAGAAAGGGTGAGACACTGACTCAACAGTTTGAGCGTTTTTCCTGCTTGATATCTGAGCTGAAAATGGTGAAACAGGAATACACCAATAGCCAGATGACAACAGATTCCTCAGATCACTGCCTGAGAGATGGGACACATACACTATTGTCCTACGCTCCAGTGCAAATCTAGAAGGCCTATCTCTCACCCAACTTCATGGGAAACTGCTTACATTTGAAAGAGAGTTAGAGCAGAAGAGAAACTGTCCTCATCAGGAAAGCTCACTGATGACTTTGTACCAGGCAATACTGCCTTGGTTGGTCATGAGTCAGAATATGCTACATCTGAAAGCAATTATGATGAGCATATAGATTTCTCTTCAAATAGTTCTGATCATGCATTTGTTGGTATTGAGAGTCATTCTGGCAGTAATAGTGACAATTTATGCTTCATCATGGATGATCTGAAAGGAATAGCTGATGATGATCTAGAAGAGATGGATATTCTGAGCCAGATGGCACTGATTAATATCAGATCTCAGAAGTTCTACAAGAGAACTGGCAGGAAATTTCCTGGACTCTCTGGCAAAACCAAAGTTGGTTTTGACAAGAGTAAGTTGAGGTGTCACAAATGCCAAAGGCTAGGACACTTTGCAAGAGAGTGTAGATCAACTGGATCTAACTCTTTGCACCCTTTATGACTTTTCCTAGTACTAGTCCACAAAACAGAGGGCAACATCCTGCTGGTTCTGGTCATTATTCACATCCTAGATCTCCTGCATACTTTGTTCCCCAGGGTCAAATGTCATATCCTTATCCCTGCTATTATGTGCCTCAACCAAATTCTGTTCAAGCTCCAATTGCACAACAACCACAAGCATTGCCTTAACCACAGCCTTCCCAATCTCATCAACAAAGTCAACCTCAACAAACACAGCTTCTTCACCCAGGAGTTGTTGACTGGAGCAGTTTACCAGATGACATGTATGGTCATGAACAACTGTTCTCAGGTGCTGGTCAACACGGTGGTGACAGTCCATTTGGAAATCTAGCTCTTATGGCTTTGGATTCTGCTGATACTTCATCCTCTAATGCCTCTACACAAAGGTATCACAGGTATCCTCTGAGGCAAAAGCCAAATTATGTTCTGACACATGCATAGCAGCATTTGCATCTATTAGAGAAGCAATGTAGCTTTAATCAACAAGAACATTGAGCTAGAACAAATAATTTCCAAAACAAAGCTGAATTTAAGTCTGTGCTTAATGATAAAAATGATGAGATTTACAACTGAAATGCCAAATAACTGATGATAAGGCTAGGGAAGAGATACTTCTAGAGAAGTATAAAGATCTCAAAGAAACCCTTGCAGTTACCCAGGTAGAGTGTGATAGATGGGTACAATCATGCAAAGGTTTTGAAATGCTTCTTAGTAAGCAATCTGCTTCAATGTGAAGTTTGGCATTGGTTACAATCACACTGCTCCACCTACAGATTTACTCCAAGAGCAGAGGTAGAATCTGATGGTGAGAGTGATAACCAATCCATCTCATCATGTGATCTACTTTCCGATACAGCACAATCAGAAGTAGCAATCAGCATCAAGCCCTCTCTGAACCTATCAGCTGATGTTGATGGTTCAAATGCTAACACTCACATGATCAATGAGTTGATCAACTCAGGAGTTAATTCTGAAAGTCCTGAAAGGACTAGAGAGCAGGATTTAACACCTGAAGTTCAAACTCCAACTGCTGTCAGTACTGAAGAGAAGAAAACTGTCAGTAGAAGAGTTTGAAGACTACTAAAGAGGCAGTCAAGAAAGCAAACAATGCTTCCAAAGCATTGAAGAACAAGTCTCTAGTTGCTTCACCCTCTTTAGTTGATGATCAACCTAAGATGAGGAAGAAACCATGTGAAGTATGTGGTTTGTTCAATCATCTTACAGATGATTGCTGGTACAAAAGAGGTTCCAACTCAAACAAAAAGAAGAAATTAAAGAGAAAATGGTAAAAAGGAAAACTGAGTTTGAGACCAATTTGTATCAGCAACATCAAATCCTGTAACCCTTAAGTCCTCAAAGAAATCCAAAAAGGAAGGGGTTAAACAGGTGACAGCTGAGAGTGCTCAGAAGAGAAGAAGGTGCAACATAGGAACTTATCAAACTCCACTGGCAATGTGTCTGATGAGCTGAAAGCTTTATCACAAAATCAGACACAGCTGGTTATGATGGTTCAACATCTGTTGGGTAGAGTTAACCAACTAGATGCTCCTATGTTGAAACCACAGAAAAGGAGATCCAAGCCAAAGGATTCCTCTTCTTCACCATCTTCTTCCTCTCAGGCTGTTGTTTCAAATAAACCTGTTAGTTTACCATCTATTGATGAGACCAGGCCCAAAACCAAAAAGGTTTGGGTCTCTAAAACTAACTGATTGTTTATTTTTGCAGGGTTCTCCAACATGCCAAAGTAGCATCTGGTATGTAGACAGTGGGGGATCTATGCACATGACTGGGAACAGCTCTTTTCTTCATGACTACTCTCAAGGAAAGAAGGGATTTGTTTCTTTTGGCAATGATGCTAGGGGTTACATCATTGGTAAGGCTTTGTCTCCAATGGAGAAATCAAATTTGATGATGTTAATCATGTGGAAAATCTCAAGTACAATCTCTTGAGTGTCAGTCAAATGTGTGATAAGGCCATGTTGCTCTTTTCACCAGTCAGAACTGTAGGATTCTGTCATCCAAAGTTTTGCACTTGATTGACAAGGTGTTGGATGATCACACTCTCCTGAGAGCCAACAGGACAGGAAGAGTGTATGCCTTAGATCTTTCCAAGAAAATAGATCTCAAAGGCAATCCTTGCCTATTTTCCAAAGCCTCTTCTCAAGAATCTAAACTGTGGCACAGAAGGCTGGGTCATGTTAATTTCAAAAACATGAATCAGCTTATCCACAATAGTTTAGTCATAGGCTTACCAATAAAGGAGTTCCACTGTGATGAAACCTGCACTGCTTGTGTTAAAAGGAAAATAGCACAAAGTCTCATTCCCTCCTATTGAAGAACCTAAGTCCATTGCCTGCTTGCAATTACTGCATATGGATCTATTTGGTCCTGTGAGAGTGATGAGCATGGCAAAGAAGAAATACTGTCTGGTAACTGTGGATGATTACTCCAGATTTGTATGGACTTTCTTTCTACATTCAAAGGATGAGGTTGCTCAGAAGTTATTAACTTTGTGTTGTATATTGAGAAGCAGTATTCCCTTCCAGTCAAGTGTATCAGGAGTGATAATGGAACTGAATTCAGGAATCATACACTTGATGAATTCTATCTCTCAAAGGGAATCAAAAGGCAGTTTAGCATCCCAGGACTCCAGAACAAAATGGAGTAGTGGAGAGAAAGAACAGGACCCTCATTGAAGCTGCAAGGTCCATGCTGGCTGACTCTGGTTTGCCACTAACCTTTTGGGCTGAAGCTGTCAACACAGCTTGCTATGTGCAGAATAGAGTTTTAGTAAATCAGAGGTTGATGAAGACTCCATATGAAGTTTTCCATCATTGGCTCCTCTGATTTCATTTTTCAAAGCATTTGGATGTCCCTGTTTTATTCTCAACACAAAGGATCAACTCCATAAATTTGATCCTAAGGTGGATGCTGGGTATTTTGTTGGTTATTCATCTACTTGCAAGGCATACAGAGTCTTCAACTGCAGAACAAAGATAGTTGAAGAGACTCTGCATGTGAAGTTTAATGAATCTCCTTTGGACAAGATTCCACAAAACCCTGTGGAGTGTTTGATTTGGACATACTGCAATATGTTCCTTATCAACCTCCAGCTGTTGCAGATCCTGTGGCTCAATCATCTTCTGCAGCATGTCTTCCACCTGGTGGTATTGATGATGATGATGATAATATCAATACTCACCTATTCAAGTTTAGTGACCAACTGCCTGTGTCTGCTAAACTTGATGTTCCTGTAGCTTCAGCAGTTCCATCCACAACAAATGCTGATGAGATCTCTGTTCCTCTGCATCTTTTGAGTTACCATCAATTCTTGGTTTCAAGAGTCTATATCAACATCTGCTGCTGGAAGGTTCTACAAACACTTGCACAGATCTCATTGTTTATCAAGAACTGAAGAATCACCCCATGTCTCAGATTATTGGTGATATCAATGCTGGTGTTTCAACCAGAAGTCAATTGTCTAACTTTGCTTCTATGCTCTCTTCATCAGTCAGCTAGAGCCAAAGAACTACCATGTTGCTTTGAGAGACAATGGATGGGTTGAAGCTATGCAGCTTGAGCTACTTCAGTTCAAGAAACAGCAAGTGTGGGAACTTGTTCCTCTTCCCCCAGGTAAGTGTGCAATAGGCACTAAATGGGTGTTTAGGAATAAAACCGATGAAAATGGGCTTATTGTTAAGAACAAGGCTAGACTGGTTGTACAGGGGTTTTCACAAGAAGAAGGTATTGATTATGATGAAACCTTTGCCCCTGTAGCCAGACTAGAGGCAATCAGATTGTTCTTAGCCTATGCTGCATTCCACAATCTTAAAGTTTTTCAAATGGATGTTAAAAGTGCATTTTTATATGGTAAAATAAAGGAAGAAGTTTATGTGTGTCAACCACCAGGCTTTGAGGATAATAAACATCCTGAATGGGTGTACAAACTTGATAAGGCTCTTTATGGGTTGAAACAAGCTCCTAGAGCCTGGTATGAGACACTCTCTATTTTCTTCTTAAGAATAATTTCACTAGAGGCTCCATTGATAAAACTTTGTTTATTAAGAAGGTGGATCAGCATAAGCTACTTGTTCAGATTTATGTTGATGATATTATTTTTGCATCCTCTGATCCCCAGTTGTGTGATGATTTTACAACATTGATGAAAAAGAGATTTGAAATGAGTGCAATGGGAGAATTACAGTTCTTTCTAGGCTTGCAAATCAAACAAAAGGCTGATGGAACCTTTATTCATCAGTCCAAATATACAAAGATCTTTTGAATAAGTTTGATTTACAAAACTGTAAGCCCTGTTCTACTCCCATGTGCAACACCACACAACTGGATGCTGATCAGAAAGGTAAAGCTGTTGATGAAACGCTTTACAGATGTATGATTGGGTCCTTGATGTATCTAACAGCTTCTAGACCAGATATTATGTTTGCTACATGTGTTTGTGCTAGATTTCAGGCTGCTCCTAAAGAGTCTCATTTGATTGCAGTCAAGAGAATCTTTAGATATTTGCAAGGTACACAATCTCTGGGTTTATGGTATTCCACTGGACACTCTTGCAAATTAGTTGCTTTTTCAGATAGTGACTATGCAGGGTGCAAGTTAACTAGAAAGTCAACTTCTGGTGGTTGTCAATTCCTAGGCAATTATTTGATTTTCTTGGCAGAGTAAGAAACAAACATCTGTTGCTACATCAACTGCTGAGGCCGAGTACATTGCTGCTGCAAGTTGCACCTCTCAGGTACTCTGGCTTCAGAACCAACTTCTGGATTATGGCATTACAGAGACTAAGACTCCATTGTTAATGGATAGTGCTTCAGCTCTGTGTATTGTCAAAAATCCAGTCCAGCACTCTAGGACCAAACATATAGAGATCAGACATCATTTTTTTCGATTGTTTTGAAAAAGGTCTGATTGATCCTAAGTTTGTGCCTAGTGTTGATGAGCTTGCAGATATTTTTACTAAGCCTTGGATAGTTCTACTTTCCAAAACCTTGTGTTAAGGCTTGGTATGCTGCAGCTAGAATAAGTTACAACTACTGATGATTTCAGTAGTAATTACTGATGATCATTGGTACCCATGTCACATATAAGTACTGATGAGTCCTTTCACCTTCAGTAGTTTTATAACTACTGATGGCTAAATGCCTCACAAGTACTGAAGTATGTATCTGTTCTAAACTACTGATGTAGTTACAACTACTGATGTAGTTACAACTACTGAAATGAGTACAAACAGATAAGTACTGACGTCCTATGAAACACCTGAAAAGCAGATGCAACGTCTGATGAGTAAGTGTTGAGGACAGTATGAAACAGCTGACAGGCTATGAATTGACGAAAACTACTGAAGAGAACTTTCTCTTCAGTTGTTTCAACAACTGCTATTTCATTCTAAACAACTGAAGCAAAACCATGTCTTCAGTAGTTTTATAACTACTGATGACTAATACCAAGTCTTCGGTTGTTTACAACAGCTGATGACAAAACCACTGTCTTCAGTAGTTTCACAACTACTGATGACAAAAACCAAGTCCTCAGTTGTTTCAATCATCTGAAGTCAACACCACGGTCTTCAGTAGTTTTCTAACTTCTGATGCCTAACACCACGACTTCAGCTGTTTCAACGTCTGAAAGGATATACCATGTCAACAGTGGTTTAAAACTACTGATGACTAACACCACATCCTTCAGTCGTTTTCTTACCCGTACCCTATAAATATCCCGACCTAATCCTTCAATGCTTCATCTTCTTCAAACCTAACGTTCCTCTCCAAAACTTCTCTCTTCTCAATGGCGTCCATGCAAATTAAACCGCGACACAACTGTGTTGCCTACCTTACTAAATCGCCTGTCTGGGATAAGTTCGATACTGCTATCGATCTTATGGTTCAGTCCCAATACAAAACGGCATTTCTTTTGAATCCCATTCTCCATGCCGAATCCTCCAACAATTTGGATGAACGTTACTATTACCACTGGGGAGAACAACACACCATCTCTCCAGTCGGTCGTTAACAACAAAGAAGTGTCATCACTCCTGCAATAATCCGCCAAATTCTTTCTCTGGATGATGCTATTTCTCCTGCTGGATATCCCAAGGGCACCACAGATCTATCCTTTGCCCAACATGGATATCAAGGCAATCTCAGTGCCTCCACTATCATGAAGAAACACTTCCATGACGCTGAACGCCTAATTTTTCACATGGTGATGTATTGTTTGGCTCCTAAGACTTCGTCTTGGGATCAAATGTCGACAAAGTGGCAGCAGGTAATGTATCTATTCTTGAGCAACAACCGTTAAACTTTTCAGAAATAATATTTTCGAAGCTCAAGGATATGGCTCAAAAACTAACTTTAACCGTTGGATACTATTCCATGGTTCATAATGGCCATCATTACAAACCAGCTTAATGCTGAGGGACGTTGGGCTTGGGAGTCCCTGCTACGGCTGTTCTGCCGGAAGTATACTCCCGACACAACTCTGACCAGACACTCAAATTGGCTGCCAAGCTGCGCAAACCCACGTAGCTGGAACCCACAGCCACCACCTCCAAATCAAAAGTCCCCACCAAACCCACCAAAAAGAAACCCAAAATGGCTACTCAGGGAATTGAGTCCCCTGAGGACCCCTGCAACACAAACGCAGGATATATCCACTAGTCCAAACCCCCTAGTGGATACAATGACTCTTCCAGCCATAGCCGCTCAGGCTTCCTCTCAACAGGAGCCTGCAGCAACCACACAAGGGGTACCTACATATCTGGGATCTTCCTCACTTGAGGAGATTGCCATTGAAAAGCACCACCTCCCCAGGGCACACTGCTTCTATCCTTCACCCAATATAATCGTCCCTCACAGCCCAACTTTAATAGTTACACAAGTGCTGACTCAACTGCACTCCTCACCCCCTCCCCAGAAACCACTTACTACTGGGAACACCTCTACAATTGAGGGGGAGGAACACAGTGCAATTGAGAACCCACAGCACAGGGATTACCACTTCTATCTCCTGGTGTAGATAAGGAGGTTAGAATATCTAGTGAGGTTGCCACCTCTTCTGAATCAGCACATGATCAGAATGAGGTGGTAACATTGCTAAGACCCACTAGAGGCAACAGCTGATGATGGACATTGTCCTGAGGCTGGAAGTCCCCAGTACCAAGCAAAAGGGGGCACATGCAACAACTGGTCTACACCCAGTGCATGTAAATCTGCTCCAAGCAGGAGGTCAGATGATTCAGCTTCGGCTGATGATGACCTGGGCTTTTTCTACGATGTTCTTGCCCAGAACACAATCCTTGAAGAGAAAGTCAGTAGGCTGTAAAACCTACTTGACCAACTCTCACAAGGAGAAAGACCATATGCCTCCACCAACCCACAGATGGCACCTTCAGTGAAGGTTCCCCAAACACTGAGCCACTCCAAACTCAACCACCTGCCTCTGCTTCAGGCCCTATTTCTCAAGAACAGAACCCTCCTGAGCAAATAGGTGCTGTACTTCAAAATTCCCTCCCTCTCATCACACCCATAATCACTGATATTGTGACTAAAGCCATTGATGAGAGGCTTTCCTCAACTTTACAACCCTTGATTGATGCTGCTGTGCAAAAGACACTTTCTGCGGTACAAACCCCTCCTCCAATGCATCCAAAAAGGGGGAGAGTACTGCAGTGAAAGAAAAGAAGAGGAAAAGAACAGAGGAAGAGAAGGAAGAGAAGCAAGCCCAAGAGGAGGAGAAAGAAAAGCAACCTCTGCTCACTTACAAGCGAAAGAAAAGTGCTGATGATCATACTGCTGAAGACAAATCCTTGGAAGAGCTGGTAAAAGAAGCTGACACTACACACAGCCGATCCATGGATAAAATAATTGAACAACTCTTCAGGCAAGGGTTTGATACAGCCACACTGGATAGTGAGATCAGAAGGTTGGAAGTGCAAGAGATTCAAACCCGATGGGTGGGTATGATGCTCTTGAAAAAGAGAGATTGGAGATCATGATCCGCTTCATTGCAAAATACTTAGGAAGATCTTTAATGGAGATTCGCGCGTGGACCAGGGACAGTATTCTGGCTATAGCCACCAGAATCTGTCTGTCTGAGCAATTCCACAAGGGGATTATTGTTGAAGCCCTTGATGAGGCTGGGGCTGGTAAAAGGTTGGAATGGCTAAACTTACAAAGGCGAAACTTACTACAAAGATGCTGGATCAACCTTCCCTTCCACCCACTCAAAACAGCCTACCCCTCAAATCTCCAAACCAATCTCTAAGCCAAAGTCCAAAATCCCATTCTTCAAAACCAATTCCCTTACCAACCCAACCATCATCCAGTGATGCACCTAGAAGGAGGAGAAGGGTGCTGAGGATGGAAGAGAGAAGAAGAAAAAGAGGATGAAGATGATAGTCTGGCACTCTCGTGTTCTAAAGCTACCAAAACCCAAGTCAACCATGATCACACCTGACTCTCAAAGGGAGATGGTTAGAGTCAAGATAGAAGATGAAGAACAGCAGAAACAGCACGATGAGCAACTATTGAAGATGGTTGACAAGGAATTTCCTCAGTCATCATCTATACAAGCCATGAAGGGAATGCTCAGAGGCTGTACACTCTCAGGCACACTTTTCAGTATCAAAAGGAGAGAGTGAGAGTATGGCCAGACCCCAGGGTGAGTTCTAGAATCCATAAAAGAACTATTCCACACAAATACAATGGCCAGGTTAGAAAAACAATAGATTCTACCATCATGTTGGCCATTGTAGTCACACCTTGGGAAATCATTGATGAATTCAAGAAAGCTCATCAAGCAAAGATGACCCCTCAAGCTTACTAGAAAACAAGATGATTAAAAAGGGGTTGTTATATAAAAAGCTTGAAGACATCCAGAAGAATGAGCTCCAGTTACTCCTTGAAGGCACCCATCCTGATGAATTTGTCTATAGGGAGGTAACTACAGTGGAGCTGAAAAATGGCAGGACCATGAAGTACTTATCTGAGTACTATGGTCCAGAGTTCTTCGAAGGAGGAGTAGAAGAACTCTCCAAGGAGGAACAAGTTGTTCTCCTTGAGGCCTATGTTCGAGAGTCATACAGACTCATTATGGGGAAGTAAATCTCATGAATGGGATAACAACTCTATGTCCATTCCCCAAAACAGAGTTCCCATTCATACCTTGCCAACAAATATCTGAGATTTCTTCCCAGGCCGGAGCTTACATGGGTCATCTTCTCTACTGATCAAGAAGGAAAAAGACCAACATTTTGCCAACAATAAGTGGGATAATAAATAATTTAGAGGCTTTGGCTGCATTGGTTCAGGGGGAGTTTGTTGGACCAAAAGAACCAATGAGCCAAGATCAGAAAACCTCTAAGTCCCACATGGTATCACCAAAACTGCTGAAAGCTTCATCAGTAGTTTGACAAGTGCTGAAGACTTCAACAGCTGAAGATCAAGTGCTGAAGACTTCAACAGCTGAAGAACTAAAGTGCTGAAGTACAACAGCTGAAGAACACAAGTACTGAAGCTGAACAGCTGAAGAACACAAGTACTGAAGCTGAACAGCTGAAGAATACAAGTACTGAAGCTGAAAGACCAAAGTACTGAAGTACAACAGCTGAAGAGTTTACAAGTGCTGAAGATCCACAAACTGATGTACAAAGTCTGAAGACAAAGACTAAAGACATCAGCTGATGATATCTACTGAAGTCATCAGCTGATGAAACATCTGAAGGTCAAAGTCTGAAGATCAAGTACTGAAGCCTCAGTAGTTGTCACAACTGCTGAAGAGTACTTCTTCAGTAGTTGTGATATCAGTAGTTTTATATTTCTAGTTTCAGTAGTTTTGTAAAACGACTGAAGAGCTTGTTCTTCAGTCGTTGTAGTTTCAGTAGTTTTATATTTCAGTAGTTATAACAATGATAACACTTAGAACTTTTTGTAAGAAGATGTCAGGTTTTGACATCTTCAGTAGTTGTGTTTCAGTTGTAATAAGTCTGTTAGATGTCACTATCAAGTGACATCAGCAGACGTCACATCTCTTATATAAGAGGTGTCGACCTAATTGTAATTGTGACATTTTGTTACCACGAAAGCGAATATTGAATGAAATATATTTGCAGATATTCTCTCTCTCTATAACCGTCTTTGTTCTTTATGAATATCGTTTTGTTCTTGTGAATCGACTAATTCATTGTTTGAATTCCGCTGCAATACTCTTCAATCAATCAAACATGGATCACTGATCTAACAACGAGGAACACAAGAACCTGTGAATGTGGTTGACCTAACCTCTAGCTCATCTAGCAAGTGGATGATGCTACCAAAAAGGGGAGAAGTCATCACAGACACAGAACCTGGGAGTTCTTCACAGAGCATAGACATTGAAGACTCACCATCTTCACTTGCAACTATCCATACTCAGCAAGTTCCTCAAGTTCACATTGATGTCTCTATAGACTCTTTCATTCAAAGTCTTTTTGAAAAAGGAATACCAAAGGCAATGTCATCTCCACCAACTTCAAATCACATTACAAGGTGGATGTATGATGAAAATAGAAGAGCCCTTATCATTCAAAGAGTACAAGGGCAGCAAGAAGTCTTCAACTTTCAAACTTTGAACTTCTATGAAAGTTTTGATCTTGTCAGCATGCCACTTGTCAAACAAAGCCAATCTAGACAAGCTGATAGGCTGGCTCAAAGGATTCAAGATAGGATCACTACAGAGTTCAGTTTCAGAAGGAGACTAAGACAATCAGGCAACATCATTGGTCAACTGGATGTTGAGGCAGACCCTAAGATTAGTTTCATAGGGGAAACCTTAATGAAGGCCTAGTGGTAGAACTGAGATCCCTGTCTCACCATCAACTGCTCCAGAGATTCATTCCCTTGATGAGATACCTGCTAGTGAAGGTGCATCTCAACCTCTCTCTGGCCAGAGCTTGGAAGCTACACAAGCAATAAAGGCCAAAGCTCTCTCCACCCTGAGTCACAAAGGTCTATCAGTGATAAAGGGAAAAGATAAATGACTTCTGAGGAGATTGAGGAGGAGGAGAGAGAGGAAAAGGAAGCTAAGGGGAGAAAGTTCCTCTACCGGGTCTGCAAGATTCATGGAAGTTGCTATCAGGGTTGCCTCCAGGCCAAACACTCAGGATGATGAGTTAAGGGCAGTCAGGATTAACTACTTGCAGACTAGGAACTATGACATAGATAAATCATCTCCCTCGCCTTAGATGAATTAAATGAACTGGCTGACATGGAATCATCAAAGGAAAGAAAGGAGGCAGAGGATGCAAAATTGCTTCTTCAAATCAAAGAAGAACGAAGATAGAAAAGACTCTACAAGCATGTGCCTACTCTCTCCCCAGTTCAAGAAAGTCCTGTACAAGAGGATGTGGCTCCACAAGAACCTCAGGTAGACAAAGAATCGGATAAGATCAACATGATCAACTACTTGAGTGCCATAGGCCTCTATCAGGCTGATGCACTTCTTCCCTTACCATTTGATTACATTGAGTTTGAGTACCTCAAACAACTTGAACTTGAGATAGTCAAAGAAAGAAAGATCACTAAGAGGAAGTTAAGGAAAGAGGCTGCAAAGTCAAGAGTCATCATCTAGAAAAGCATGAAGAAGTCTGCTGATAGGCAGAGGATGATGAGCTTCTTGAAGCTATATGGATTCTATGGAAGGAGACTTGGTCCTATGTCTCTGTCCACTATGGATGAGCACATTAGGGTGATCAAGCAGAATATTCAAAGAGGTGAACTTGTTGACTTACACTCCCCACCAAGTCGGGTCCCTCAGGAAGTGGAGATTAAGGTTGAACCATTTGAGACAACACAACCTGAATCTCCTATTAAGCCTCAGCAAGCTTCCACTTCTGATCCACAACAGGGTTCTGTACCCTCTCAATCTAAACATGTGAGAGAGGAAGACCCAACTAAGAAAGACAAAGAAGACCAATTAGATGCTATAGGTTAGTCTTCTTAGTTAAAAGGTTCAAAGAGGAGAAAAAGGTTGGCTTCCAGACCAAAGCCAAAGAAGAAAAGGAAAGAAGCATCCATCTCCAAACCTCAGGATGAGTCAGAACATCCTGAGGATGTGTAACAAGAGGATGCCCTACCAACTCCAGTTCAAATTGCTCCTCTATTATCAGGAAGACCTGTCTTGTCCTAGACATACATTACAAATCCAGAAAGATGGCATGTCATCAGAGATCAAGGTATAGAAGATGTCTACACATGGCAAGACATGTTCAATCTGCCTCTACAAGATCTTTTTAACATGAGAAGACACTTTCAGAGTCTAAGTGATCCTAATCATCTTATGAAGAAAGGGATGGTCATCATCATGATGAGGACTGTTGATATCTGAAGTCTTCAAGTGTTTTGGTAGCATCAGCCTAGGGGGAGTTTGTAAGGTTTAAACCCAAACACTCTAAGTCTCTCCTACATGCATGCACATGTGTACTGAAGTAGAATGCTTCAAAAGTTTCACACCCTGCATTAGAAAATATTCTAAGTGTGAAATCTTCCAAAGCCAAGACCAATATATTCCGAAGTGAAACATGAAGTCTTCCAAAGCTTCAAAGACAAAGTTTTCGAAGCCAACACTTTAAGACAGATTTCTTCCAAAGACTTTTCAACACATCCTTATCTGATGTACCTTTTCCATAAAGCTAGACTCCTTTCCGCTGCAACTCTCATAAGACACCAACTTTACATAAGTTGGTAAAATATCCATGCTTTTGGTAACTATACAATGAGTTTTTGAGTCTGTAACTTTCTACTTTATGTACTTTATCTTTTTTGTAATATATTATGATGTGAGCTATGACATGTCATAGTCACTAGTCAAAAGGCAATCTGCCTTTTGACTTTACATTAATTTTATTATTGTCTAGATCATGTATCCAGCTGGCCTTCAAAGTATGGCTGGCTGTAGGTTGTAGTATAAGTATCTCTAATCCTTGTATCTTATCATCCATTGCTCTGTAAACACTTGTAAGGAACTAGAGAGCAATATACATCAACCTTGAAAACCAACTACTTGTGTTGTTCTTATTCTGTCTCTTAAAGACTTGTGTTTCTTAGTTCTCACTAAAACTGGTTTCTAGTTCCCTATTTCATTTAATAAGTGTTGTTGCATGCTCTCCTCTTTGTGTTGTTATGTTGTAGGCTAGTACCCTTCAACGGTCCTACACCACCATCTTCTCATTCCTCAAGGTTAATAAACATCTATATTTTCCCAACGTTCTTACATTCAGATTGTTGATGACTAGTCTCTCCGTAATTGAAACACTTCATGCTACTACTACTGGCTCCTTTAGAAGTTGGTATAGTATTACTAACACCCTGTTTTCTTTGGTTGGGAACAAAACAAGATGTCATGTTACCTGAACCTGAACTTCCTCTGGTTAAGACAGAAGATGAACCACTAGTACGTCGGTTTTGTTTTTTTGAAAGCGAAAGCACGTTGACGAGCATCAAAAAGTATCACTAGATCAAACATGTTAATGAAATCATAATTTGGACCCTCAGACCACCAATCTAAAAAGAAACAAGTTGTTCTTCAGTTTCTTGAATGTCATTTCTAGCAATTAACTAGTAGAATCCAATTATGTAATCCTCAACAGACTTGAACCCTTGTCTCAAATTCTATAAGATACATTAATCTCTTGTAATTATGAGGAATAAAGTTGGCCCTCATGCACTTCTTCATCTTCCTCCAAGTTGTGACCCCTGACTTTCTAACTCTCTCCCGAGTTAGTTTCAGTTGTTGCCATAATGCAAAAGCCCTTCTACGTAATCTAGTATTGATCAAAGAAATCTTTTTGTCTTGAGGAACCTCTTTGAATTCGAACACTTCTTAATGACAACAAGTCAATCAATGATTTTTTCTTGGTTCAAAGTATACCATCAAATTCTGGAATACTGGTTCTCATTCTTGACTCCCAACGCCTATTATCACCCCTTTGATTTTGCTTTACTTGTTCGTAAGATGAACCGTCACCCTAAAAAAATGGAATTTCATCCTCTACTGCTTTGCAATGGTTACGATTATGCCTTCCTTGATTCATCAAATCTTGCATTTGATAAGCCAACTCGTCAAAAAGTTGATCCAACTGCTCCTCCATTGTTGCCGTAATACGCTACTCCAATTCCTGCTCATGAACATCATTAAGAAGTCTTCTCCTTGGAGGCATCTTGATTAGAAAATTTGGCTTTGATACCAACTGATGTAGGTGTAAGCAAAAGATGACAATTGAACCTGATGAATCACCCAGAATACTAGTAATTACTTTTTTTACTATCGTTGATTCACAAAAAATATTGATAATCAGGGCTTTACACAATAACACATACTATGATAGAGAGAAATGTATGTTTTTAACTTCAAACTAAACTTCCACCATTACTTACATGCATATAAAAAACAAAACAAAAGTCAAATGGACTACAAAAATAAAGTTCAACAAAATTTAGGAATAAGACAAAAAAGTAAAATAACTTATAAAATAAGCTATTTTTCGTCAAAACAATGACTTGTGAAAACGTGTTGCTCGGTCCAACGGTCGTTTTGACTGCTCGCGGACGCAAAACGGAGACTTGTAACCCAAGTTATACCAATTTTAGTAAAGCCTCATTGAACAAGTGATATTCGGACTAAAAAACTAGTTTGCTTCTACACGCTTGGGCCCGCACCATATACGCATCCTAATCAAAAGAATATTTTTGTTTTTATGTTTGGATTGAATTGGTGTTTATTCCTTAAAATAATTTATTGGTTCTAGTGCTATATAATACAATTTTCAGTTTATGAACTATATTATGCAATGAATACTAAACTATAGTCTCTTGAGTTTAGTGCCTTGCACTATATGTGTTTATGAGCGTGGACCTATAAATACTCGATATTGGGTTTACGGTCTTACATTGCATGTACTTATGAGCATGGACCTTAAAAGAAGTTATAAAATCACTATTTGGTAACCTTGAAGCCATTAGTTCAACATGTGATCAGAAACAGTCTTTTATGCGTAAAGAGTAGGGCGTGCTCTTGTGTGTACGTACTTAAATAAGTTATAGTGCACTCATATTCGTTATTTAATATTCATGCCTTATATAACAAATTCAAGCAGGTGAGTTGTGAATTTCGCATCACACTCTTGAAGAAAAAGAATAATAAGTTTTGTAATTATCAGAGGTAATCATTAATTAATGGCACTAATCTAACTATAAGAAATAGCATGACTTTTTTGTCATTTATCGACCACCAAATACACGTTCGATGATAATACCCAAATGAAATTTAGTTACGAGGATACCTCATCATGTAAAACGTGCTTTTAACTTTTAAGTATTGTACTTATAGTCTTTTTGTCGTGAGCAAGAGTTATTAGTTATAAATATACATGTAATTGTTTTAGAACATGAATAAAAATAATACAAAAAATATA
Organism: Flaveria trinervia; assembly: GCA_025506515.1. Taxonomy (NCBI): domain Eukaryota; kingdom Viridiplantae; phylum Streptophyta; class Magnoliopsida; order Asterales; family Asteraceae; genus Flaveria; species Flaveria trinervia. Next base: position 22,833,946 of record CM046452.1, read on the forward strand.
AATTAGATATATAGAGTTGTATTATACTTAAGAAAAAAAAATACAGATTGGTTATTTGTCATAACATAATAAATACATAAGTCGACAAAAACCGATGAGAGGTTTGTTTATGTCTCTCAGTTTATAACCATGTAAGATCTCATCAAGTAGAGAGAAAAACACAAGGAAAAATGGCAGTAGGCAAAAGTACAACACTTAAACCAGTGGAACTGAAGATGAAGGAAGAAGGCGCAATGAAGAACAAAGGCGGTGGGGAATCGTCATTCAGAGTGTTGTACTACGGGGATGCATCAGCGGGATCTGTGCCGTTCATGTGGGAGTCACAACCAGGTACCCCTAAACAACCAACCATCGACATCTCTCTCCCTCCTCTCACGCCCCCACCCGCATTCTATCCATTCAAACAAACGTACAATTCGTCAGAGCGCACAACCTCTCTCCGAACCCTTTTTCTTTTCGCAAAAACTCACTCGCCTGAGGCGCCTCCATCGCCAACATCTGAATCTTTTATGTCCTACAACTCCTTATTATCAACCCAATCAACTTCACTCCGCAGTCTTTTTCTTGCTTCTGCTTCTCGAAGAGCCCCGTCGTTCGCTTCTTCACCGCATTCGTCCCCTACGACCCCGATGGATAAAGGGCATGGAAAGATGGGGTTCAGGTGCTGCCGAAAGGCGGTTCGTGTTGGTGTTGGTGGTGGTGGTGGTTCATCGACGGAGACGATGTGTTTTGGCGGTGGCTTTAAGAATGCTTACGGGATGAAGAAAGTGAAAAGTGCATTAATGTCGATCGGAAGTTATGGTAAGATGCATAGTAATTGATTCATTTTTCTTGTTTTAATTTTGAAAAACTTATATGTAAATTTTGAACGCTGGGAAATTGCATGTATATGTATAAACTTCTAAATCTTAAGCGAATACATCTAAGTGTCCCAACTTTTGATGAATAAATAAAACAGTATTTTCTTTTGTGTAATTTGATTACATAATAAAATTTTGTGAATACTTAAAAATATTGTGTTTTTATAATCCAATATTTAACCGCATTAATTAATTACCACCAGGGTTCTAACAAAGGTTTTGCATATATTACAACCAATTTATGTTGTGGTTTTATTTCTTTTATGGTAAATTATATGGAATATAGTTTAGTAAAACTGTAGAAGCTATTAAAATAGAACTGTAGTGAAACAAACAACATTAATTAATATTTTGGTGATTAAAAGTTATCCAAATCAATTAGTAATGAAGAGTGATTTTTGAACATGACGTTCAATTACTAAATCATCAACAAATAAATTCTTTGGGTAATCATAAACTAGAAATTAGAGGATATAGAAATTATATGAAATAATTCTCTCTTTTGTTTATCATAAATAGCGTATTTAATATGTATGTATACGACGTTGAACACTAATGATTCCACAATCGTGAGGTAAGATCACCGCTTTCACACGCACTTTTTCTTAATATTATACTGTACAATGTGATATATTTGTATTTTGTTTATTTCATGAATAAGACTTATCTATCTAGGGGAAGTCTTGCATTAAATATGTTTGAATAGTAAGAGCTATATATTTAAAGTTGTTCGATCTAAATCATTTAATCTTTTATCAGAAGTTAGTATTTTAAAATTTTACATTTTTACATAAAAATGTGAATTTTTATATAAAATAAAACCTTTAACTTAATTTTGGTCATAAATATAACCTAGATGTGTAATTTTGTTTATTTATTTTTGTATATAATAGGGAAAGTCTTACGGAAGAAGTTTTTTTTAACCATTTACCACACATGTAGTTTGTGTGTATGCAACATAACCTACGTTTGATTTATAAATGTTTAAGTTATATATGTATAAATAAAACTTATTTAAAAATATTTTGTTCAATTCCAAAGAAATCATAAATTTTATATTTCTATCTTTTCTTTTATTTTAATATTTTCTAACATTGAAAAAATAACAAATTTATTTTCACTCAATATTTTGCATCCTTCGTTAATCTATAAGTGTCTTATCGTTGTATGCATGACTACTAGAGAGTAGTTATGATATTTAAAATCAGGCAACTATTATCTTTACCGTTTTCTTTATTGATTTTTCTTTTTGTTAAAATAAATTCTTTTAAGTGCAACTATCACCATCTTCTTTAGTACGAACTCTAAACGCAACTACCTGCTCTTCATTTCTGTTATAACCCATTCAACAACCATGTCATCGATAGCCATGACCCAACCCCAAACCTTTATTCGAACGATACAAGTCAAAAGCGTTCCAATGTTTCTTTCTATGAATTTTATAAATTAGCCACAACAAGAATCGGTTGGAACCAATCATTTGACGCATGCAAATACAAGCATAAAACCAACTAACAAACTTAATTTGAAACCAAAGTGAATCATCAAATTTTATAACAACTAAAATGAAATGTAATTGAAATACAAAAACTTGAAATCTAACCTAATAGTGGTTGTCGGTGATAGTGATGATACCACTATCGACTTAAGTGGCGGATCTAGAAATAAAATTCAGGGTTAATGTATAAAATATGTACTATATATTTATATTAATAAAAGGGTACGAAGAAAGATTATTCAAATCAAATCCATTTGGGATCGGATGAATTGCACTCGAAAGAATTGTTGACCTTATATCATCATCATTATTAGATATATATCCCACTCTAAAAATTTTAAGTTTAAAAATTTACCAATAAGAACTTGTTTTTACTCTTTTATATCTCTAACTTTATATCAAATAACACAATAAAATTACAAATTACAATTAGAATTAACACTATTCAAATAGCCAATTTCAATATCATATATTTAATTCATATTAAATCATTAATTCATATACCTAATTGTATAAACCCTAAGTATTAAAAATTGAATCACATAACCATTTTTTAACAAATAACACATAAATAAAGTTAAATATTAGAGATTGAACAACATTAATCCTAAATCTCTAATTTAATAGTGTAATAGAGAAAAAACACAATAAATGTTACCTTAAAGTGGACGGTGATTTGATGAAAGATCACATGTGGGTGGTGGCAAGGGCCACCGCACCAGGATGTAGTTTGGTGGTGGTCAGCCAGACAGACGACAATGGGGATGTGGGGTGATTGGCATGGTGGGTCGACGATGGATGACTAGCTGTGGCCTAGGGAATGGACGAAGGATCTATGGGGGTATGGGACGATGGATAGTGTTTTTTATTTTAAGTTTTATGTTTGATTGGGTTATAAGTATTTGACCTAATTAGTTATGTTTTTTTTAAGTTGTTTAACGATTTTTGGGATTATTTTTATTTTGGTCTTGTTAATTATTATTGTATTGGACTTTTGGTATTTTGGACTTATTAGTTATTTAAGTTTTTATAGAATGTAATGTTTTTTTATTAAATATAAGATTATTTTTTATAATATTTTAAACATTCAATAAAGTGTTGAGTTTAAAATAATTTAGGGGTAATATAATATTTTCTCAATAGTAACGTAAAAATGTAATTATATTATTTTTTATTACGTAAAACCGTAAATACACTTCCCATAAAAAGTTGAGGGTTAGCAGAGGCTACCCCTCGGCTCAATGTAGATCTGCCCTCGACTCAGTTTATTTCAAGGCCTTAAGCGGACTTCAAAACCAAACACTTTTGATTAAATTCTTTTATCTAACAACACTTGCCTTCTACTTCTAATCAGAAATTAATAGAATAGTCACTACTAGAAAAAAATAGAATGTGCTATGTGTTTCTCTTCGCAAAGGCGTAGGAAAACAGTATTTGTTATGGTTTTACGACAAAAACATTTTGTCAGAAAAATGCTTGTGGCAAACAGTTTACGACACAACTACGATGCATTATACGATATATTTGTGACAAAAACACGATGTAGGAACGTACTATACATTCCCACTCATTATCCTAATTACTCTAATTTAATCATTTTGAACTAATTATTGAATTGTGACGCATTTGCTATGCAATATTATTATTGATATAAAATAAGTATTTTAAAACAGCGACACATTTACTACGCAATGTCAAAATACGTATTAAAATGACGACGAATTTGCTACGCAATGTCAAAATATATTTTAAAACAATGCATTGCTAAGCAATGTTATTATCATTAGAATACATATTTTAAAAGAACGACGCTTTTGCTACAAATTTTAAGAAACCATATGTCAAATTTGTAACGCATTTGCAACACAATTATCTTTTAATTAAAAATTTTTTAATAAAACAAATAAGTACAGATTTTTCCAGCTAATAATACTAAAAAAATTTACTAAACCTACTTTATAAGTTAACTATAATTTCACCCACAAAATGAGTTACAAATCAACCACAACTACTACAAACAAAATATAAAAGATACAAATTACACCCACCGTTTAAGTATGTTCAAACTACAAAAGTAATATATCTAGATAATAAAACGACTACTAATTACTAGGAGGATACTCCCACTAACTCATAAAATCATTCAATTGTTTTTGAAATGTTTCTTTCATTTGTTGCATTTGTTGTTGAGTTTGTTGTGCTTATGGTTGAGTTTGTTGTGTTTGTTGTTGTAACTCCTCCCTTGCTCTCATCTCCTCTTCAAATCGGGTTTGCAGTTGAGCTTGCAAAGTTTCAACTTACTCATTAAACATGTATAATAGTTAGTGAACAAACGAGATAAAATAGTAATAACAACAATAACCTCAACGTACTTTTAGTTGTGATGTCGATACTCAGTATATAATAGTATAATCCTATAAGATGAGGATGGTGTCCTAGTCACCACGTATGCAGTGTTCCCGAGTTTACTTAATGAGAGAAAAAAAAGAAAACACTTTCTTTTCCTTTCCCTTCATTTCTATTCTCTTCTCTTCTTTTCTATCTTTTCTTTTCTCTCAATTTTCTTTCATTTTGGAAGAATTGAGTTTAACATTAATTATCCTTTTATTTCCTTTCCTTTCATTTTCATTCCTTTCATTTCCTTTTCTTTCCCTCCTTAAGTAAACATTTCTAACAATCCTTCTATTTCCTTCTTTTAAAAAAAACTCTGTAACACAACTATTTTTTCTTCCCTTCCACTTTCTTTCTTTTCTCTCCTTAAATGAGACTCGGGAACACAACGGTAGTTAAAATCCGAAGATCCTATCTCGAATACCCGGCTTGGGCTTCCGTTTGCTTGCACCTGCGCCCTCATATCGGGATCATTCTTAGTAACGCTCTGGCCATACACCGTTGTCATCTCTAGCAAATAATCATCCTACAATTTTTCAAAATATAATTTTTCATGTACTAAATGTTGATTGTTTAGACTGGTCAGTGCAAAAGTTCATCCCTTCCAAGTTATTGATGTCAAACTCTTGTGCCCAAAGTCTTGCTTTTGACTTTCTGGTAAGGTGAGTATCAAGGAATATTTCTTTGAATAAAGGTTCCCTACCCAATTCCTTTCTAAAGAAAAATAGATAATAGTTAATGTAATATGTGTTAAAATACAAACACATACCAAAAATTGTAAATATGATTAGCTTACTAGTCTAATCTAACGTTCATCATATCCTATTGACCCACCCTTGTGTCGAGAAGTTTTGTTACTACTATCACTACTCGCGTGGTTGCGTACCACCATTTTAGACTTCTTATACCAGTCATCAGCTCTCCATATCTATAAGAAATAAAAATATATGTTAAGTATGTAAGAATCTATTAACTTGCTTACATCACACAAGTCCTGTCATATACTTTGAGCTACCAAATTGGGCAGAAAGTTGTGAATTATGTTGTTTCCCTTAAAATTTCCTGGTTGAATAACATGTCCAACCATGGTAGCTTTTTGCGTAGATTGTTTTCTCAAACTACTCATGATATCTTTATAATGTCCCTTTAGCACATTATGAAATCACTCATAAACATCTTGCTCAGATTTTGTTTCCTAGTTAAAACGGGTTTGAAATAAATAAATTATAAATTTAAACATATAAAGTTAAAATAAATAAGCACAAGATGTATAAATATATAATTGCAAAATTAGCTTAAACTGCTTATACATATTGGCAAGTTCATCCTTCGGGCCCTTTATATGTGTCCTAAGGTCTACGTACAAACAGACGTAGTATAAAATAAATACTTTTATGGACTTCATTTGAAGTAAACCTACAAATAACAACATAACCAAATATATATAACATTACTAAACAACAAAGATTAAAGTGTTAAAATGAAAGACATACTTATCACCAATTCAGGATATCATCTTCTTTTGAGAGATATCACGAGCTACGTCTCCAGAATTCGAATCGCGCTGAGAGGGATGGTCTATGTTATCCTCATTGTCACTATCATCATGATTGTAATCATCATCCACATGGTCATCGATCGAGTCTAAGTGCTGCTCGAATCTCTGCTGTCGGATTACTCCTAGCATATCACCCATGTGATCACCCAACCCCACGACTACTACTACCAGGGCTAGTATGATCCCATGGAAAAGGACACGTCCCCTAAAGTGTAAGGCTTAATGAAATTCTAATGCACCAAAAAAAGACTAATTCTTTCCTGCATGCATGCACTCAGTGCAAAGTAAAAGTTGCTTTGAAAAGTTTTACACCTACATGCATGCACGAATGCAAAGTAGAAGTTTCTTTGAAAGTTTTACACCCCGCATCAGAAATATTCTAAGTGTAAAAACTTCCGAAGCCAAGACCAATATCTTTCAAGCCAAAAGTGAAGTCTTCCGAAGCCAATGGAGTGAAGACAGATTTCTACCGAAGACTTTGAAGAACATGCTTTTTCTGATGTACTTTTCATAAAGTTGACTAACTTTCCGTTGCAACTCTAAAGACTCACAAACATATAGAAGTTGGTGAATGGTCCATGTTTTTTGTAATTGTACATTAAGGTCTTGAGTCTATAACTTTTTACTTTATGTACTTTTATCATTTTTGTAATATATTAGGATGTGAGCTATGACATGTCATAGTCACTAGTCAAAAAGGCATATCTGCCTCTTTGACTCTACATTGGTTTTGTTGTCTAGATCAAATGTATCCGTATGTCCCTCTAAGTATGGCCGGCTATAGGATGTAGTATAAAGTGTCTCAAGTCCTTGTAACTTATTTTTTATGCTTTGTAACACTTGAAATAGAAATTGAGAAGCAATATACTACAATCTTGAAAACTAAACACTTTTGTTGCTCTTAAGTTTCTATCTCTTGTATACTTGTGTTCATAGTATCATAACCAAAGTTTTGGTTCACTATTTAATCTATTGAGTGTTCTAAAATACTCTCCTCTTTGTGAAACTAAGTGTATTGACCATCCTTTAAACAATCCTGTAATTGGTATCAGAGCATTCTAGGCTCTTGATCGTAAGATCTCACCATCTCAGAGTCTCACAAAGCACTTAACAATTCAAATGGAAACTCTAACAAAGGCTAATATACAAATTGGTACTATGAAAAAGTCCCCACTAATCACACCTGAAGACTTTAATACTTGGTGTCAAATAATGGAAGGCTTTATCAAGTCTCAAGACTCCACGATGTGGGAATATGTTTTCTTTGGACCTCACATACGAAGCACCTCTTTAGTTGCTTCTGGAGGTGGTATGATTCTAAAAGAGGTGGCTGACTATTCTGAAAATGATAGAAAGAGAATAGACATAGATTAAAAAGCCATGACTGCCCTCTAAATTGCTCTTCCAAACTCCATATACAAGGGCTTCAAGAAGTGCAAAACTATTAAGCAACTATGGGATGCACTGAAGCTAATGTATGAGGGGTCCACTAAAGCAAAATAGAACAAGAAGGACCTCTTGAAGCAGCAGTTTGAGAACTTCACCTTCAAATCAGGTGAAACCATGACTCAACAATACTTCTGGCATGTTGAGATTGTGAATACTCTAATGGATGTTGGAGTAACTCTTGAAAATAAAGATATTGTAGGGAAGTTGCCCTTTCCTTCTAGACAATGGACATATTATTGTGTTGTTATCAAAAAAATTAAGAACCTTAAGACTCTTACTCTTACAGAGTTGTATGGTATTCTTAGTGGATTCCAGATGGAGATGAACATGCAAAATCCATACGAAAACTCCAGCAATCAACTGAGTTCTGCCATTCATATGGTTGAAAAGGATTGCAAAGAACCACAACATAATCTTATCTGCTATCCAGACAACTCACAAAAGGGTCCTTTCATCACCTTCCCTAAGACACCAATAGGAAGTTACACTCAAAGGGGTCCATTCAAAGAGATAATCTCTTCTCAAGTTCTTGTGTCTACTAATGAAAGTACTGACAACTTTCTCCTCACCCTAGATGATCTTGATTGTATTCATCCAGATGATCTGGAGTACATGGATAGTAAGTTTTTTATCTTTATCCATATAATCATATAAAAATCACCATATTTTCTTTCTCTCTCTCTCCTTGTTAATTAAATATTACTCTTTATACCCTTATCATTATTTTTTTCTCTCTTCTCCACTCACAATGACTTTAAAAAATATTAACAAAATTATAAGGATTGAATAGTGATTCTTCAAAATATACCAATCCACAATAACATTTTCTCTCTCCTTCACTCATAATCACTCAAAACCATTCCATATAATATATTACAACTCATATATTTTTAGGACTCCACTGTGAATGCTCTAATGAGTTTTCTTTAAGAGAAAAAAAATATTGTTTTATTAGCATTTAAATGAATTAAAAAAACTAGAGTGATATGCCAAAAATAATAATTCTACACTTTGACTAACGAATAACTAGAGTTAATTTTGGTCCATTTGGGTCAATCAAGGTAATTGGTTCGGGTTTTAAGGTGAATGAAAAATCGATTCAAGTTAGAAATAATCAATTAGAGTCGTCCATGGTCATTTAGGGTCATTCATGGTCATTCATGGTTAACACATGTCACTTCGGGCTATTGAAGCTTATATTTGGTCATTGGCGTCAACTTCAAATCATTAATGGCAAATTAGGGTAGTGTTGATTTTGAAGAATAAGTGTCTATTAACATCACTGATTTACATTTAATGCAAAATTATGGTCAAATATAGCTAACGATGGTCAATTAAGGTCATTTTCAACCAATCAGGGCGGTCGATCATCCTTTAGGGTTATTCGTGGTTCTTTCACTTTAGGTTTTTAAGTTCATATTTGGTCGTTAGTGTCCACTTCACGTCACTAATACTCAATTAGGGTCGTTGAGCCCTTGTTAGGGTTCATTTGGTTATTAACGACGAGCGGTGTTGATTTGATCAATTATCTCCGTTAATGTCACGAATTACATTTAATGGTAAACTATGGTCATCTATGGCTAATGATGGTCGATCAAGGCCATAAACAACCAAACAGGGTCCCCCATGGTCATTCATGGTTAACGCATGTCACTTCGAGTTATTGAAGTTCATATTTGGTTGGTGTCTACTTTATATCATTGATAGTCAATTAGGGTCATTGATGCCCCGTTAGCATTAATTTGATGATCAATGACTAAGTAGTGTTGATTTGATCATTGTATCTGTTAATGTCATTAAATTACGTTTAAGGTCAAATAATCATTTAGGGTCCTTCAAGGTTAACACATGTCACTTTGAGTTATTGAAGTTCATATTTGGTTGTTGGTCTCCACTTTATGTCATTGACAATCAATTAGGGTCATCGATACCCTGTTAGGGTTAGTTTGGTCATTAATGACAAGTAGAGTTGGTTTTTTATCAACTAGTGTCTATAAATGTCGATAACATACACTTGATGGTACATTATGGCTAACCATGGATAATGACGTTCAATTATAACCAATTAGAGTCATCCATGGCATTAAATCAAAATGCTATTTAAACGGGTCAAAACAACCTGAAGACACCATACGATATTATAATAATCCACATTTAATTTATGTGGCTCAAAATGACCCGTACTCACTTATGAATCGGTAACAATTAAAATACTATATAAACGGGTTAAACAAGCCAAACATGTCGTATCCAATAATAATAATAATAATAATCCACATTTAATTGGATATGCGGATATGGGCCACAATGAAGCCTAATTTATGAATTCACAACAATCAAATACTATTTAAAAGGTTTAAAAGGATCAAAACAAGCTGAACACATCATATAAAATTATAACAATCCACATTTAATTTGGTATGGGTCAAAATGACCCGTACACACTTTATGAAGCGATAGCAAGTACTATTTAAACGGGTCAAGACAAGCCGAACACAACATATACAATTAGAATTATCCTTATGTAATTTGGTACTGGTCAAAATGACACGTACCGATTTATGTAGTGGTAACGGTCAAAATACTATAAACGGGCCAAAACAAGCTGGATATGGTGTATTCAATTTTATCAATCCACATTTAATATGGTAAGGGTCAAAATGAAGCGTACACACATTATGAAATCATAACAATCAAATTACTATATAAACGGATCAAAACAGCCGAACATGGCATATGCAATTATAATAACTTATATATGATATTGTACGGATCATTATGGAGCATGCACATTTTGTGAATTCATAACAATCAAAATACTAAATACGGGTCAAACAATACGAACAAACCGTATGATATTTATAATAATCCACGTTTTATTTAAACAGGTCAAAACGACATAGAAATCGAAATCTATACACCAGATCATAGCAACTAATGCAAATCAACATAAATGAAGCAAAAGAACAAAAACAACCTGCAATACAAAACGTAAAAAGTCAACAATTCACAAAGAAACACATCTGATCAGCTCTTCCACTTAAATATCTTCAAGTCGTCACTGAATTTCAAAATTTCATCCGGTATTTGACAAAAATAACACTCTGGCCCGTGTATCATTTTAACAATATTATTTAACTTCTTTCCATTAAAGCAGTCAATTCCCAACTTCCATTGACTTTTGCAAAAACAACTCTTTATCAACCTGGTTCAAAACAAAAATAACGTTCCTGTAAACCGGTCGATAACTAATATTTAGAGTATTTACCAAATAAAAAAAAGTAAAGGTTGCTTATAGGTTTCTTTCAAAAAATACATCAGGTATGTTTAACATAAAAAGTCAAACCTGTCTGTAAGGCTGTAACTAATATTTGAACTTTATAAAAATCACGTTTGACCTATTTCTTACATATGTTAATGAATAAGCTTTAATTAAATTTAAAAATAAAAAAACAGAGAAATTATAAAGTGTGTGAACTCTAGGTTAGGTGAAGTTCTGCTACTTGTATAATGTGGTATCGACTTGTAAACTCTAATGTGATTGGCCATTGAAAGGTAAAAAATTTTCAGAAGTTATGTTGTAGAGATCATATCTTTATTAGAATGGTTAATCCTTTCTTAGCGGCAATTATACACACTTGGTATGTTAGCGTGCAGTAAAAAGTAAATATCAATAATTCTCATTTCTGTTTCTGCAAAAAAGTTTACATTTTGGTGATAAAGAAAGTTAATTTGTTGAGCTATTTGACTTTTGCATGTTGTATTCTTTAATTTTCACTTTGCTTATTGTATGTTTCTCAACTAATTATATGAAGGAATGCTATATCATCGTCAACGCTGCTATTCCAGCTCTAATACCATTTCATTAGAATTACAGTAAATGATGGTCAACTAATCAAGTATCTTTTCTTGATTACATTTTTATACTAATGCAAGGAAAGACATACCTTAATGGCTTAAACAAAGATCTGGAATATTGTTGGCTTGATCTTTGTTAATCCATATTAGATGGGTTGCTACTGTGGGTAACTTTGATATGTCGAAAATTTTTGTTGGCTTACAATGCATACAACTCAAGTAACGATCATTTTGTTGAACCAACAATAAGTAGCTCAGAGTCCAATAAACTCGATGAAAATCATTATACAATCCTCACACAACTGTTAACAAGCCAAAGTGCCAAAGCAAAGAGATTTATTAAAGCAGCGAAGGATTCAATAGATGATTTATGATTGCGATTCTTATTGGTATTAATTAGTTACATGAGTTTTTTGTATAAGAAACCTAAAATTCGATATGAAACATTGACAAAACCTGAGCGATAGATCAAGTACTGAGGGCAACAACAGATCGATGGTGAAGTATCAACAGATGATGAAGCAAAATCAAATAGATGGTGAAGTAACAAGTTGCTCGATCAATTGAATTTTGAGGGCACCTGGTCGATTAAGGTGAACACAAAAGATTAACACAATCGTTTGAATGAGTTTTGAGGCCTAAATAGCGATCATCAACTGATTTATGCGGCTGAGTTAGGTTTAATTTTTCATGTAGAACTTAAACGGCGGTTTGTACAACTTCGAGTAAAGTTTGTACAACTTAGTGGGTGTTTGGCAATACCAAAAAAATAACTTTTTAACTTTTTGAAGAGGTAAACAAATCAAAATACCCCTCCAAAAAAATTAAAAAGTCAAAACTTTTGAACTTTTTAATATTTTTGGAGGAGTATTTTCGTCTTTTTACCATTCCAAATATCAAAAAGTTACTTTTGTTTAATTTGACAAACATGACCTTAGAGAGCACGAATGACTTTCTTTCCACAAATTCCATTCAACTCCAGAGAACATTATCAATAATTTTGTTATTGGGCTTAAGGTTTCTTCTTTACCCTTTGTGTGAAAGACACCCTTGAGTCTTGGTATACACATATTTATTTATTTATTTATTTTCAATTAACAAATATTCACCCGTATTTTCCAATTTCAAAATCATGTTTTTTATTATAACAAAATAATAATTATAATCAAATATTTCAAAAACATAATATTATTTATATGCCAAAACTTTATTAACAATGCAACATTTTTATTTAAAAGTTGCTAATTTATAGAAAGTTGCAACATATATTTTAATAAAATGTTACAAAATATTATTAAAGTATGCAACCTATCTAACAAAAGCTGCACATTTCGATAAATATTGCAACTATTCAAGACAATAGTTGCAATTTTTTGTAAAATTGACAACTTTTCTATAAAAAGATTGCAATTACATTAAAGTTATGCAACTTTTTATGTAAAAGGTTGCATTAGATCTTTAGATTCAACTTTTATGTCGGGGGAAGTTGCATTAAAGTCAAATGCAACTTAATAACAAAAGTTGCATTTAAAAAGTTACGCTAGGCTTGTTTTCTAGTAGTGAACAAATGGCTTTTCTCATCCACACAGCGAAAAAGTTCTATAAGAGTAGAGAGAGAAAGTTTCCAAGCAATGCAGCCAGTGGAAAGTTTGGGTTGGACAAGGATAAGATGAAGTGTTACAACTATAACCAAATGTGACACTTTGCTAGAGAATGGAAGGCACCACAAATGGTGGCCAAGCACAAACTAGACCAAACTACACTAATAGAGCCAACTAGAATAAGAAGCCAACGTAGCAAGCTGTAGTTGTAGTTGAAGAAGGAGGCTTTGATCGGAGCTTTCAGGTGGAAGATGTATCTCCAAGTCAAGCATAGATGGCTGACCATGATGAAGCCAAGGTATTGGAACATCACTATATTACCTAAATGAATTGCTAAAAGTTAACAGATATGGGTCCTATAACTTAGAGATGAGTTTTGATCTTTAATCATTGAATATCTTAAAATTTGATTTTAAAAGAGCTGAAAATGATTACAAACTTATAATAGAAAATTTAGAGAAAACCATTTCAACTCTTAAACATGAGCACACCAATTATAGGACTCAAATCAAAGATGTAGAGATTAATGAAGAGGCTGATGCAACCTAAACATCTTAAGTCTATCCTACATGCTGCACAAGTACATTAAAGAAGAAGCTTAGGAAGTTTCACACATGAAACAAAAATACTCTAAGTGTGAAATCTTTCGAAGCCAAGACCAATATCTTTCGAAGCCAAACATGAAGTCTTCCGAAGCCTCAGAGACAAAGTCTTCCGAAGCTTCAAGATCATGAAGACAGATTTCTTCCGAAGACTTTTAGTAATATGCTTTATCTGATGTACTGTTCCATAAAGCTGGACACCTTTCTGCTGCATCTCTGCAAGTCACCAACTTACATGAGTTGGTGAAAAGGTCCATGCTTTTGGTAATTGTACATTGAGGTCTTGAGTCTGTAACTTTCTATTTTATGCACTTTATCCTTTTTGTAATAGATAAGGATGTGAGCTATGGCATGTCATAGTCACAAGTCAAAAGGAAATCTGCCTTTTGACTCTACAATTGATTTTGTTTGTGTCTAGTCAATTGTATCCAACTGGCTTTCAAAGTATAGCCGGCTGTAGGATGTAGTATAAGTAACTCATGTTCTTGTATCTTTCGAATATGCTTTGTAACACTTGTAATAGAACATAGAGAAAGCAATATACTGCATTCTTGAAAACCATACATTTGTGTTCTTTGTGTTCTGTCTCTCTTGCATTACTTGTGTTCTTAGTATCTCAACTTGGTTAATCCAGTTATGTTTGATCAAAGTTTAGTTAATCTTCTCTTTGTGTTGTTGTGTTGTAACTTTCACTCTTCAACGATCTTGCATTTGGTATAAGAGCTTTTCAGGCTCTTGATATAAGATCTCACCATCTTAAGATCCCTCACACACACAAATACTAAAATTTTCAAATGGCAGCCATTTCCAAAAATGATATGGAAACTGGAACCATGAACAAGTCCCCACTGATCACTCTTGATGAGTTTGATACCTGGTGTTTAAGAATGGAAGGTTTTATCAGGTCTCTTGATTCAAGAATATGGGAGCCTATTGAGAATGGACCTTTCATACCCAACACCCCTTCTGCTACTGGTGCTGGTATGATTCCCAAGATATGGATAACTACTCCGATGAAGATAGGAAGAGAGTAGAGATAGACAGAAAAGCCATGACAGCCCTTCAAACTGCCCTTCCAAACTCTGTGTACAGAGGTTTCAAGAAGTGCAAAATAGCCAAACAGCTGTGTGATGCACTGAAACTGATGTATGAGGGTTCCTCTGAAGCCTAGGAGAACAAAAAGGATCTCCTGAAGCAGCAGTTTGAAAACTTCACCTTTAAAACAGGTGAAACCATGACTCAGCAGTATTTCAGGTATGTTGAGATTGTGGATACCCTAGTGGATGGAGGGTTTCTCTTGAAAACAGAGACATTGTAAGGAAGTTCATGTCCTCACTTCCTAGGCAATGGACACACTACTGTGTGGTGATCAAGAGAACTAAAAATCTCAAAACTCTTACTCTGACAGAGTTATATGGAATTCTTGTGGCTACCAGATGGAGATGAACATGTAAGGTTCATCTAGCAACTCCAACAATCAAATGGGTTTAGCCCTACATGTGATTGAAAGGGATAACATAGAACCCAAACATCATCTCTTATGCTACCCTGAAAATTCACCAAAGGGTCCTTTCATCACCTTACTAGAGACACCAAGGGAGAACTACACTCAAGGAAACCCATTCCAAGAGACAAGCTCTTCTCAAGCTTTTGTGTCTTCTGATGAAAGCTATGGAAAGTCTCTTTTCACTCTTGAAGACCTGGACTGTATCCATCCAGATGATCTGGAATATATGGAAATAGTCCAGCAAATGGCTCTTCTCACTCACAGAGCCAAGAAGTTCTACAAGAGGATTGGAAGGAAGTTTCCAAGCAATGCAACCAGTGGAAAGTTTGGACTGGACAAAGGCAAAGTCAAGTGTTACAACTGTAACTTGATGGGCCATTTTGCCAGGGAGTGTAAGGCACCTAGAACAAATGGTGGCCAAACACAATCCAAACCAAACTACACTGATAAAGCTCTCCAGAATAAGAAGTCAAAGCAGCAAGCTGCTGTTGCTGAGAAGAAGGAGGCTTTGACTGGAGCTTTCAGGTGGAAGATGCTTCTCCAAACCAAGCACTAATGGCTGATCAAGATGAAGCCAAGGTATCACAACATATCTGTACTCCTGAATGCATTGCTAAAGTTAACAGATACATGTCCTACAACTTGGAACTGAGATCTGACCTTGAGTCCTTAAACATTTTAAAATTTGATTTTAGAAAGTCTGAAAATGATTATAAACTGAAGATAGAGGACTTAGAGAAGACAATTCAGTTCTAAAACATGAACACACAGATTTTAGGACTCAAATCAAAGATCTCATAACCAAGCTAACTGAGTGCCAGGCTGAGCTTGTGATCAGCAAAGCCGGGGCAGAAAAGAGTGCTTTTGAAGAAGAGACCTTCAAGAACATGATATCCTCATCCTTGCATAACAAAGTGTGCTATCAAAATAGGCAGGGACTGGGATCCAATGAGATAGCTCCTCCACACACAATCTTGTCAGTAAGATCTCCTAGGTGTCGAACTTGTGAAGATGAGCTTCCTCTCATAGATCCTATGAGTGAAGAGGATGAAGAAGAGATAGTGAAGAATCCATCTGAGAAGAATGAAGAGGAGGATTCGAAGAAGGGCCACTATCCTTCTGAGGAGAAAAGGAAGACTGTGATGACCAAGTCCATGAGAAAGAACTTGATCAGAAAGAGCAAAAGAAAGGCAAGGAAGGCTCAAGAGATCAAGACTACTTTTGACTCTAAGCAGAAACAAGTTTTTATCTCTGTAGGGTTTAAAGTGGTAGGGACTGAAGACATTAACCAAAACTCTTCTGCTAAGAGTTCTGGTTCTTGTTCAACTCATCTCAGTAGCAAGAAGAAGGCTGATCTGCTGTGTACCACTGCTGCACACCTGGACCATCAAACTCCAAGCACAGTCCTCAGCCCAAGAGGATTGTCTCATCACCTGCAAAGATGAAGGTGGAGAAGGGATGTGACCAAAGACAGTCCTATTCTAAGGAAAAGGCTCTTGTGAAGAAGAAGATGAATTTTGTCATGTGTGAAAGTACCACTCACATTGCCAAGGATTGTCCCTTCAATCCTAAAGGTACTATCCATATGACCAAAACAAAGGCTTCAAAGAGTTCTAAGAAGACTCAAGCTTCAGAAGGAAAACTTGTTTCCTTTGGAAGCTCCATGTCTAAGAAGAAGGGAAGTGGAAAATTACCCTCGGAAGAGAAATTGGTCTCGGAAGAAAGGAGTTCTTCCGAAGTGCTAAAGTCTGCTGCAGTGTCTGCAGAATCTTCCGAAGGTTCAGTCACAAAACTTCTGAAGTTCCAAAAGCTTTCGATGTTTTGAAGGTCAAGTCCAAGACCCCAAAGGTGGTGTGGATGTCTAAGAAAGACCAAGTGACTGAGAATTCTCCATCAACAACAGCTCAAGATCCTCTTAGAACAACCATAGGATCTATTACTGTTGAATTACCTTTTGCAAATGAGCCCAAGACAAGCAAGGCTTGGGTTTCCAAATGTAACTAATCTTTCTCTTTGTACAGGGACAGCTGAAGACAGACAAAAATGTCTGGATCATAGATAGTGGTTGTTCTAGGCATATGACAGGCAATAGGTCACTACTCTAGAACTTTGAAAGGATTGATGGAGGACCAGTTGCTTTTGGAGGAGATAAAGATGGTTACATTTCTAGAAGGGGCAAGGTCACAAATGGTAAGCTCAGCATAGAAAAGGTAAACTTTGTTAAGGAGCTTGGATACAATCTTCTGAGTGTATCTCAATTTTGTGATCAGAGTCATAACATGCTCTTTACTGAGCATGAGTGCATTGTTCTTAAGCCTGGTGTGGTCATTCCTCATGAGCATATCTTGCTTAGAGCCCCTAGGAAAGGAAACATGTACAAGATGGATTTGCAAGAAACCTCTCCCTCTGAAGAAGTTTCATGCTTTCTGTCTAAAGCCAATAGCGAAGACTCTTTCCTATGGCATAAAAGAATGTGCCATGTAAACTTTAAGAACATGAATAAATTAATTAAGCATGATTTGGAAACTGGAATGCCAAAGAAAGAGTTTACAAGTGATGACCACTGTGTTGCATGCCTAAAAGGGAAGCAACATAAGGTATCTCGCAAGCCTAAGGAAAAGAACTCCATCACTACACCTCTACACTTGTTACATATGGATCTCTTTGGCCCCACCAGTGTAATGAGTTTAGGAAGGACCTTATACGGTCTAGTGATCACAGATGACTTTACAAGATTCACTTGGGTCTTCTTCCTTAGAACTAAGGATGAGACTCCTAAGATTCTGAAGAATTTCATCTTAAAGATTGAGAATCAATCTGATCACAAGGTCAAAGTCATAAGATGTGATCAAGGAACTGAATTTAAAAACCAAATCCTTGATACATTTTCTGATGAAAAGGGCATTACAAGACAATTCAGTACTCCCAGGACTCCTCAGCAAAATGGTGTTGCTGAGAGGAGAAACAGGACACTGATTCAAGCTGCAAGAACCATGTTGTCTGACTCTAAACTGCCCATCACCTTCTGGGTAGAGGAAGTCAACACCGCCCGCTATGTGCAAAACAAAATTTTAGTAGTTAACACCCATGGCAAGACTCTTATGAACTTTGGCATAAGAGGAAACCTTTCATTGGTTTTCTCAGGTCATTTGGATGTCCTTGCACCATCTTGAATACCAAAGATCAAATTGCCAAGTTTGTTGAGAAATCAGATGATGGACACTTTATTGGATACTATTCCCAAGCTAAGGCTTATAGAGTGTACAATCTTAGAACTAGAATTGTTGAGGAGTCAGCCAATGTGACTTTCAATGAACACACACCCTGTGTTGTTGGTTCTGGTCCAGATTGGTTATTTGATCTTGATTTAGTTACCAAATGTTTTAACAAATCTTGTGAGTATGCTTCAGGATATGCAGAAAATTTAAATACAGGTGATCCTGATCCAAGATTTGAGCTAGGAAGACCTTCAAGTCATACATCTTCAGCTCTAGTTGGAACTACTTCTGCAAATGAGGTTTCTGTCAGCACAACAATGACAAACTCAGCTGATACATCTGATATGCCTTCAAATTCTAGCTCAGAGGCTCTATAACCAGATAGGAACACCTCAACTATGGAAGAAAACAATAGTGGTGGTGACAGTGACCAATAATTTCTTGATGCTACTAACCACACCATTGATGAGAACATCAATGATGTCACACACTGCTTGGATCAAGTTTCACTTGAAAAGTGTGCTGATGTGGTGGGAGAAACATCCATGCCAGATCTAAATTTCTCTAATTTAGATCTTTCTCAATAACTTGCTGTGATCCCTCAGCTTAGGATCCACAAGTCTTACCTTACAACAAACATCATTGGAGATGTTGTCTCAGGGGTAAAGACAAGAGGACAAACCCATGAAGCAAATGTTTGTCTTCACTCTTGTTTTCTATCCCAGATAGAGCCAAAGAAACTTGATGAAGCTCTAAAGGATGGAAGTTAGGTTGAAGCTATGCAACAAGAGCTGCTTCAATTCAAATGGCAAAAAGTTTGGAACCTTTGTCCTCTTCCTTCTGGGAAGACTACCATTGGAACCAAATGGGTGTTTAGGAACAAGAAAGATGATAGAGGCATCATCATCAAGAAAAAAGCTAGACTGGTTGTTCAAGGATACACACAAGAAGAAGGGATTGACTACACTGATATCTTTGCTCCAGTGGCAAGATTAGAAGCTGTTAGGATATTCTTGGCATTTGCTGCATCCAAGAACTTCAAGGTCTTTCAACTTGATCTGAAGTGTGCCTTTTTGTATGGAGTGATAGATGAAGAGGTTTATGTCATACAACCACCTGGTTTTGTAGATCCTGATCATCCTGATTATGTCTGCAAGCTTGACAAAGCTCTCTATGGGCTGCATTAGGCACCCAGGAAATGGTATGAGACACTATCTGAGTATCTTTGTAAACATGGATATAGGATAGGTACTATAGATGGAACTCTCTTCATCAAAGGACAAGGAAAAGACATATTGCTAGTTCAAGTATATGTGGATGACATCATCTTTGGTTTAACTAATCCAAAGCTCTACAAAGACTCCGAGAAGTTGATGAAAGATAGATTTGAAATGAGTGCCATGGGGGAACTCAATTTCTTTTTGGGAATTCAAGTGAAGCAAGTTGAAGATGGCATCTTCATAAGTCAGTCAAAGTATGTTCAAGACATACTTAATAGGTTTAACATGACTGACTGTAAGATTGCTAAGACACCCATAGCTAGGAACCACTTCCTTGGTCCTGATCTTGAGGGGGAGTGTGTAGATGAGCACTTATACAAGGCTATGATTGGGTCTCTTATGTATCTTACTGCTAGCAGGCCTGATATCATGTTTGCTACTTGCATCTGTGCAAGATATCAAGCCAACCCTAAGATGTCTCACCTTATCACTATCAAGAGGATTCTAAGATACCTCAAAGGTGCATCAACACTTGGTTTATAGTATCCCAAGAATCTTGACTTCAATCTGTATGCCTATACAGATAGTGATTATGGTGGTTGCAATATGACTGCAAAGTCTACATCTGGGGGATGTTAATTTCTAGGTGGAAGGGTTGTCTCATGGCAATGCAAGAAAAAATCCCGTGTCTTTGCATCAACTGCTGAAGCTGAATACATTGCTGCTACAAGCTGCTGTGCTCAAGTACTTTGGATTCAAAATCAGATGCTGGACTATGGGTTAAACTTCAAGGAGACTCCCATTCATATAGACAACAATAGTGCTATCTCAATCACAGAGAACCCTGTGCAGCACTCAAGGACAAAGCACATCAATATCAGGTATCATTTAATAAGAGATAACTATGAAAAGGGATTAATTAAACTAGTCAAAGTTCACAAAGATGAACAATATGCTTATCTGTTTACAAAGGCTTTTGATTTACAGGTAATTTGCAGCACAGAACCATTGTTATATCACTCAAATTGATACATAATCTGGACAATTGGACTCCTTAGAAAACCGTAACATTTGTGTGCAAATAACCTAACTAAACGACGTAAACAGATGAAATTAAAGATGTTAGGTGTTAAAATAATGGATTGCGAGTCTAATGAACCAGAGCACGAAGTCTAAAATTCAAAATTGAAAAAAATTGAATTTGAATTGAACAGTCAGAACAACATGCGAATGGACAGGTTGCTGAACCTCAGTCGCACGACTGATGTGTGCGACTAGATAAACCCCACGACTGAACCGTGCGTATGAGTTCAGTCGCACGACTGGTGTAACCACATAAGTTCACATACGCATGAGTCTAATAGCACACTCAGTCATACGTATGGGTTAATTCGCACGGCTAAAGTTCAGTCGCACTGCTAATGCGCATGACTTGATCTCAGTCGCACAACCTCATTCGCATGACAGAAAAGAAAGTTTGTCAAGTCCAAGTGATTCAAGACATTCTTAGCATATGGATACTAATGTTTACTTTCATTGTGTAACAGATGGCAAGTCGATGGACAATGAGTACGGAGCACAACATATGTGCTCATCTAGATCTGACATCCAGAAATGCTTCAAACTTTTCTGGCATTATCACCTTTCTAACGAGATCGAGAATTGCACATGCTATATCTGCACCATGTACTCCATATCGTTCTATACAGCAGGCCTTCTGGGAAGGTGCAGTAGTTGACCGATTTTATGAGCCTCACTGTATCAGGAGTACTATCTTTGGAGAGGCGATTGAGATCACAGAGGAAGACCTCAGGATTATGCTGCAGTTAGGGGAAGATGCTGACTGTCCTACTAGACTACACCCCCTTACTGTCAGAGGATGTTTTCTTCGAGCTAAGTACTCTGGGTACATCAAAGCAGGGGTGCTCAACAAGAGCAACCTGTGTCCCCAGTTCAAGTACCTTGCTCACGTACTGCTAAAATGCATAGCGTCCGGGAAGGGAGGATTTGATGAGCTGTCGGATCAGATCCAGAACGCCTATGTAGCGTTGGTGCTGAATCATCCGTTTAGCTTCTCCCGGATGATTTTCTCCTACTTAGTGGAGAACATTAAGGGGAAAGGAAAGGAGGGCTTCTGCATGTACCCCCGATTCATGCAGATGATTATAGACCAGAAGCTCCCTTCCCGCCGAAGGAGAAGGACGGTGCAGTAGTGCTTGAGGTGATGGATGATACCACCTTAGGCCGGATGAAGGTGTACAAGGGGAAGCAGGTGAAACCCTCTGTCAGGAGATTGTTTGGGCATCTGGCCCGTGAGGACTATGTGGTGCCAGCTTGGAGGAAGTGGCGTCACGATGATAGTGATTCTGATGTTGAGCAGATTTCTCTACCCTCCGACGACTCTGATGATGATGACATCAGGGATGCTGGAGATGCCATGCCCATTTCACCTAGGGGCACAACGACTGATAGTACACCTCCAGTATCTACCCCCACTGGAGGTACAGCAGAGTCGGCTGGGTTTCACCAGGATCTTATACCTGGTGAGGATGATGAGGAGTCAGATGAGGAGCCACTGACTAGGACTGTGGGAAGCAAAGTCGTTCCCACTAAACATGGACTCCGGGCGGTTGGTGAACGCCCCAGTGGATCGGGAGAGACTGTCGCTGACCTGACCTATGCTCTAGAGCCGTCCAGCCGTATCCTAGGGGTAGCATCCACCTCCACTGGGTCGAGGAAGAAGAGGATAAGAGACGGCTCACCTTCATCACCACCACAGCACCCACTACATCTACCATACCACCCACTACCTCAGCCACCACCATAACCACCTCTACAGCCACAGCCACCACCATAACCACCTCTACAGCCACAACCACCACCACGACCACCTCCACAACAACCACTACCATTCCCACACCCCTACCACTACATATATCCCATCCACCACTATATCATTCCACCTACATCACCACCACTATCATCTAGACCTAACCCAATCTTCACCACTACCACTAGCCACCAAGCTGGGCCATCATCACATCCCACCCACCTATATGGATCATCTCTACCTCCCATTGGGGTAGAGGAACAACTATCAACGCTGAACCGTATGGTGATGCACCTGTTAGCAGCCAATGACGAGAAGACTGCGCAGATTCGTCAGTTGGCAGATCTCACAGTTGAACAGTCCCAGCAGATCTCTCAGCAGGCTCAGCTGATTGAGCAGCAGGCACAACAAATGGCTGCTCAGAGTGAAGAGATTGCCCAACTCCAGAGCACAGAGTCATATAAGAAAGAAGATTGGGGAGTTGGAGGATGCTAAAAAGTCTATCATGCTCAAGCTCAAAGGAACTAAAGATGAGCCTCTGAAGATAAAGGAAGGAGATGGTGATGAGGGTGTAGATAATGATGAGGATGAAGATGAAGAGAGTGATGATGATGAAGGGGATGAGGAAGAAAGAACAGAGGCTAGGTAGGAGGATGATAATGATGAAGGAGGAGATGCAACTGCATCAGCCTCAGCTCAGGGTCAAGAAAGAAGATCAAAGAGAAATCAAGACCAACGAGCTTCCTCTTCTGCCTCACCAAGTGATGATCCAGCGATTCAAGATAAAAGTAATGATTAGATGATTATGTGTTTAATAGCCTTTGTACTTGAATCATGTATTAAACTTATGCATTTGATGTTTATATTAAGATTAATGTATTTCTGTCTTGATTATTAACTAATGTTTGACGTGTTACATGTTTACAACAAGCAGATCCAAACTTTCAAAGGGACAAATTTGATGTTGCTCTCCCTCAGCAAATCAAGACTCAATTGACTATGATTCTTGATCTGCAAGGGATCGTCAGGAGATCTGTGAGCTATACCCCTGAAGAAGGGGAAATAATTCATGATCTTTCAAATGAGCAACTGGCTGAAATGTTCAAGCTGAACCCAGATGAGATCATTAAGGATGCTCCAACTTGTCAGTCTATCAGTGAAGAAGAGCTAAATGACATTGATGAGATAGAGATAGAAGACATCACAGCAGAGCACTATCCTCATACACTGACAACGAGGGAAATGTGGTCCCCAATCTGGGTGAATCCCTAGTCAGTGATACATTTGAGGTATTGGATCAGATGGAGCAGGAGTCTGAGAAGATTGAAGGAAAAGCCCAAGCCTCAAACGACGATGTTGATATTAGAAAGGCAGAATGGGCTGCTTGTTTCGAAGAAATCCGAGCCCAACGCACAGCTCCTAAACAGATTATCTACACCAAACTCTATAGAGTGAAGAAACATCATAAGGTGTCAGGCAGGATTATTGCGTGGGCACATTTCGAGGATCTAAATGTTTATGCAATAAAGAGGAAAAGGGCATAGAGTACTTTAGATTTCCACATGATCTAAAAACTCTACCTGGTTTTGAGCTCAACCAGCTGGCGAAATTGAAGTTATTATATGCTAACCCAAGGAAGATGTCAGGCTGGTTTGAGGTTGCCCTAAAGAAAGAGTACCACACCATGTGGATCAAATTCAAACCTCAACAACCTACAAGGTATATCAGATGATTCGAAGTTGACTCCATCACTGGTAAGCCCAAGATAGTGCTGAAGTGGAGTCCCCCAAGAACAATGTCTAGAATCCCTCTCAAGGAAATGGCACAGGACTTCACTCCACACTTTAAGTGGTGGTACTATGATTGGAGAACCGGGGAGGCGGCCATAGTTCTTAATAAAGAGGGACAAATGGATACCATCAGGGTGTTTGAACCAATATGGCTCACTAACTTGTCTGATAATGATGTCTACACATTATACAAGTGGCCACTATTCTATGACCCGCAAGATATTGTACAAGCCCTCCAATTCCAAAATGTCATAAGACTCTGCTTTGCATTCGAGTACATGCAGGAGTCATAAGAGAGGAAAAGTACAAGAAGTATGAAGAGGTGATGCAGAAGGTAAGACATTAGATAGATCTAGGTCCAAGGGGGAGTTTGTTGATACATATATGTACCTAGATCTTGATCTGAATGTAATATGTCTTACACTCATGTAACTATTGGGTACTTAATGAAATACAAATATCTGGTTGTGTTTATAATATTTAAATATTTCATTAATGAGTAGATTAACACATATTGACGTAATTATATAGGTTTGTGATTGTTTGAAGTGTTATGCATAATGTTATAATGTTAAATACACTCAAACTTGGTGAAGTGAAGTTATCATGCGTCCGACTGGACCATGCGCCCCAACAGTGGTCATGCGTCCGAATGGCCATGCGACTAAGTGTTCATGCGCCTAAATAGTCCATACACCTGAACAACTTCATGCGTCTAACTCAGTTGCACGACTGAAAGCTCTGTCGTGCGAATGGATGAAAAGCATGGATCAATCGCACGACTGAACCATGCTAATGTTCAGTCGCCCGAATGAGCAACCTTAACCTATAAATACTAATTAATTCTTGGAAAAACGTAACAATTAAGGAGCATTCATTCCTATTCAATTCCAGACGTACCCTAGCCGTCCAGAAGCCTCCAAGTTCGTACTCCAAGTTCACAGAATGTTGCTGATCAATTCCCAATCGATTCTTCACGTTAGATACAATATCTTATTGTTTCTACGTGCGTTCTCACTGATTGGATCGCCAATCAAATAGGATTCCGCACTATTGGTTTGGTCTACATGTTAATTAGTTTGTATTTCATTTGAATACAAGATCCTAACATTGATGAACAGAGATTTAAATATCTAATATCAGCTATTGGGATGATAAACTTTGAGTAAGCTTTTCTTAAAACTAATTCTTTTTATTTCTTAAAAATTATGTGTGTCCTAAGTTGTCTAGTTCATCACTTTCATAAGCTCATGTTTTCTTTGGATGAAAATTTCTTTTTGAAGACTTTCCTTAGACTTTTGAAAAATTCTGATACTTCGGAAGTTATGCTTTTAACTTCGGAAGAAATCATGCCTTCAAAATAAATAATTGTCTAAGAAATATACCTTCAGAATAGCTTTAAAATTTATCTTCCGAAGCTTAAATACTTGTCTCAGACACTTACTTATTTTCAAGGACCATTCACTTCCGAAACAAAATTAACTCTCAGAAGCTTTGTTGTTTTGTATATACAAAGCACTCAAGTTTTAATTTATCTTCCGAAGCAAAATTCTCAAAACTCTCAGGAAATTCTTCCGAAGTCATTTTAGCTTCGGAAGCTTTTTAATTAAAACTTCCGAAGATAATTAACCTTCGGAAGTTTTTGACTTCCAAGAAAACTACTTTTTGAGCAAAGGTAAACTACTTTTTCAGAGGTGGGACCGACATTCGGATTTCAAAGTTTATACTCTTTCATTAAACTTTATCTGAAATCCTTTTCACATATAAACCCAATGATTTCCCCCTCTTTCTATCATCTGCTCTTCCTCCAAACCTAAAACCCCAAATTTCTCTCTGAAATTTCTTTCTCTCTTCTTTGTTCGTCCTTAAGCTACTTCAAACACCTTGCTCACAGAAATGATCCCAACTTTTCCATGCAGCTACACAGACAACACAATCAGGTTGCTCTGTTAAGCTCTGAGAAAGATCCTCATTTCTCAGAGGTTTTCCGTTTTCTAACTCTGTCAAACTACTTCATCTCCCTAACCATTGATCCTCCACTCTATGAGGATCAGTTGCTTGAATTCTGGAAGACCTACCAAGAGGTCATTATGGACGGGGAGAAGGCACTGTCTACCACAATGCAGGGGAGAACAATCATCATCACTCCAGCCATCATCAATAGACATCTTCAGCTGGATGATGAAGGTGAGGTGTTTTTTCCCAAAGGAAGCTATCAATCATTCCTTTGAGCAGATGGATATGAGGGAGATTTCTCTGTGAAGACCTTTAGGAAAGGGAAGGTCTCATCCCAATGGAGATTCCTGCTCCATGTGGTCATCCACAGCTTATCAAACAAGCATGGTGGAGGGGACCAGATTC
The DNA here is from genome assembly GCA_025506515.1 of Flaveria trinervia. Classification (NCBI taxonomy): domain Eukaryota; kingdom Viridiplantae; phylum Streptophyta; class Magnoliopsida; order Asterales; family Asteraceae; genus Flaveria; species Flaveria trinervia. Next base: position 22,860,689 of record CM046452.1, read on the forward strand.
CTGAGGATCTCTCCTTCATAATCCATGGAATGGTTCAGGGGATCAAATTCAGGTATTCTCATTTGTTTATACGAATTTACTTGCTAATTTAGACTCCTTAGAGTATTACATGTTTTCTAGATATGTCTAGTACATTCTTAACTATGAACTAGGCTTACAGTTGAGGGAAACAGGTAACACTCTTAAATTGGGACAATGAAGCACAACATCTTTAGAATTCTGAGAAAGCCCACTGTTGGATTCTCTGGGGTAGAAATAGCCCTAGTCCCAAAATGTTAGAGCTCATTGCTCAAGGTGACAACCTAGCAGCACAAGCTAGTGTTGAGCCCACACCTGCTTTCTCCCAACCACTCTCACAGCCTCAAATCACCATCACTTACCAAAGAAAATCCAAACAAACCCCTGCTTAGGCTATTCAGTCTGTGGAAGCCCCATATACTCACCAATACAGGAAGAAGTGGACACTGGAGCTCCCACTTCTCTGAGGAGCAGACCACTCCCATCTCTTCAAGAATCAGTGCTGAGGTTCCTCATGCTCAGCTTGATGAGCTCATTAGCCCACTACCTTAAGCATCACTCTGAGTCTTAACACTCAAGTGATCAACCTTCAGGGGACAGTTACCATCCTCAGCCTATAGATCTCAACCAACCAATTCCCAACCTTGACTTCTATACTGATGAAGATCTAGGTTTCAATGAGTATCATGAGTCTCTCTTCTTTTCCCTACTCAAAGAGAGATGAATACTCCTGAGTCTCCTACATCTATCCCACATCAGTCACCTACAACTGAGGTGGACACTCCTGAACCTGTTCAGGATGTCCATATGGAAGATGCTCTCACTTTTGAAAGTGATTACATTATTAAGACCTCAACCATGGCAACTCAGTCCACTAACATCTCCACTGAGACTGCCAGTGAGCAAGGAAAACCAGCAGCCAAGAACCTCAAGCTGGTGGTGAGAGAGAGGACGCTAGTCCAATCATCTCATCCCCCGATGAATCTTCTGATGAAGATGAGGGGAATCTGATACTACTGGTGCAAAAACTATCTAAAATATGCACTTACTTAGTCTCAAAGGTCAGTCACCTTGAATCTCAGGTGACTACCTTACACAACAGGATCAATGATCAACAACTTGAGATTTCATATCTTAAGGAAAAACTAGCTGGGAGACCCTTAAGAAGAGCTCAACCAGGAACACAAGAACCTGTGGATGTGATTGACCTATCTTCCAGCTCACCTATGCAAGTGGGTGATGCTACCAAAAAGGGGGAGAAAGTCATTACAGGCATAGAACCTGGTAGTTCTTCAGAGAGAATGGACATTAAGGACTCACCGTCCTCACTTGCAATTGTGCATTCTCAGCACATCCTCAAGTTCACATTGATGTGGACTACACAGACTCCTTCATACAGAGTTTGTTTGAGGATGGAATACCAAGGGCTATGTCACCTTCACCATCTTCCAGTCACATCATTGGGTGGAGGTATGACAACATCAGAAAGCCTTAGTCATCATAAGAGTTCAAGGGCAACAAGAAGTCTTCAATTTTCAGACCTTGGACTACTATGAAGGTGTGGATCTAGTCAACATGCCATTTGTCAACCCAAGCCAATCAAGACAAGCTGACAGACTAGCTAAAAGAATCCAAGATAGAATCACTGTAGAGTTCAGCTTAAGAAGGAGACTTAGGCAATGAGGCAATGCCATCGGTCAACTTGATATTGAGGAGGACCCTAAGATTAGCTTCATAGGGGAATCCTTGACTGAAGGCCCAGTGGCAGAATCTGAGAGCCCTGTCTCATCATCATCAATTGCTGTAGAGATCCACACTCCTTCTGCGACACCTGCTGGTGAAGGTGCTTCTCAACCTCTCTCTGGTCTGAGCTCATATGCTGTAACAAGCAATGAAGGCCAAAGCTCTCTCCACCTGAGTCACAAAGGTTTGTGAGTGACAAAGGGAAAAGAAAGATGACAACTAAGGAGATTGAGAAGGAGGAGAGAGAGAGGAAAAGGAGGCTAAGGGAGAAAGTTCCTCTACTGAGTCTCCAAGACTCATGGGGTCTGCTATCAGGGCTGCCCCCAGACTAGATACTTAGATGATGAGTTAAGGGCAGTCAGATAAACTATTTGCAGAATAGGAACTATGACATAGACAATGTCATTTCTCTCCCCTTAGATGAGTTGGATGAACTGGTTGACCTGGAAAGGTCAAGGGAGAAGAAGGAGGTAGAAGATGCAGAACTCCTAGTGCAAGTCAAAGAAGAGAAAAGAAGAAAAAGACTACCTGTACAAGGATATGCCTACCCTCTCCCCAGTTCAGGAAAGTACTACACAAGAAGATGTGGTTCAACAAGAACCTCAGGTAGACAAAGAAGAAGAAAGGATCAAGATTTTCAACTACCTGAGTGCCACAGGCTTCTATCAGGCAGATGCACTTCTTCCCTGTCCTATGATTATGTTGAGTTTGAGTACTTAAAATAGCTTGAACTGAGATAATCAAGGACAGAAAGACAACTAAGAAGAAACTAAGGGAAGGAGCTACAAAATCAAGAGCCATCATCCAGAAGAGCATGAAGAAGTCTGCTGATAGGCAAGGATGATGAGCTTCTTGAAGTTATATGGATTCTCCAGAAGGAGACTTGGCCCCATGTCTCTATCCACTATGGATAAGCATATTAGGGTGATCAAGCAGAAGATCAAAAGTGGAGAGCTCATTGACTTACACTCCACTCCAAGTCAAGCCCCACCTGAAGTGGAGGTTAAGGTTGAACAGCCAGAGACAACACTACCCAGACCTCCTGCTGAAACTCAGCAAGCTTCATCTTCTGATCCATAGCAGGGTCAACCTCCCTCTCCTTCTGAGCCTGAGAGAGAGGAAGCCCCAACTGAGAAAGACAATGAAGATCAATCTGGTGCTTAGGCCAGTCTTCTCAGTTAAAATCTGGTAAGAGAAAAAAGAGGATGGCTTCTAAACCAAAGCCAAAGAAGAAGAAGACTGCACCCTCTTCTAAATCCCAGGATGAGTCAGAACATCTTGAGATTGTGCAGCTAGAGGATGCTACATCAACTCCAATTCAAACAGCTCCTCTAGCATCAAGAAGACCCATCTTGTGTTGGACATACACCACAAATCCAGAAAGATGGCATGTCATTAGAGATCAAGGCATTGAAGACACCTACATATGGCAAGATATGTTTCAGTTGCCTCTGCATGACCTCTTTGATATGAGAAGACACTTTGACAGTCTGAAGGATCCTGATCACCTTATGAAGAAAGGATTGGTGACCATCCTAATGAGGACTGTTGATATCTGAAGTCTTCTAATGAAGAGGCTGATGCAACCTAAACATCTTAAGTCTATCCTGCATGTTGCACAAGTACATTAAAGAAGAAACTTAGGAAGTTTCACACATGAAACAGAAAATACTCTAAGTGTGAAATCTTTCGAAGCCAAGACCAATATCTTCCGAAGCCAACATGAAGTCTTCCGAAGCCTCAGAGACAAAGTCTTCCGAAGCCTCAGAGACAAAGTCTTCCGAAGCTGCAAGATCATAAAGACAGATTTCTTTCGAAGACTTTAGTAACATGCTTTATCTGATGTACTGTTCCATAAAGCTGGACACCTTTCCTCTGCATCTCTGCAAATCACCAACTTACATGAGTTAGTGAAAAGGTCCATGCTTTTGGTAATTGTACATTGAGGTCTTGAGTTTGTAATTTCTACTTTATGTACTTTATCCTTTTTGTAATGGATAAGGATGTGAGCTATGGCATGTCATAGTCACAAGTCAAAAGGCAATCTGCCTTTTGACTCTACAATTGATTTTGTTTGTGTCTAGTAATTGTATCCAGCTGGCTTTCAAAGTATAGCCGCTGTAGGATGTAGTATAAGTATCTCATGTTCTTGTGTCTTTCGAATATGCTTTGTAACACTTGTAATAGAACATAGAGAAAGCAATATACTGCATTCTTGAAAACCATACACTTGTGTTCTTTGTGTTCTGTCTCTTGCATTACTTGTGTCCTTAGTATCTCAACTTGGTTAATCCAGCTTACTGTTTGATGAAAGTTTAGTTAATCTCATCTTTGTGTTGTTGTGTTGTAACTTTCACCCTTCAACGATCCTGCAAAAGATCTTATCACTAAGTTAACTAAATGCTAGGTTGAGCTTGTGATCAACAAAGCCAGGACAGAAAAGTGTTGTAAGGTTTTATGTAAATGCTGATGCACCTAAAACATCCAAATTCTTTCCTGTATGCATGCACTGAAGTACAAAGTAGAAATACTTCGGAAGTTTTACACCATGCACTTGAAATATCCTAAGTGTAAAATCTTCCGAAGCCAAGACCAATATCTCCTGAAGCCAAAAGTGAAGTCTTCCGAATCTTCAAAGACATAGTCTTTCGAAGCCAAGAAGTGAATACAAATTTCTTCCAAAGACTTTTGAACACATGCTTTATCTGAAGTACTTTACCAAAAAGCTGAACCACTTTCCGCTGTAACTCTATTCAGACACCAACTTACATAAGTTAGTGAAAACGTCCATGGTTATGGTAATTGTACATTGACGTATTGAGTCTGTGCTTTCTACTTTATGTACTTTTATCCTTTTTGTAATATATTAGGATGTGAGATATGGTTTGTCATAGTCACTAGTCAAAAGGCAATCTGCCTTTTGACTCTACATTTGATTTTGTTGTCTAGTTCAAATGTTTTCCAGTTGGCCTTCTAAGTATGACTGACCGTAGGATGTAATATTAAGTATCTCAGGTCCTTGTAACTTACTTTATGCTTTGTAACACTTGTAAAAGAACTTGAGAGTAATATACAATATTCTTGAAAACCAATACTTGTGTTATTCTGTCTCTTTTTCTGTCTCATATTTACTTGCGTTCTAAGTATCTAACCTTTGTGTTACAAGTTCCTTATTTGATCTGTTAAGTGTTCTTGAACACCTCTGCTAATTGTGTGTTGTGTTGTAAGTGACTATCCTTCAAACGGTCCTGCAATTGGTATTAGAGCATTCTAGGCTCTTGATTGCAAGATCTCACCATCTTAAGATCCCTTACACACACAAAATACTTAACATCTCATATGGCAGCTCTATTAAAGCTGATATGGAAACTGGAACCATGACAAAGTCCCTAGTGATCACTCCTGAAGAGTTGACACTTGGTGCCAACGAATGAAAGGGTTCTTCAAGTCACAAAACTACAGGATATGGGAGTCTGTTGTCTCAGGGCCTCACATACCAAGCAACTCTTCAGCTGCTGCTGGGGGTGGTATGATTCCAAAGGTTGTGGCTAACTATTTTGAGGAAGATAGGAAGAGAATAGACATTGATCAGAAAGCCATGATAGCCCTACAAACTGCTTTTCCCATCTCTATATACAGAGCTTTAAGAAGTGCAAAATAGCTAAACAAGTATAGGATTCACTAAAGCTAATCTATGAGGGGTCAACTAAAGCTAAGGAGAAGAAAAAGGATATTTTTTAAGCAATAATTTGAAAACTTCACCTTCAAAAAGGTGAAACCATAACTCAACAATACTTTAGGTATGTTGAGATTGTGGACCTTATAGTAGATGTTTGAGTGACTCTTGAGAACAAGGACATTGTAAGGATGTTCATGTCCCTACTTCCCAGACAATGGACACATTATTGTGTTGTTAGAAAGAGAAATGAGAACCTTAAGACTCTTATTTTGACAGAGTTGTATGGTATTCTTAGTGGATACCAGATGGAGATGAATATGGAAAGTTCATGTGGTAACTCCTGTAATCAACTGAGTTCAGCCCTCCATGTGGTTGAAAGGAATAGTAGAGAACCGCAACATCATCTTATCTGCTATCCTAACAACTCACAACAGGGTCCTTTCATCACCTTCCCGAAGACATCAAGAGAAAGCTACACTCAAGGAAGCCCATTCCAAGAGACAAGTTCTTCACAAGATTTTATGCCTTCTAATGAAAGCACATGCAACTTTCTCTGCACCGTTGAAGATTTGGACTGTATCCATCCAGATGATCTAGAATACATGGAGATAGTTCAACAAATGGCTCTTCTCACTCATAGATCCAAGAAGTTCTACAAGAGGACAGGGAGGAAGTTTCCAAGCAATGTAGCCAGTGGAAAGTTTTGACTGGATAAAAGCAAAGTGAAAGTTACAATTGTAACCAAATGGCACACTTTGCAAGGGAGTGCAAGGCACCAAGGAAAAATGGTGGCCAAACACAATCCAGACCAAACTACACTAAGAGAGCCACCCAGAATGAGAAGCCAAAGCACCAACCTACATCTTCTATTAAGAAGGAGGCTTTGACTGGAGCTTTCAGTTGGAAGATGTATCTCCAAACCAAGCACTTATGACAGATCATGATGAAGCTAAGGTATTAGAACATCTTTGTACACCTGAATGCATTGCTAAGGTCAATAGATACAAGTCTTACAACTTAGAGATGAGATATGATCTTGAGTTATTAAAGATCTTAAAATTTGATTTCAGAAGAGCTAAAAATGATTTTAAACTAAAGATAGAGGACTTAGAGAAAACCATTTTAACTCTTAAACTAAATGCAAGGCTGAGCTTGTGATCAGCAAAGCCTAGGAAGAAAAATGTGTTCTTGAAGAAGAGACCTTCAAGAACATAATATCGTCATCCTTGCATGCAAAAGTTGTAAGGATTCCAACAAGTTTGATACAGTCAAAACATTCAAAGCATCCGAAGTCTCCCTGCACGCATGCATTAAGTTATTAAAGTAGAAATACTTTGGAAGTTTTACACCTTACACCAGAAATACTCTAAGTGTAAAATCTTCCGAAGTCAAGACCAATATCTTCCCAAGCCAAATATGAAGTCTTCCAAAGCTTTAGAGACAAAGTCTTCCGAAGCCAATTTATGAAGACAGATTTCTTCCGAAGACTTTTATGTACATGCTATTATTTGATGTACTTTTTCATAAAGCTGGACCACCTTTCCGCTGCAACTTTGATTGACTCACCAACTTTCACAAGTTGGTGAAAAGGTCCATGCTTTTGGAGTTTGAGTTGAAGACAATGAGGTCTCGAGTTTGAGTTTTCTACTTTATGTACTTTATCCTTTTTGTAATATATTAAGATGGAGCTATGGCATGTCATAGTCACAAGTCAAAAGACAATCTGACTTTTGACTCTACATTTGATTTTGTTGTCTAGTCTTATGTGTCCAACTGGCCTTCAAAGTATGGCCGACTATAGGATGTAGTATATGTATCTCAAGTACTTGTAACTTTCCATTATGCTTTTAACACTTTGTAATAGAACTTGGAGAAGCAACATGCTGCATTCTTGAAAACCAAAAATACTTGTGTTGGTATCTTGTTCTATCTTTCTTTTACTTCTATCTAAGCATCTCTTACAATGGTTAACAAGTTCCTAATTTGATCTGTTAAGTGTTCTAAAGAACTCTCCTTAGTTGTGTTGTTGTGTTGTAAAGTTCTTCACCCCTTCTAACGGTCCGTCATTTGGTATCAGAGCTTTCCAGTTTCTTGATATAAGATCTCACCATCTTATGATCCCTCATACACACAAAAAACTTAACAACTCAAATAGCAGCTATCACCAAGGCTGATATGGAAATTGGAACTATGATGAAGTCTCCACTGATCACTCCTGATGACTTTGATACTTGGTGTAAAAGAATGGAAGGCTTTATCAAGTCTCAAGACTCTAGGATGTGGGAATTTTATCTTGAAGGACCTTACATACCAAGCACCTCATCTGCTACTGGTGGTGGTATGATTCCGAAGGCTATGGTTGATTTCTCTGATGAAGACAGGAAGAGAATAAATATTGATCAAACAGCCATGACAACCCTTCAAACTGCTCTTCCAAACTCCATCTATTGAGGCTTCAAGAAGTGCAAGACCGCAAAGAAACTATGGGAAGCACCGAAGGTTATGTATGGGGGATCAACTAAAGCCAAGAAGAACAAGAAGGATCTCCTTAAGCAGCAATTCAAAACCTTCACCTTTAAAACAGGTGAGACCATGACTCAAAAATACTTCAGGTATGTAAAGATTGTGGATACCCTAATGGATGATGGAGTAACTCTTGAGAATAGGGACATTGTAAGGAAGTTTATGTCCTCTCTTCCTAAATAATGGACACATTACTGTATTGTTATCAAGAGGGCTGAGAACCTTAAGACTCTTACTCTGACTGAGTTGTATGGTATTCTCAGTAGATACCAGATGGAGATGCACATGCAAACTCATCTGGGAAATCTAGCTATCAAATGAGTTCAGACCTTCATGTGACTGAAAGGGATAGCATAGAACCTCAACTTCATCTCATATGCTACTCTGAAAACTCACAAACGGGTCCATCCATCACCTTCCCAGAAACTCCAAGAGAAAGCTACACTCAAGGAAATCCTTTCTAAGAGACAAGTTCTGCTTAAGCCTTTGTTTCTGCTTATGAATCCATAGGCAACTTTCTCTTCACTCTTGAGATTTCGACTATATCCATCCAGATGATCTGGAGGATATGGAGATAGTTTAGCAGATGAATTTTCTCACTAACAGAGCTAAGAAGTTCTACAAGAGGACAGGGAGAAAGTTTCCTAGCAATACAACCAGTGGAAAGTTTGGGCTGGATAACAACAAGGTAAAGTGTTACAACTGTACCCAGATGGGACACTTTGCTAGAGAGTGCAATGAACCAATATCAAATGGTGGCCAGACTCAAGCCAAACCAAACGACACTTATATAGCTCCCTAGAATGAGATGCAAATGGCTTTGACTCAAGTTGCAGTTGCTATTGAAGAAGGTGGCTTTGACTGGAGCTTTTAGTTAGAAGATGCATCTCCAAATCAAGCACTCATGGATGACCACGATGAAGTCAAGGTATTAGAATATCTTTGCACTCCTGAGAATAAAGCTTTTGGATGACCAAGTCCAAGAGAAAGAACTTGATCAAAAAGAGCAAGAGAAAGGAAAGAAGGCTCAAGAAATCAAGGCCACCTTCAGCTCTGCATAGAAACAAGTCTTTGATTCTACAGAATTTGAAGTGGTTAAAGCTGAGGACACAAACTTGAATTCCAACAACAAGAGTTCTAGTTCATGTCCAAGTCATCTGATCATCATCAAGAAGAAGGCTGATAAGTTGTGCACCAGTGTTGTACAACATGAACCATCAAGCTCCAAAGGTAGTTCTAACCCCACAAGAATTGCCACATCACATGAGAAGATGAAGATGGAGAGTGAAAGTGAATGAGATCTGCCTTGTTCACAAAAGAAGACTCCTAGAAGGAAGAAAATGGACTGTGTTATGTGTGGGAGTACCTCTCACCTTGCTAAGGATTGTATCTACAATACAAAGAGTACTCTCCATATCACCGAGAAACAAACTTCTAAGAGTGTGAGAAGAAGAAAGCTTCGAAAGGAAAATCTATTTTCTTTGGAAGCTCCAAAATGAAGAAGAAGACAAGTGGAAACTTTCCTTCGAAAGAAACTTTGGTCTTGGAAGAAATGAATACTTCCGAAGTACTGAAGCATGCTGCAGTGAAAGCAAGATCTTCCGAAGACCCAGTCATCAAAACTTCCAAAGTCAACAAAACTTTTGAAGTATTGAAGGTCAAGTCGAAGTTTCCAAAGGTGGTGTGGAAGTCAAACAACAACCAAGTGGTCGAAAGTTCTTCATCAACTTCAGCAAATGATCCCTCTAGCATGACTATAGGATCAATTACTGTTGCATTGTCTTCAACTTCTTTTGATGAGCCCAAGACCAATGAGGCTTGGGTTTCCAAATGTAACTAACCATCTCTTTTATGTTGGAACAACTCAAGACAAAAAAAAATGTATGGATCATTGATAGTGGTTGTTCCAGGCACATGAGAGGCTATAGGTCACTACTCTAAAAGTTTGAAAGAATTGATGGAGGACTAGTTTCTTTTGGAGGAGATGTTGCAGGTTACATATAGGAAGGGGCAAGGTCACAAATGGTAAGCTCAGCATTAAAAGGTAAATTTTGTCAAGGAGCTGGGGTACAATATTCTGAGTGTATCCCAATTTTGTGATCAAAGTCATAACATGCTCTTTACTAAGCATGAGTGCATTGTTGTCAAGCCTGAGGTGGTCATTCCTCATCTTCATATCCTACTCAGAGCCCCCAGGAGAGGGAACATGTATAAGATGGATTTGCAAGAAACATCTTCCTCATGAGAAGTTTCATGATTTCAATCTAAAGCAAATGAGGAGTCTTTCCTTTGGCATAAAAGAATATGCCATGTAAACTTTAAAAACATGAAAAGACTTATTAAGAATGATTTAGTAACTGGAATACCAAGAATGAGTTTACAAGTGATGACCATTGTGTGGCATGCTTGAAAAGCAACACAAGGTATCTCACAAACCAAAGGAAAGAAACTCCATCACTACTCCCCTACACTTGTTACATATGGATCTCTTTGACCCCACTAGAGTAATTAGTCTAGGAAGGACCTCTTACTGTTTAGTGATCACAGATGATTTTACAAGATTTACATGGGTCTTCTTCTTTAGAACTAAGGATGAGACTCCTGAGATTCTGAAGAATTTCATATTAAAGATTGAGAATCAATGTGATCTCACAAGGTCAAAATCATAAGATGTGATCAAGGACACGAATTCAAGAACCAAATCCTTGATATATTTTGTGATGAAAAGGGTATTACAAGACAATATAGTGCTCCTAAGACTCCTCAGCAAAGTGGTGTTGCTGAGAGGAGAAACAAGACACTTATTGAAGCTGCAAGAACTATGTTGTCTTACTCTAAACTGCCCATCACCTTCTGGGCAGAGGCAGTCAACAGTGTCTACTATATTCAAAACAAAGTTTTAGTGGTTAAGACTCATGGTAAGACTCCTTATGAACTTTGGCACAAGAGGAAACCTTTCATTGTTTTTCTCTGGTCATTTGGATGTCCTTGCACCATCTTGAATAGCAAAGATCAAATTGCCAAGTTTGCTGAGAAATCAGATGATGGACACTTCATTGGATACTCTTCCCAAGCTAAGGCTTATAGAGTATACAGTCTCAGAACTAGAGTAGCTGAGGAGTCAGCCAATGTGACTTTCATGAGCACAATCCCAATGTGAAAGGTTCTGGTCCTGATTGGCTGTTTGATTTTGATTTAGTTACCAACTATTTTAACAAATCTTGTGAGCATGTTTCAGGGTCTATAGAAATATTACCCACGGGTGATCCTGATCCAGATTTGAGCTGAGAAGACCTTCAAGCTACATATCTTCAGCTCAGTGGTAACCAATCTTGCAAATAAAGCATCTACCAACACATCAATGACAAATCCTAATGATGCCTCTAGAGTGCCTTTAAATTCTAGCTTAGAGGCACACAACTTAGAGGAAGGAGCTTCAAATGTTAGAGAGCTTGGTGGTGGTGACAGTGATTGGGAACTTCTTAATGTTTATAACCACTCCATTGATGAAAACATCAATGATATCACACACTCATTGGACCAAGTTAATCTTGATAAGTGTGCTATGTGGAAAGTGAATCCTCATTACTAGATCTGAATTTCTCTAATTTAGATCTGTCTAAGCAACTTGTTGTGATCCTGCAGCTACAGATCCACAAGTCTCATCCTTCTAGAAACATCAACGGAGATGTTCATACAGGGGTAAGAACAAGAAGACAAACCCATGATGCAAATGTTTGTCTTCACTCTTGTTTCTTGTCCCATATACAACCAAAGAAAATTGATGAGCCTCTAAAGGATGGACGTTGGGTTGAAGCTATGCAAGAGGAGCTATTTCAATTCAAAAGCCAGAAGGTTTGGAACCTATGTCCTCTTCCTCATGGGAAGACTACTATAGGAACCAGATGGGTCTTCAGAAATAAGAAGGATGATAGAGGACTTGTCGTCAAGAACAAGGCAAGACTAGTTGTTCAAGGATATACTCAAGAAGAAAGAATGGAGTACATAGATATCTTTGCTCCTGTAGTAAGACTTGAAGCTGTCAAGATATTCCTAGCTTTTGTTGCATCCAAGAACTTCAAGGTTTACCAACTTGATGTCAAGTGTGCTTTTATTTATGGGGTGATTGATGAAGAGATGTATGTCAAACAACCACCTGGTTTGCCGGTCCTGATCATACTGATTATATCTGCAAGCTGGATAAGGCTTTTTATGGGCTGCACCAAGCATCAAGGAAGTGGTATGAGACCCTATCATAGTATCTCTGTCAGCATGGCTACAAGAGGGGTACTATTGATGGAACTCTCTTCATCAAAGGAACAAAAAGATGACATTATGATAGTTCAGTATATGTGGATGCCATTATCTTTGGGTCAGCTAATTTAAAGCACTACAAAGACTTCAAAAAGATGATGAATGACAAGTTTGAAATGAGTGCCATAGGGAAACTCAAATTCTTTCTTGAAATTAAAGTGAAGCAAGTTGACAATGGCATCTTCATGAGTCGGTCTAAGTATGTTCAAGACATACTTCAAAGATTCAACATGACTGATTATAAAATTGCTAAGACACCCATAGCCAGAAATCACTCCCTTGGGCCTGATCTTGAGGGGAGTGCGTTGATGAGCGTCTCTTTAGGGCAATGACTGGGTCCATTATGTACCTCATAACTAGCAGGCCTGATATCATGTTTGCTACACGCATATGTGCAAGATATCAAGCCAACCCAAAGATGTCACACCTAATCACTATCAAAAGAATTCTAGATATCTCAAAGGTGCTCCATCACTTGGCCTTTGGTATCCAAAGAACTCTGACTTTAATCTGTATGCTTATACAAATAGTGACTATGGTGGTTGCAACATGACTGCAAAGTCTACACCAGGGGGACGTCAATTTCTGGGTGGAAGGATAGTCTCCTAGCAATGTAAGAAATAATCGTGTGTGTCTGCATCAACTGCTGAGGCTAAATACATTGCTGCTGCAAGCTACTGTGCTCAAGTACTTTGGATTCAAAATCAATGCTGGATTATGGATTCAACTTCAGAAGACTCCTATCAACATAGACACAATAATGTTATCTCAATCACAGAAAATCCTGTGCAGCACTCAAGGACAAAGCACATCAATATTAGGTATCATTTAATTAGAGATAACTTTGAAAAGGGATTAATCAAACTAGTCAAGGTTAAAACAAATGAACAATATGCTGATTTGTTCACCAAAGCTTTTGATGAACAAGATTCATATATCTTGTATTAGCTATTTGGATGATTAACATTGAGTAGCTTTTCTTAAAACTTAATCATATTATTTCTAAAACGTATGTGTCCTAAGTTGTCTATTTTTATCACCTACATAAGCCCTTTGTTCTCTTTGGAAGTAAAATATTTTAAAAAAAGGACATTCCTTAGATTTTTGAAAATTTTGATCTTTTTATCCATCGGAAGGTTTAAAATTACTTTTGGAAGAAACTTAAGTCTTAGCAAACAAATATCTACTTATGTCAATTTACTTTCGGAAGAAATTTCTGAAATATCTTCTGAAGCTTAAAATCCACTTAAGGACTTGTATGTTTTATAAGAAAAATTTTCTTCCAAAAGCAAATTTGTCTTCGGAAGTTTTTATTCTTCATAGAATAAATACTCTGAGTTTTAAATCTCCTCCGAAAAAATTCTCAAAAATCTTTGAAATATCTTCCGAAGTCAATTTGCATTCGGAATCTTTTCTTCAAGAACTTCCGAAGCAAAATAACCTTCAGAAGATTTCTCGACTTCCAAGAAAACTACTTTTTGGGCAAAAGAAAACTACTTTTTCAGAGTTGGGACCGATTTCCAGATTTCAAAGGTTATTCTCTTTTTTAACTTTTTCTCAGATCCTTTTTATATATAAACCCAACAGTTCCCCCCTTTTTTCACTATCTTCTTCATTTGCATTTCTTTTCTGACCTAAATTCTCCCGAACCGCCTTTGTTCTTCATCTTCTTTCACCCTTAAGCTTCTCAAAATGGCTAATCTAAACCTTAGAAACAACCCTGACTTCTCCACGCAACTTCACAGGCAACACAACTAGGATGCTCTGTTAAACTCAAAGAAAATGATAGTTTCTTAGAGGTTTGCCATTTTCCGGCTTTGTCTAACTACTCCACCTCCCTTACCATTGATCCTACTCTGCATGAGGATTATTTGCTTGAGTTTTGGATGACCTGCCAAGAGGTCATTATGGATGGGGAGAAGGCACTGTCTGCTATAGTGCAAGGGTGAACAATCTTCATCACTCCGGCCATCATCAACTATTTGGATGATGAAGAAGTTGAGATTTCTTCCCAAAAGAAGCTATTAATCATTCATTTGAGCAAACGGGCTATGAGGGAGATTTCTCTGTAAAGACCTTCAGGAAAGGGAAGGTCTCATCCTAGTGGAAATACCTACTTCATGTGGTTATCCACAGCTTATCCAACAAGCATGGAGGGTGGGACCAGATTCTTGAAGATCTCTCCTTCATAGTGCATAGAATGGTTCTGGAGGTCAAGTTCAGGTACTCTTAGTTTGTTTATACAAATTTACTTGCTAACTTGGACTCATTAGAGTATTACATGTTTCCTAGATATGTTCAATACATTCTCAACTATGAACTGGGCTCATAGTTGAGGGAAACAGGTAATATCCTTAAATTGAGATAAATGAAGTCTGTCATCTTTAAAATCTTGAAGAAGCCAACTGTTGGTTTCTCTGGGGAAGAAACAGCCCTGGTCCCAAAAATGTTAGAGCTCATGCTCAAGGTGATAACCTGGCAACACAAGTTAGTGTTGAACCCACACCTTCTACTTCTCAATCACTTAAAAGACCACCACAAATCACCCTCACTTACCAAAGATGATCCAAACAAACCCCTGCACAAGCTACTGAGGTTGTGCAGGCCCCCATATCACTACCCACATAGGAAGAAGTGGAAACTAGAGCTCCCACTTCTCTTGAGGAACGAACCACTCCCATCACTTCAACTATCAGTCTTGAGGTTCCTCATGCATAGAATGATGAGCTCACAAGCCTATCAGCCTCAAGCCTTCACTCTGAGTCTCAACAATCAAGTGAAAAACCTTCAGGGGATAGTTACCATCCCCACCTATTAGGACCGTGTACGTACGGAGTACTAACTGATAATGCGCGAAACCAGATCAAATAGTGCGAAATCCTATTTGATTGGCGATCCAATCGGTGAGAACGCAGTCTCAATCAATCTAACGATTAATGAAACGTTAAGAACGATTAGAACAAGATCAACTACGAACTATGAACTTAGAACAGGCTTTCTGGATGCTCTGGACAGCTATGGTACGAGTATGTCTGAAAAGTCTCTCAAAAATTATGTTTTTCCACGAATTAGGTGGTATTTATAGGTTATGGGTTTCCAATCAGACGATTGAAACATTAGCATGGTTCAGTCGTGCGACTGAATCATGCGATTGATCCATACGCACGACTGAAAGTTCAGTCGTGTGACTGAGTCAATCTTATGTCTCAATTGTGCGACTGATCTAGTCTCCTGGTTCAGTCGTGCGACTGGTCCATTAGCATGAAGTATTCATGCGTACGGTCCATTAGCATGGTCTACTCGCATGAAGACTTCATACGATTAAGTTTGAACACGTTTCTCAATAATTATTGACTAAGAACTATGCAAACAACCACAAACCTATATAGTTAGTTCAATATACTTATCACACAATAAACAATGAAATGTTTAAAATTATAAGCATCAATCACATATTGTATTTTATTCAACTCATTCATTACATATGTGTAAGATATAACATACATTTACATTAAGCTCATAAACTAGGTACATACGTATCAACAACTCTCCCTTGGATCTAGTTTCCTTTAACGTCTGACACTCTTCATAAGCTCCTCAAATTTCTTGTACTTATCCGCTCTAGTAACTCCTGCATATATTTCAGATGCAAAGAAGAGTCGTATAACATCCTGGAACTGGAGGGCTTGTACAATATCTTGCACATCATAGAACAGTGGCCACTTGTACAAAGTGTAGACATCTTCTTTAGACAAGTTTGTAAGCCACATTGGGTTGAATACCCTAATAGTTTCTATTTTTCCTTCTCTATTTAGAACTATGACCACTTCGCCTGTTCTCCAATCATAATACCATCATTTGTAGTGTGGAGTGATGTCCTGAGGCATTTCCCGTAAGGGAATCTTGGACATTGTGCATGGGGGACTCCACTTCAACATGACTTTAGGCTTTCCAGATATGGGATCCACTTCAGACCTACGGATGTACCTCTTCGGTTGTTGAGGTCTGAAGTTTACCCATCTGGTGTGGTATTCCTTCTTTAGAGCAGCCTCAAACCAGCCTGACATCTTTCTAGGATCAGCATATAGCAAATTTAAGCGTGCAGCTGGTTTAGCTCAAAACCTGGGAGAGTCTTCAGATCATGTGGATATCTGAAGTACTCTATTCCCCTCACCCTCTTTACAGTATTAACATTTAGATCCTCAAAATACGCCCATGCAATAATCTTGCCAGACACCTTCAGATGTTTCTTGACCTTGTAGAGTTTGGTGTAGGCCTTTTGCTTTTGAGCTGTGCATTGGGCTCGGATCTCAGCAAAACAAACTGCCCATTCAGCCTTCTTGATCTCAACATCTGCGTTCGAGGCTTAGGCTTAGCTTTCATTCTTAGCTGTTTCTTTCTCCATCTCATCCAGCTTTCAAATGTAGCACTACCGAGAGTGTCACCCAAGTCGGGGATCACATTGCCCTCTCGGTCAGTGTACTCTGGATAGTGCTCAGATATGACATCCTCAACCTCTATTTCATCGACATCATTAAGCTCATCGTCACTTGTCATATCAACTGTAGGAGCATCTTTGACAAGCTTGTCTGGATTCAGTCTGAACATCTCAGTGAGTTGCTCGTTAGTCAAATCGTGAATGATTTCTCCTTCTTTGGGAGTGTAGCTCACCGACCATCTAACAATCCCTTGCAAATCAAGAATCATGGTGAATTAAGACTTGATTTGCTGCAGGGGAGCAACATCATATTCATCTTGCTATGATGTTTGATCTGCTTGATTTAAACATTTAACACATCAATCATTAGTAATTAATCAAGACATTTAAACATTAGATAAACATAGATAAACATTAATTACATAAATGTAAAATTTAAATCAAGTACAAAAGTCTTCTAACTACAAAACATTTAATCTTTACTTTTATCCTGATCTGTCAGTTCTTCAATAGCAGGTGCTGAAGATGATTGTTGGAGTTGTACAAGATAGTCTATTATCAACACAGTCAAAGTCAACAAAAGTCAACATCATGGTCAAAGTCAACAAAAGTCAAACCCGACGCGTTCGAGATGAAGATCCGAGACGAGACGTTGAAGATTTAGACGACAAGGAGTTTTATTCAAAATAAATATACTTTATGGGAACAAAATATATTTTATCTTGCTTTTAGTCATTTTTATGCTTAATATGTAATTTTGTGTTAATTAGCCTAAGTCTAGGGGGTTAAGTGCAATTAGTTAATATTAGTCTAGACTATAAATAGGTTAATTGTCATTAGTGTTGGTTAATGGTTGCATGACCAATTGATTGAGGATTTACTTGTAAACACATATTTTGCAATCAATATAAATCAAAGGGGTTTTATTGTGATTATCATTATTTTGATCTAATTCTTCATGATTTGATTCAAGTTTGATTATCCTGGAGTTATAATGATGCTCCTTGGTCTTGAGCTCTCTTAGTGCGTCTTTCTTGACCTTGAGTAGAGGTTGATGTAGCAGCATCACCTTCATCATCATCATCATCTCCTTTCTTCGTTCCCCTCGATCCTTCATCATGACCTTCATCTTCTTCATCAGACTCATCATCATCATCATCATCATCATCATCACTTTCCTAATCTTAACGGCTCATCTTTTGATCCTTGCAGCCTCAGCATGATCTTCTTTTTCTTGGCCTCCAACTCCTCAATCCTCCAAACCGAATGATCATTTTGCTCCTGCAACCGTTTAATCTGCTGAGCTTGAGCAGCATTTAGCTCCACAAGCTGGTTTAGCTTTGTAGCTCTTTGCTCATCGGTAGCTAGCAGCTTTAGCACCGTCCGGTTTAGGTTGGCAAGCTGTTCCTCTACCCCGATGGAGGGTAGAGTGGATCCATGGCTTAGTGGGACGTGAGTGGAGGTTCTGGCTCTTTAGGTGGTGGTGGTGGTGGTTGTGGTGAAGATGGGTGGTGGAATAGGGGTGGATGGTGAAGGAGTGGCTATGGTAGTGGTGGTGGAAGTGTGGTAGTGATGGTAGGAGGTGTGGCAGTGGTAGTAGGGGGTGTGGTAGTGGTGGTAGCTGCGGTAGAAGTGGTGGATGTGGTGGTGATCAAGGTAATTCTCCTCCTCTTGCTCTTTATCCCATGGGGCTGAGCCATCCTCTTCTTCCTCGATCCCTTAGAGGAGGATGCTCCCCCTGGGCTAATGGGAAGGTCCAGGATGTATGATGGATTAGTAGTAGCAGCAGCAACATCTCGGGACTCACCCTAACGTCCACCAACCACCACAAGCCCTCTTTTAGTGGCAACTACCTTTCTTCCCACTGTCCGCACCAATGGCTCCTCATCCAACTCCTCTTCCTCATCTTTATGAGAGTCGGGGTGGATTGGAGCCTACTCGGATCCACCTGGAGCCTCAACGCCTTGACCATCACCATGGTCGTTGTCATCATCATCAGAATCATCCGTGGGTAGCTCAATACGCTCGATGTCTGAGTCACTCTCATCATGACGCCACTTCTTGTGAGAAGGCGCCACATAATCAACATTGGCTAGGTGCCCGAACAATCACCTAACAAGGGGTTTCACCTCTTCCCCCTATACACCTTCATCCTTCCCAAGGTGGTGTCATCCATCACCTCTAACATCACTGCATCGTCCTTCTCCTTGGGCAGTAGGGGAAGCTTCTCATCTATGATCATCTGCAAGAACCATGGATACATGCAGAAGCTCTCCTTACCCTTGTCCTTAAGGTTCTCGATCATGTAAGTGAAGATCATGTTGGAGAAGCTGAAGGGGTGATTCAGCACCAGTGCCATATAAGCATTCTAGACTTAGTCAGAGAGATCATTAAATCCACCCCTCCATGAAGCAATGCACTTTAGAATGACATGTGCTAAGTACTTGAACTGGGGACACAGGTTGCTTTTGCTGAGCACACCTGTGTTGATATCCCTAGTGTACTTCATCCTTAGAAAAGCATCCCCTTCATCACCCAGGTCTAGTACCCGTCAAAGGTCTGCAATAGTAATCTCAATCTCTTGCCCAAAAATGGTGCTCCGAATGAAGTAGGGCTCAGTATATCTGTCAATGGACGCACCTTCCCAGAAGGCCTGTTGTATCGATTGGTAGAGTGTGCATGGAGTAGATATGGCTTTGTAGATCCTTGATTTCCTCAAAAATGCAATAATACCCATAAACTCAGCAGCATTCCTTGTGGTGGCAATCAAGTGAGTACAAATGTTGTGCTTGGTGTTGATGATCCACCTATCTGCCATGTTTCTGTAACACAAGACACATAAACATGAGATTTGTCCATAACAGAAACTGTTGACATTTAAACTGTTCAAAATCAGTCTGGTTCAATCATGTGATTGAACCATACGACTAAGTTCAGTCGTGCGATTAAGCATGCGAATGAGTTCAATCGGGCGACTGAGCATGCGGTTGAGTTCAATCAGGCAATTGAGCATGCAGCTGAGTTCAGTCGGGTGATTAAGCATGCGGCTAAGTTCAATCTGGCGATTGAGTCATTCGCCCAGCTCAATTGTGCGATTGAAGTTCATGCGGAGTGTCTATTCGCATAACTCTCAATTCGACACTCTAACCCCGAATCTAGGTCAAAAGATGGTGATAAACGTTGTGTTTAGACTCTTTAGATTCGTAGGGACCCTAACTATCATTGTATGTCCTTCATTTTAACCATTAAGCACATTTACATGGTCTATTTGAGAGTTTTTACAGATTTCTTGATTTTAGTCAAATTGGGGCTGTTAGGGTTTGATTACACCATGTATTCGTGTGATTTCAATCACTAATTACCTGTAGAAGATGAGAGTACACGTTAGTAAGACAATCTCAGTGCAAAATCAACTAAATAATATTTTGGTAGAGTAAGTTTGCTGTCATGCAATTTGGGAGCGATTGAAGGGTGGTGAGAATGTGCGACTGACTTTCACCCTATTTATACTGTTCTTATCTTCAGTCGGGTGACTGGACCTATTCTCACGCTTCATTCGTGCAACTGGGTCTCAGTCGTGCGACTGGCTCATTCGGTCACATCTATTCGTGCGATTGGGGTTAAATCGTGTGACCGACTCAGTCGGTTACCTTCATTCATGCGATTGGTTCATTCTAGTGATTCAATCACATGGATTGACCCAAGCTTATGGTACAATTGTATGTTTGGTCCATCCGTATGGTTCAATCGTGTGAATGACTCATACTCATGTTCCAATCGTGCGAATGGCTAAGACTTATGAGTTTCACCTCATTCACTTTCAAACATTTAACTTGTTAATTATTGATAAGACATTTTGACCATTGATCATCTCAGACATGATCCTTTTAATTTGAAAACTTGTTGATCACCTCAGACATGATCCTTTTAACAAAACTGTTGATCACCTCAGACGTGATCCTTTTAATTAAAAAAACCTGATTGGTCACCTCAGACGCAGCCTCTTTTAAGTGAGTGATTCACAGATTGAATCCATTGCATAGTCCGACGTTTACCTACCAAATGACTAAAAGTAAATAAATAAGTAAAAACAACTAGAAATTTAATAACGAAACCAAGACAATTTTGTATTTTTGTATGGAGATGGATTTAAACGTATTAGAGTACTTCTAATCGATTTTAATTCCTGGACAGCACAGCTTCAATTCTACTTATCATTTCTAGTACAATTCATTATGGAATCATACAGGTATATCAGAATCATTTAGGACATTTTAATAAACTATTTTGATGCTAGATTCTTGTTTTAACCGAGAGTCAATAGCAATTTTAGGAAATCATACTAGAGCCTCAAATGCACACAATGAATTTGACTTTCAAGAACTGCAGGTCACGATGATTGTCAGCATACTTATCGTCTTAAATCCATACACAGATTTTTGACATTCATTGGTGATGATTGAAGGTTTAATTATTTCAACAACCATTTGTGGATCCCACGCTTATTTGGTAATCAACGTTCCTCAGAAGATTTTTGGTCGGTCTACGGGTATATTTCAAGAAGAGACTATTCTAAGAGCTTTGAAAGAGATGCCATGCCTCCGATCAGTGCCATCGCACAGCAGAAAGGCACAAACAACAATGAATTCTAGAATATTTAGGTTATGCTTATCCTCAGGTCAGTGCCACCGCACAACAGAGAGGCACACAACCTATCTTCTTGTTAAAGCATTTAATTTCTTTTTGCACATAACACACGAACAACGTAAGTTATTAGCTTGATTGCATTTTGCATATTTCCATGTGCTTTGCTCATTTTATATGGTCGTTTGCACACATTTGTGACATTTATTTTGCTCTTCACCCCTTATTGGAACTACGTTAATTGTGTTAACTAGGGATAAGATGGGAACCCACAACAAGTTCAACAACTTAATTTGAATTTTAAGCCACCAATGAGGTCTGTTTATCTATAGTGTTGAATCTACCGACACATCATATAATGAACTAGCAGCCTCTAGGTCTACTTTCTCTATATTACCTTGGTAGCATACTAGTTTTACTATCATTTTTCCTTTTATTTTGCTTAGACTTTTCAGACTTAAACTTTGAATTTTGCATCTTAATCAGTTACACTCTTTTGAAGCCCTAAATAGTCAGTTCCTGTGTACTATCATTTTCCATATACGTTGAATCAGTATCACATATTTGATTACTTTCCTTTTAGCTAAGATGTCCTTCTCCCTCGTTTTTTAAATAATTAAATAAAGCAGCTAATTTAATACAAATTTAACCAATTCTCCCCCTAAAATTCTAAAACTGAAAATATTTTTGTGTTTTTGAATTTTAATAAACAAGAAGATAAAATAAAATAAAATAAAATAATATAAAATAACATAAAAAATTTGTCGGACTAGACATTTTCTTCCTCTGAAATCACATCACTTTTTTTCTCACCATTAACCTCTAATAGATATAAGAACCTCGGTTTATCAAATGCTTTTGTGTAAAGGTTGGCATGTTGAAAATCCGTATTTATTTTAACCACATCGAGTAATTGCTTTTCAAAACAATCACGTATAAAGTGATACATAATGCCAATGTGTTTAGTTTTAGGATGTTGGACGGGATTTTTTTGTTGCGGCTATAGCAACAGAATTATCAACATAGATAGGAGTGTTAGAGAATTGCAAAACCGTGGTCGCGCATTTGCTGTTAAATCCAAATGATCTGCGAACAATAACTTGCAGCAGGAACGTATTCAGCTTCACAAGTTGACAGAGCAACAGATGCCTGCTTCTTACACTGCCAAGTGACTAATCTTTTCCCAAAGAATTGACATCCTACAAACGTTGACTTGTAGTTCATTTTGCAGCCACCATAATCCAAGTCACTATATGCTGTAAGCTTAAAATCATCATCATGAGGATACCATAACCCGAGTATTGGGGTACCTTCAGATAACAGAAAATCCATTTAACACCTTTGAGATGGTTGACTTTCGGTTTTGCCTGATATCCGGAGCAGAGACACGTCGCGTACATGATATCAGGTCGAGGTGCTGTGAGATACATAAAGAATCCAATCATTCCTCTATACATAGTAGCATCAACCAGATCACCATTTTTGTCGGGTGCCACATCGTGGTTTGTGGCATGTGGAGTTCCAGCAGCTGAAGCATTCTCCATGTCAAACCGACTGAGGATGTCCCCTACATATTTAGTCTCATGCAGGAAGATTTCTTTTGCTGTCTGATCCACCTGTAATCCTAGGAAGAACTTCATCTCCCCCATTACACTCATATCAAATTCTACTTTCATGACAGATTTAAATTCCTTACATAACTCTTCATTTTTGGAACCGAAGATTATGTCATCCACATAAATTAGTACTAGCAGTAAGTCGCCATCCTTTTCTTTGATGAATAGTGTGTAGTTAATAACTCCTCTACGAAAGCCATGTTTCACCGGATGAGTTGAGAGTTTCTCACACCATGCTCTTGGGGCTTGATGGAGCCCATAGAGAGGCTTGTCAAGCTTGTAAACTCTATCTCGATGATAAGGATCCTCAAATCCTTTGGGTTGACTGACATACACTATCTCATGGATTTCACCATGAAGGAACCTACTCTTTACATCTAGTTGATAAACTTTGATCTTCATGTAAGATGCATAGGCTAGGAAGATACGAATTGCTTCCATTCTAGCCACATGTGCAAACACTTCATTGTAGTCAATTCCTTCGACTTGTCTAAAACCTTGAACGACAAGTCGAGCCTTGTTTATAATTATGACCCCTTGGTCACCTTTCTTGCACTTCAAGACCCATTTGGTGCCAATTACTTTAGCACCTTTTGGCCTATCCACCAGTGTCCATACTCCTAGCTTCTTGAATTGAAGAAGTTCTTCTTGCATGGCACTCACCCATGCCTCATCGTTTAAGGCTTCACTTACATATTTAGCTCAAAATGAGACACAAAACATCGATAAGCACCATCGTGAAGATAGCCTTTTTCCATGACCGAAGCATAATTAGCTGAGTATAGCTGATTTCTTGTCTGTACTCCCAATTGTACATCCCCTTATGACGTTGTCCAGAGGATGATATACATTTAGTTGTGAACCGAGAGTGGTGGGAATGACTAATTCCTAATCCAGATTTTGAATTC
Organism: Flaveria trinervia; assembly: GCA_025506515.1. NCBI lineage: Eukaryota > Viridiplantae > Streptophyta > Magnoliopsida > Asterales > Asteraceae > Flaveria > Flaveria trinervia. Next base: position 22,884,572 of record CM046452.1, read on the forward strand.
CTAGTTCAGTATCTGTAGCCCTTGGAGTGCGAGGTTCCGAAGTGTTAAAGGCATCAACATCTGACGCTTGTGTACTTTCTGTAGCAGGAACATGTTCCTTCTGATCCACCTGTTCAGTCTCCACTTCTTCATCGTCAGAGGAGGAGTCGCTTACCTCAAGTGCTCCCCCTAAAGGACAAGAAGATTCACCTTGTGAACCTGATGTTGTCGAGTCTAGTGATGGTGTGTTTAAGACATTGTACATCATTTTGGTTGATAACTCATCATCCGGAGGGGAGAGAGGGATGTTGAAGGACTTAAAGAATCTATCATAGTCGAAAAAGAAGGCGGGTCCCATTTCAGTAGGGGTGGTGTATCTTTGAACATCAAGGTTGTATCACATTCTACCTGACCTTTTGAGTTTTTGTAAACTCTCTTATTCGGTATATTGTATCCTGGAAACATCCCTTCTTCAGCCTTCTCACTGAACTTCCCTGACTGAGTTTTCTTCAGCAGGGTACATGGTGAGCCAAATGGTTCGAGGTCATCCAGATTAGGTTTACGTCGCTGGAGCAACTCATAACATGTTTTACCATGACGTTTGACCACCAAGAGTCGATTAAGGGTGTAACATGCATTGGCAACTGCCTCATTTCAAAATTGGATGGGCAGTTTCGAGTCTGCTAGCATCATTCTTGCTATCTCTATCAAGCTCCTGTTCTTTCGTTCAGCAACTCTGTTCATTTGTGGAGTGTAGGCAGTTGTGAACTGATGTACAATTCCTTTCTCTTTGCAGAATTCCTCCATCCACTGATTCTTGAACTCCATCTGTTGTCTGAACGAATCTGTCACACTTTCAGATTGTAGAGAGATTCCAATGTCGTTACCAGCTATTTGAACGATTGTAATGTCTCTGATTTGGATTTCAGAAACATTACCCAAGAGAATATTGAGTAGTTATTAGTGACTACATAACAGTACAAATCACCAGCGATGCTCTTGGTGCTCACAAGACCAAACAGATCCATGTGTAGAAGTTCGAGAGGCAATTCAATGGAATTTACTTGCTTTGCCCTGTGGGACTTCTTGGTCTGTTTACCTTTCTTACATGCTACACAAAAATCCAAAAGTTGAAAATTCTTGACATTAACTCCATTGACAAAATCATTTTGGATCAGATGATTCATCTTCCGTGGATTGATGTGTCCCATTCTCCTATGCCAGGAGATCGAGTCCCTCTCAGTTTCCTTTGACAAGAAGCATTGAACTTGATAGATCTAATACATACAAGTCATTATATCTTGAAGCTGACATTAAGATTTGGTCCTCCGAGATAAGGTAATCCTTCTTCAATACATAACACTGCTTGTTGTCAAAAACAACTTTGAACCCTTTGTCACATATCTGGAATACTAAAAGCATGTTATTCTGTAGTTGTTGAACATAGTTTACCTTATCAAACTACACTTTCTGGTTTCCCACTTCGCCTTGAGCGGTGATGTATCCTCCTTTATTTCCAGCAAACGACACATGTTCCCCTTTAATTTGTTTGACATTTGAAAGGAAAGACAGGTTCCCGGTCATGTGCCTAGACGCCCCACCATCAACAATCTAGGTATTTGTGATAGCACAGTAATGGACACCCTGCACATTTAGAGGAAATTATCAGTTTAGGTTTAGGACCCAAGCCTTAACTGGCTTGGGTGACCCAGAGGAATCACACATCATGAACTCGACCTACTATCCATTTGAGGGTGAGGGCATATCATTCTTCTTTTTGTTCTCATTATCAGACACTGGACTTGACTTTTCTTTCCATAAGCCAGGTGTAAGGCCTGTTTGTGATAAACAGACGACTGGCTTACGGTTTGAACTTTAGGTTCATTAATTCTTTTTGGTGGAGTAATAAAACTCCTTTTCGAAGAACTTGGTTTAGTATCATAAAGTTCAATTTTCTGTCTAGGGGTCTGATAATAAGGACACTTTGAAGCAATATGTCCTTTCTTTCCACAACTGTAGCAAGATCTCCCTTCTACATGTTGATCGAACTGTTTCTGTGGGGAAGTGTGTGATACAGGTATGACTTTAGTCTTGTTGGGTTTGGACACTTCTTGTTTAAATTTTTTTGCTTCTTTAACAAAATTCATTGTTTGAACATTTTTAACATCTTTATCATTTTGTTTATTTGGACTTTGACGTGGAGCACATGGTTGGTTAACTGGTTTGGTCGTTTTGGGTTTAGAAATAGACATGTTTGAACCTGACTTTACATTAACCTTTTCAAATTGTTCATCCAAATTCACAATATGCATCTTACCTTTAGATTTCAAAGTAGTCTCCTTCTGCTTAGTGACAGAATTCACTAGTTTACCCGTGCAATTTGGATCACTAACTAGAGGAGTGGACACTACATGATCTTTAATTGGATTGTTATTTACTAGTCTACATTTAGTATTTAACATGATCTCATGTGGTGGTGGAACAAATTTGTAACCCAACCCAACCCCTCCCTGTTATTTAGTTCTTTCACTAAGTGTTGAACTGTGTGAGAAGAACTGGTCCAACTATGCAGTTTTTGTTTTAATAAGTTGACTTTGACTTTTAAAACTGCTTTTTCTTTCTTAGTTTCTTCCAAGGAATTTAAGTAGAAGTTTATATCATTGGCTTGATTAAAAGCAACAACCTCGGTTTCCCTTAGTTGTTTATTTAAATGTTCTATTTTCTCTTTATAACTGCACTCATTTTGTTTTAAAATCTAATTAGCTTCTGTGCACAGTTGTAGGTCATTTACTAAGCTATCATTGTGGTCTAATAACCTAGCAAATTTTAAATCTATGCTTTCTCTAAATTTATTACAATCAATACATGCATGTTTTTCAAAGAGTTGGTCTTTGGTAGTTACCTGTGAAGATTCAGTTGAATCAACCATCAATCCAGAATTTTACTCTTCGGATGCAGGAGATTCTGAACTTGTCGTTCTGAGTTCTTCTTCAATCAAGTGATTGACCACATTCGCAGTATCTTCGTTATTTGAAATAATTAGTTCAAATGTGATTTCCCCTTCAGTTGCATAGATATCATCCAATCCCTCGACACATGCAATATTCGATTCACCAGGAGACACAAAACGAAATGTCCAATCCTGCCGTTCATCATCCTGAGTAGTCAAGGCCTTTGTCTCTTTGCCTGATGAGGTAGCTCCACTCATTTGTTTGTCTTGACGGGTGAAGGTTGAGAATGGATTTCCGTTACCTATTTTCTTGGGCTTAACACATTCACGTTTGAAGTGACCCTTTTCTCCACATTTAAAACATGTAACTTTGGTTTTGTCGAAACCAAAGGTTGTGTCTTTTATGGCTACCAAGTTCTGTCCAGTCTTCTTTACACACTTTTTCACTCTTCTGACAGCACTAGCCAACGCCCACATAATATCCATTCTTTCTAGTTCATTTTCATCCACCTACTCGTAGTCTTCATCGGCCAGATGACAATTACCAATTTTTCCTGCAACTAGACCATCATAAGAATGAACGACCACTACTAGAAGGTCCATATGCTCCTTTGCTACTTCCACAGTGATATTACCGAAATTCTTGGTCTACAACTTAGTAGTGTTTGCTTCAGGTATGATATATTGGGTACCAGATAACCCTGACGTTTTAGATCCTGAAGCTGTGGTTTGAGAAGGAGCGGCCGAACCAGACACAAACGTTGTTTGAATAGGTGCTCCTGAACTGGTTGGATTGGGAGAGAAGTTATAAGTGAAGGATTCTGGTCATAGGATCCTTTCTGAGACTTGTATTTCATCCTCAGTTCTTCCTCTCTCAACTTCAATATGAAGTCATTTATATCCAAGTTTGAAAGAATATCATTCTGTCTCAATTCAACACAAACAAGTCCTATTTTTCTAGAAAACCATTTGCAAAGCTTGACACCTTATCTCCATAGATGTTGTGACCCCATGAGTGTGCAGCTCACTCATTAGATGGTAGAATCTGTCTATAACATCATCCAAGCTTTCTTTCCCCATCAAAGAGAAGTTATCAAACTCCTTCTTCAGAGCCTTTGCCTTTAAAGCTTTCAATGTTGCATTCCCGTCGTATCTTTTCTCCAAAGCTTCCCATAACTTCTTTGCCTGTTTGTTGTCAGAAAACTGATGAAATATGTCTTTCGGTATTAACTAAGTCAACAGGGTATACACCTTCTTTTCAGCATTGTACTTTGCTTTCTGGCTATCAATCATACCCCCTAAGGTTAATTTAACACCATCAGCACCAACCGCCATACTATAACCTATCTCAATAGATTCCCAAAGGTTGGGATCAACTCCATTAAGATAGATCTCAAATCTTTGTTTACACTGTGGGTAATCATCTAACATTATAAGTTTAGGTGGTTTATTGTGATTCCCAATTTCATTTTCCAAAAGCAAAAGGTTCTGGATCCGTGAGTCGCATCTGGAAGTAAACGCAGAGTACTAATCTTCCATCTCTTTAAACTTTGAACTTTTGAACTTTAACTTGTGCGAATGGACAGATGCGAATGAGTTAATCGTGCTATTGGTCAAATGCGGATGAGTCAATCATGCGATTGGACAAATGTAGATAAGTCAATTGTGCGATTGGACAAATGCGGATGAGTCAATCGTGCGATTGGACAAATGCGGATCAGCCAATGCGATTGACTCAGTCGTGCGAATGAAGGGTGCGAATGAATTCAATCGTGCGATTGGATTCAGTCGTACGTATGGAGTGTGCGATTGGAGACAAGCGAATGGGGCTGTTCAGTCGTATGAATGAGTGAGCAACTGAGTTCAAGCGTGTGAATGGGGTGTGCGATTGGCCCAATCATGCGACTAAAGGCTGCTGTTTTTTGCAAAATCAAACGTTTTTGACACTTTGACACAAAAACACGTTTTTTCAAGTACCCTAATATGCCGTATGCCGAAAAACGTAAACATTGAGACCTGGACACATCGAAAACATTGTTTTACTAAAAAAGGTGACTCTTTTGAATGGAAAACGTGATTTTTACAACGTAACTAATCGAATCAACACGCAAAATCAAGAGCCAAAGCTCTGATACCACTTGTTAGGACCGTGTACGTACAGAGTACTAACTGATAATGCGTGAAACCATATCAAATAGTGCGGAATCCTATTTTATTGGCAATCCAATTCATGAAAACACAGTCCCGATCAATCTAATGATTAAAGAAACGTTAAGAACGATTAGAACAAGATGAACTGCAAACTATGAACTTGGAACATGCTTTCTGGACGCTCTGGGCAGCTAGGGTACGAGTATGTGTCAAAAGTCTCTAAAAAATTACGTTTTTCCACGAATTAGGTGGTATTTATAGGTTATGGGTTTCTAATCGTACGACTGAACCATTAGCATGGTTCAATCGTGCGACTGAATCATGCGATTGATCCATACGCCCGACTGAAGGTTCAGTCGTGCGTGAGTCAATCTTATGTCTCAATCGTGCGACTGATCTAGTCTCCTGGTTCAGTCGTGCGACTGGTCCATTAGCATGAATTAGTCATGCGTATGGTCCATTAGCATGGTCCATTCGCATGAAGACTTCATACGATTGAGTTTGAACACGTTCTCAATCATTATTGACTAAGAACTATGCAAACAACCACAAACCTATATATTTAGTTCAATATACTTTATAACAGAATAAACAATGAAACATTAAACATTATAAGCATCAATCACATATTGTATTTCATTCTACTCATTCATTACATATGTGTAAGAATTGACAGATATTTACATTAAGCTCATAAACTTGGTACATATGTATCAACACAACTCTAGACTTAAATCACCCAATCCCAAACCTTGACTTCTATGCTAATGAAGATTTAGGTTTTAGTGAGTACCATGAGTCTCTCTACTCCTCCCCTACTAAAAAAGAGATGAGTGCTCCTGAGTCACCTATGTCTAGCCCACATCAGTCACCTATCACTAAGGTGGATACTTCTAAACATATTCAGGATATCCATATGGAAAAGGCTCTCACTTCAGCAAGTGATTACATCATTAAGACCTCAACCATGGCAACTCAGCCCATTGACACTTCAACTGAAGTTGTCATTGAGCAAAGGAAAACCAGCAGCCAAGAACTTCCTACTGGTAGTGAGAGAGAAGACATTGGTCCAATTCCCTCACCCCCATGATTCTTCTGATGAAGATGAGGGGAATCTGAGGCTAAAAGTTGAAAAACTGTCAAAAACAATCACCTATTTAGTCTCCAAGGTTAGTCATCTTGAATCTTAGGTGACGACCTTGCAAAACATGGTCAATGATCGACAACTGAGATATCTTATCTTAAGGAAAAACTAGCTGGGAGACCTTAAGAAGAGCTCAACCAAGAACACAAGAACTAGTGAATGTGGTTGATCTAACCTCTAGCTCACCTATGCAAGTGGGTGATGCTACCAAAAAAGGGGGAGAAAGTCATCACAGACATAGAACCTGGGAGTTCTTCACAAAGCTTGGACAGTGAGGACTCACCATCTTCACTTGCAACTGTCCACACTCAGCAATTTCCTAAAGTTCACATTGATGTGGACTCAATAGACTCCTACATTCAGAATCTTTTTAAGGAAGGTATACCAAGGGTAGTATCATGTCCACCTCAAGGAACTTCCAACTACATCATATGGTGGATGTATGATGCAAACACCAGAGCCCTTATTCTTCAAAGAGTTCAAGGGCAGCAAGAAGTCTTCCATTTTCAGACCTTGAACTACTATGAAGGTCTTGACCTGATCAACATGCCACTTGTCAATCCAAGCCAATCTAGACAAGCTGACAGGCTAGCACGAAGGATTCGGGATAGAATTATTGAAGAGTTCAGTCTTAGAAGGAGACGAAGGCAATTAGGTAATATAATTGGTCAATTAGATGTTGAGGTAGATCCTAAGATTAGCTTCAAAGGGGAAACCTTGACTGGAGGCCCAATGGTAGAGCCTGAAAGCCCTATCACACCTACATCTACTTCAACAATTCATTCCCTTAGTGAAGCACCTGCCGGTGAAGGTGTATCACAACCTCTCTCTTGCCAGAGCTTGGAGGCTACACCAAGCAATAAAGGCCAAATCTCTCTTCATCCTGAGTCACAAAGGTCTATGTGTAACAAAGGGAAAAGGAAAATGACTTTTAAGGAGATTAAGGAGCAGGAGAAAGAGAGGAAGAGGAAGCTATGGGGAGAAAGTTCCTCTGGGTCTGCAGGATTCATGGAAGCTGTAATCAGGGCTGCCCACAGAGCAAACACTCAAGATGATGAGTTGAGGGCAGTCAAGATTACTTACCTGCAAACTAGGAACTATGACATTGATGACATTATATCTCTCCCCTTAGAAGAGCTCAATGAACTGGCTGATATGGAATTGTCAAGAGAGGGGAAGGAAGCATATGATGCAAAGTTACTTCTCCAAATCAAAGAGGAGAGGAGACAAAAGAGATTATACAAGCATGTTCCAACTCTCTCCCCAGTTCAAAAAAGTCCTGCACAAGAGTCTATGGCTACAAAAGAACCTTAAGTAGACAAAGAGACTGATATGATGACTATGATCAACTACTTGAGTGCCATAGACCTATACCAGGCATCTGATTTTCTTCCCTTGTCCTTTGAGTACATAGAGTATGAGTATCTCAAATAGCTTGAGCTTGAAGTACTCAAAGAACATAAGGTAACAAAGAGAAAATCAAGAGAAGATACTGCGAGGTCAAGGACCATCATTCAGAAGACAATGAAGAAGTCTGCTGACAGACAAAGAATGATGAGCTTCTTGAAGCTGTATGGATTCTTAGGAAGGAGACTTGGTCCTATGTCTCTATCTACTATGGATGAGCACATTAGGGTGATCAAGCAGAAGATTAAAAGAGGAAACCTTATTGACTTACACTCCCCACCAAGTCGGGTCCCTCAAGAAATGGGGGTTAAAGTTGAACCTTTTGAGAAAACACAACCTAGACCTCCTGTTGAGCCTCACCAAGCTTCATCTTCTAATCCATAGCAGGGTTAAACTCCTTCTCCTTCGGAACCTATGAGGGAGGAACACTCAACTAAGCACGACAAGACTGATCAACAAGGTGATGTAGACCAGTCTTCTCAATTAAAGTCATCAAAGAGGAGGAAGAGAATGGCTTCTAGACCAAATTCAAAGAAGAAGATGTGTAAACCATATACCTCCATACCTTAGGGTGAGTCAGATCAACTTGAGAAAGTGCATGAAGTGGCAGGCCAATCAACTTCAATCCAAGTGGCTCCTCTTGCTTTTGAGAGACCCATCTTATCCTAATCCTTCACAACTAATCTAGAAATGGCATGTGATTAGAGATCAAAGTGGTGAGAATGTCTACACATGGCAAGACTTATTCAATCTACCTCTTCATGATCTCTTTGACATGAAAAGATACTATGAAAGTCAGAGTGATCCTGGCCATCTAATGAAGAAGGGCATGGTCATCATCATGATGAGGACTGTCAACTAATGAAGAGCTTCAAATGTTTTGGTAGCATCAAACAAGGGGGAGTTTGTAAGGATTCCAACAATCCTGATGCAGTCAAAAAATTCAAAGCATCCAAATTCTCTCTACATGCATGCACTAAGTTACTGAAGTAGAAATGCTTCGGAAGTTTAACAATTTACACCAGTAATACTCTATGTGTAAAATCTTTTGAAGCCAAGACTAATATCACCTGAAGCCAAATATGAAGTCTTCCGAAGCTTCAGAGACAAAGTCTTTTGAAGCCAATTTATGAAGATAAATTTCTTTTGAAGACTTTTATGTACATGCTATTATCTAATGTACTTTTCCATAAAGCTGGACCACCTTTCTGCTACAACTCTGATTGACTCACCAACTTTCACAAGTTGGTGAAAAGGTCTATGCTTTTGGAAAACTATACATTGAGGTCTTGAGCCTGAGCTTTCTACCTTATGTACTTTATCCTTTTGTAATTTATTTGGTTGTGAGCTATGGCATGTCATAGTCACAAGTAACCTTTTGACTCTACATTTGATTTTGTTGTCTAGTCTTATGTATCTTGCTGGCCTTCAAAGTATGGCCGGCTGTAGAATGTAGTATATGTATCTCAAGTACTTGTAACTTTCTATTATGCTTTTAACACTTTGTAATAGAACTTGAGAAGCAATATACTACATTGTTGAAAACCAAAAATACTTTTGTTGCTATATTGTTCTGTCTCACTTTTACTTGTGTTCTTAGCATCTCTTACATTTGTTAACCAGTCCCTTATTTGATCAGTTAAGTGTTCTAAAGAACTATCCTCAGTTGTGTTATTGTGTTGTAAAGTGCTTCACCCCTTCTAACGGTCCTGCAAAAGTATATTATCAAATAAGCAGGGCCTGGGATCTAGTGAGATAGCTCCTCCACACACAATTTTGTCTGTAAGATCTCCTAGGTGTGGAACTTGTGAAGATGAGCTTCCTCTCATAGACCCAATGACTAAAGATGATGAAGAAAAGATAGTGAAGGATGCCTTTGAGAAAAGTGAAGAAGAGCATTCTAAGAAGGGTCACTATCCTTCTAAGGGGAGTGAGAAAGTTAGGATGGCCAATTCAAAAAGGAAGAACTTGATCAGGAAGGCCAAAAGGAAATACAAGAAGGCTTAAGAGATCAAGACCACTTTTATCTTTAAGCAAAAACAAGTTTTTATCTCTACAGGATTTGAGGTGGTTAAGACTAAAGACACAAAATTGAACTCTAGTACTAGGAGTTCTCGTTCATGTCCAAATCATCCCAGCAACATGAAAAAGGCTGATTAGTTGTGTACATAACCTTAACCACCCAACTCCAAAGGTAGTTCTCACCCTAACGGAATTGCTATATCATTTGCAAAAATAAAGATGGAGAAGGAAAGTGATCAAGTTTATCCTTGCTCATACAAGAAGATTTTTAGAAAGAAGAAATGGATTGTCTTATGTGTGGGAGTACCTCTCACTTTGCAAAGGATTGTCTTTACAATCCAAAAAGTACTGTCCCCATGACCATGAAGAGACTTCTAAGATTTTGGAAAAGAAGCAAGATTCAGAAGGAAAATCTTTTCCTTTCGGAAGCGTTAAGTTGAAGAAGAAGACAAGTGGAAAATTGTCTTTGGAAGAAAATTTGGTCTCAGAAGTAAAGAATACTTCCGAAGTACTGAAGCCTACTACGGTATTAGCAAGATCTTACGAAGGTTTGGTCAATAAAACTTCCGAAGTGTTGAAGGTCAAGTCTAAGCTTTCAAACGTGGTGTGGAAAACAAAGAAAGACCAAGTGGCTGAAAGTTCTTCATCAACATCAGCAGAAGATTCTCAAAACATGATAATAGGATCTATTACTGTTGCATTGTCTTCCACTTCTTTTGGTGCAGGAACAACTCAAGACAAATAGGAATGTCTAGATCATTGATAGTAGTTGTTCTAGGCACATGATAGACAATGGGTCACTACTCCAAAATTTTAAGAAAATTGATGGAGGGTTAGGAAGGAACATAGTCACAAATGGTAAGCTCAACATTGAGAATATGAAATTTATAAAGGAGTTTGGATACAATCTTTTAAGTGTATCTCAATTTTGTGATTGGAGTCATAACATAGTCTTTACTAAGCATGAGTGCATTGTTCTCAGGCCAGGGTTACGGTCATTCCTCTTGAGCATATCCTCCTCAGAGCCCCCAGCAAAAGGGAACATGTACAAGATGGACTTGCAAGAAATCTCTACATCAGGAGAAGTTTCATGCTTTTTGTCTAAAGCCAATAATGATGAGTCTTTCCATGGGCAAAAAAGAATGTTCCATTTAACTTTATAAACATAAATAAATTAATTAAGAATGATTTGGCATCTGGAATGCTAAAGAAAGACTTTACAAGTGATTACCACTGTGTTGCATACCTCAAAGGGAAGCAACACAAGGTATCTCAAAAGCCAAATGAAAGAAACTCCATCACTACTCCCCTACACTTATTATGGATCTCTTTGGCCCCACCAGTATAATGAGTCTAGGAAGAACCTCTTACTATTTGGTGATCATAGATGACTTTAAAAGATTCACTTGGGTTTTCTTTTTAGAACTAAGGATGAAACCCAGAGATTCTATAGAATTTCATCTTAAAGATTGAGAATCAATATGATCATAAGGTTAAAACCACAAGATGTTATCAGGGAACTAAATTTAAGAACAAAATCCTTGATACATTTTGTCATGAAATAGCTATTACAAGACAATATAATGCTTCGAGGACTCCTAAGCAAAATGGTGTTGCTAAGAGGAGAAACAAGACACTCATTGAAGCTACAAGAACTATGTTGTCTTACTCTAAACTGTCCATCACCTTCTAAGCACAGGAAGTTACCACTTCTTGCTATGTGAAAACAATGTTTTAGTAGTTAAGACACATGGTAAGACTCCTTATGAACTTTGGCACAAGAAGAAACCTTTTATTGGTTTTCTTAGGTCATTTGGATGTCCTTGCACCATCTTGAATACCAGAGATCAAATTTCCAAGTTTGATGAGAAATTAGATGATGGAAATTTTATTGGATACTTCCAAGACAAGGATTATAGAGTATACAATCTCAGAAATAGAGTAGTTGCGTAGTTAGCCAATTGACTTTCAATTAGCACACTCTTAGTGTGAAAGGTTCTGGTCCTAATTGGCTATTTGATCTGGATTTAGTTACAAACTGTTTTAACAAATCTTGTGAGAATGTTTTAGGATCTACAAACATCTTATTAGTAGGTGATCCTGATCTAAGTTGAGGGAAATAGGTAATATTATTAAATTGGATGATTAATCCCGTCATTATTAAGATCTTGAAGAAGCCAACGGTTGGCTTCTCTGAGGTAGAAATAAACCTTGTCCCAAAAATGTTAGAACTCATGCTCAAGGTGATAAACTAGCAACACAAGCTAGTGTTGAACCCACACCTTCTACCTCTCAACCACCTAAACAACTACAAATCACCCTCACCTACCAAAGAAACTCCAAACGAACCCCTACACGAGCTCCTCATTTTCTGCAGGCCCCCATATCACTACCCACATAGGAAGAAGTTGACTATCAGCTCCTACTTCTCCTGATGAGTAATCCACTCCCATCACATCAAGAATCAGTGTTGAGGTTCCTCATGTTTAGCCTGATGAGCTCATTAGCCCATCAGCCTTAAGCCTTCACTCTGAGTCTCAACACTCAAGTGAACAACATTTAGGGGAAAGTTACCACCCCAGACTCTAGATCTAAACCAACCTATCCTAACATTGAATTTTATGATGTTGAAGATATGGGATCAATGAGTACCATGAGTCTCTCTACTCCACCCTTACTCATAGAGAGATGAATGCTCCTGCTTCTCCCATATCTAGCCCACATAATTCACCTATCACTTAGATGGATCTCCTTGAACATGTTCAGGAGGTCCATACGGAAGAGGCTCTCACTTTTGAAAGTAATTACATCTTTAAAACCTTAACTATGACAACCCAGCCCATTAACATTTCAACTAAAGTTATTAGTGAGCAGGGGAAATCCAGCAGCCAAGAACACCATGTTGTGATGCGAGAGAAGACTTTGGTTCAATTCTCTCATTGCCCCATGATTCTTCGGATGATGATGAAGGGTACATGAGACTAAAAGTGCAAAAACTGTCATAAACATTCACTTACTTATTCTCTAAGGTTAGTCATTTGGAATCTCAGGTGACTACCTTACAAAATAGGGTCAATGATTAGCAACTTGAGATTACTTATCTCAAGGAGAAACTAGCTGGGAACCTTTGAGGTTAGCTCATCTAGGAACACAAGAACCTATGGATGTGATTGATCTAACTCCTAGCTCACTAATGCAAATGGGTGATGCTACCAAAAAGGGGTGGAAAGTCATAACAATCATATAACCTGGGAGTTCTTCATAGAGTATGGACATTAAGGACCATCCTCAATTGCAGTTGTCTATACTTAACAACTTCCTCAAGGTCATATTGATGTGGACTCTTTAGACTCACTCCTTCAGAGTCTCTTTGAGAAGGTATTCCAAGGGCTATGTCAACTCCACCCTAATGAGCATCATTTTATATTTTAGATGGAGGTATGATGGTAACAGAAGAGCCCTCATACTTCAAAGAGTTCAAGGGCAACAAGAAGTTTTTGATTTTCAATCCTTGAACTTCTATGAAGGTCTTGACCTGGTCCACATGCCACTTGCCAATCCAAGCCAAACTAGGCAAGCTGACAAGCTGGCTCAAAGGATTCAAGACAGGATTATTGGAGGGTTCAGTCATAGAAGAAGACTAAGGCAATCAGGTAATGTTATTGGTCAACTGGTTGTTAAGGTGGACCCTAAGATTAGCTTCTAAGGGAAAACCTTGACTCAAGGCCCAGTGAAAAAACCTACAAACTCTATCTCACAACCAACAACTCCAACAATCCATTCCCTCAATAAAACACCTACCAGTGAAGGTGTATCATAACCTTTTTCTAGCTAGAGCATGAATGCCACTCCAGGCAATGAAGGCCAAAGCTCTCTCCACCCTGAGTCATAAAGGTCTATGCATGACAAAAGGAAATGGAAAAGGACTCTGCATGATATCTTTGAGATGAGAAGACATTATGAGAGTCTGAGTGATCTTGACCATCTAATGAAGAAGAGAATGGTCATCATCATGATGAGGACTTTCAACACCTGAAGGTCTTCAAATGTGTTGGTAGCATAAGCCTAGGGGAAGTTTGTAAGGATTTATGTAAAGGTTGATGCACCTAAAAAGTCCAAAGTCTTTCCTGCATGCATGCACTAAACTACATAATAAAAATGCTTCGGACATGCTTTGGAAGTTTTACACCATGCACTTGAAATATTTGAAGTGTAAAATCCAAAGCCAAGACCAATATCTTCTGAAGGCAAAAGTGAAGTCTTCTGAAGCTTCAAAGACAAAGTCTTCCAAAGCTTCAAAGACAAAGTCTTCCGAAGCCAAGAAGTGAAGACAAATTTCTTCCAAAGACTTTTGAACACCAGCTTTATCAAATGTACTTTACCAAAACGCTGAACCACTTTTGACTGCAACTCTGTTCAGTCACCAACTTACATAAGTTGGTGAAAAGATCCATGCTTTTACTAACTATACATTGAGGATTTGAGTATGTGCTTTGTATTTTATGTGCTTTTATCCTTTTTGTAATATATTAGTATGTGAACTATTGCATGTCATAGTCAGTAATCAAAAGACAATCTGCCTTTTGAATCTATATTTGATTTTGTTGTCTAGTACAAATGCTTATAGCTAGCCTTCTATGTATGGTCTATTGTAGGATGTGGTATAAAGTATGTCAGATCCTTGTAACTTTCTTTATGCTTTGTAACACTTGTAAAAGAACTTGAGAGCAATATACATCATCCCTGAAAAACAATACTTGTGTTGTTTTGTCTCTTATTCTGTCTCATATTTGCTTGTGTTCTAAGTATCTAACCTTTGTGTTATCAGTTCCCTATTTGATCTGTTAAGTGTTCTTGAACACTGCAGGCCTGGAGAATGCGTTTCACTTCAACACAACAACACAAAGAGGAGATTAACTTAAACTTAAACAAACAGTAAACTGGATTAACCATAATAAAGAAACTAAGAACACAAGTAATGTAAGAGACAGGACACAAGTATATGGTTTTCAAGAATGCAATATATTGCCTTCTCTATGTTCTATTACAAGTGTAACAAAGCATATTACAAGGACACAAAGTTACAAGAACATGAGATACTTATACGACAACTTACAACCGACCATACTATGAAAGCCAGCTGGATACAATTGACTAGACTCAAAACAAAATCAATTGTAGAGTCATAAAGGCAGATTGCCTTTTTGACTTTGTGACTATCCTTATTTATTACAAAAAGGATAAAGTACATGACGTAGAAAGTTTACAGACTCAAGACCTCAATGTATGGTTACCAAAAGCATGGATCTTTTCACCAACTCATGTATGTTGGTGACTTTACAAAGATGCAGCGGAAAGGTGTTCAGCTTTATGGAATAGTATATAAGATAAAACATGTTACTAAAAGTCTTCGAAAGAAATCTGTCTTCAAGAGTTGAGGCTTCGGAAGACTTCATCTTTGGCTTCGGAAGATATTGGTCTTCGCTTCGGAAGTTTTCACACTTAGAATATTTCTGTTGCATGTGTTAAACTTCCAAAGCATACTTCTTCAGTACTTGTACAACATGCATGCAGAAACTCTTTGGTTGCTTCAGCCTCTATGCATATTCTCTATAAACTCCCCCAAGGCTGATGCTACTAAAACTTTTGTAGACTTCAGATATCATCAGTCCTTATCAGGATGATTACCAAACCTTTCTTCATGAGATGATCAGGATCCTTCAGACTGTGAAAATGTCTTCTCATGTCAAGGAGATCATGCAAAGGCAACTGAAACATGTCTTGCCAAGTGTAGACATTCTTAATGCCATGATCTCTGTTAACATGCCATCTTTCTGGATTTGTAGTGTATGTTCAGGACAGGATGGGTCTTTCTGATGCAAGATAAGCTATTTGAATCGGAGATGATGGAGCATCCTCTGGCTGCATATCCTTAGGATGTTCTAACTCATCCTGAGGTTTAGAAAAGATGCAGTCTTCTTCTTCTTTGGCTTTGGTTTAGAAGCCATCTTTTTCTTTCTCTTTACAACTTTTAACTGAGAAGACTGGCCTGTAGTACCTAATTGATCTTCATTGTCTTTTTTAGTTGGGTCTTTAACTCTCACAGGCTCATATTAAGAGTGAGTTTGACCCTGTTGTGGATCAAAAGATGAAGCTTGCTGAGATTTAGCAGGAGGTCTAGGCGGTGATGTCTCTGGTTGTTCAACCTTAACCTCCACTTCTGGTGGGGCTAGACTTGGAGGGGAATGTAAGTCAACCAGCTCTCCACTCTTGATCTTCTGCTTGATCACCCTGATATGCTCAATCCATAGTGGATAGAGACATGGGGCCAAATCTCCTTCCGGAGAATCCATACAGCTTCAAGAAGCTCATCATCCTCTACCTGTCAGAAGATTTTTTTCATGCTTTTGTGGATGATGGCTCTTGACTTAGCAGCTTCTTTCCTTAGCTTTTTTCTGGTTATCTTTCTTTCTTTGACTATCTCAAGTTCAAGTTGTCTGAGATACTCAAACTCAACATAGTCACAAGACAAGGGAATAAGTGCTTCTGCCTGGTAGAGGCATGTGGCACTCAGGTAGTTGATCATCTTGATCCTTTCTTCTTCTTTATCTACCTAAGGTTCTTGTTGAACCACATCCTCTTGTGCAGGACTTTCTTGAACTGGGGAGAGGGTAGGCATATGCTTGTACAATCTTTTCTTTCTTCTGTCTTCTTTGATTTGTACTAACAGCTCTACATCTTTAGCCTCCTTCTTCTCCTTTGACCTTTCCAGGTCAACCAGTTCATTCAGCTCTTCTAAGGGGAGAGGGATGACATGGTCTATGTCATAGTTCCTTGTCTGCAGATAGTTTATCTTGACTTCCCTTAACTCATCATTTTGAGTATCTGCTCTGGGGGCAGCCCTGATAGCAGACTCCATGAGTCTTACAGACTCAGAAGAGGAACTTTCTCCCCTCAGCTTCCTTTTCCTTTCTCTTTCCTCCACCTAAATCTCCTCAGATGTCATCTTTCTTTTCCCTTTGTCACTCATAGACTTTTGTGACTCCGGGTGGAGAGAGCTTTGCCCTTCATTGCTTGATGCAGCCTTTGAGCTCTGGCTAGAGAGAGGTTGAGAAGCACCTTCACCAACAGGTGTCTCAAAAAGGGCATTGATCTCTGCAGCAGTTTTTGGTGATAAGATTGGGCTCTCAGGTTATCACTGGGCCTTCAGTCATGGTTTCCCCTATGAAGCTAATCTTAGGGTTTGCCTCAACATCCAGTTGACCGATGACATTGCCTGATTCCCATAGCCTTCTTCTTAGGCTGAACTCTACAGTGATCCTGTCTTGGATTCTTTGTGCCAACTTATCAGCATGTCTTGATTGGCTTGGATTGACAAGCAGCATGTTGACTAAATCCAGACTGTCATAATAGTTCAGGTTCTAAAAATTGAAGATCTCTTTCTGTCCCTGAACTTTTATGATGATGAGGGCTCTCCTGTTGCTGTCATACCTCAACCCAATAATGTGATTGGATGATGGTGGAGATAACATAGCCCTTGCTATCGCATCCTCAAACAGGCTCTGTATGAAGGAGTCTGTGTAGTCCACATCAATATGGACTTGAGGAAGTTGCTGAGAATGCACAGTAGCAAGTGAGGATGGTGAGTCCTCAGTGTCCATTCTCTCTGAAGAACTCCCAGGTTTTGTAGTTGTAATGACATTCTCTCCCTTTTTGGTAGCATCATCCACTTGCATAGGTGAGCCAGGAGTTAGGTCAATCACATCCACAGGTTCTTGTGTTCTTGGTTGAGCTCTTCTTAAAGGTCTCCCAGCTAGTTTTTCTTTAAGATATGAAATCTGAAGTTGCTGATCATTGACCCTGTTATGCAAGGTAGTCACTTGACATTCAAGGTGACTAACCTTGGAGACTAATTAGGTGCTTGTTTTGGATTGTTTTTGTACCTTTAGTCTTAAATTCCCCTCATCTTCATCAGAAGAATCATTGGGGGATGAGATGATTGGACTGAAATCCTCTCTCTCACCACCAGCTTTAGGTTCTTGGCTGCTGGATTTCCTCTGCTCACTGACAGTCTCAGAAGAGATGATAGTGGGCTGAGTTGCCATGGTTGAGGTCTTAATGATGTAATCACTTTCAAAAGTGAGAGCCTCTTCCATATGGACATCCTGAATAGTTTCAGAAGTGTCCACCTCAGCAATAGGTGACTGATAGCGGCTAGAAGTAGGAGCCTCAGAAATACTCATCTCTCTTTGAGTAGGGGAAAAGAAGAGAGAATCATGGTACTCACTGAAACCTAGATCTTCATTAGTGTAGAAGTCAAGGTTGGGATTGGTTGGTTGACATCTAAAGGCTGGGGATGGTAACTGTCCCCTGAAGGTTGATCCCTTGAGTGTTGAGACTCAAAGTGATGGCTTAAGGCAGTTTGGCTTATGAGCTCATCAGGCTGAGCATGAGGAACCTCAGCACTGATCCTTGAAGAGATGGGAGTGGTCTGCTCCTCAAGAGAAGTGGGAGCTCTAGTTTCCACTTCCTTCTGTATGGGTGAGTGTATGGGGGCCTCCACAGATTGAATAGTCAGAGCAGGGATTCGTTTGGAGTTTCTTTGGTATGTGATGCTGATTTGTGGCTGTGTAGGTGGTTGGGAAGTACTAGGTGTGGGTTCTACACTAGCTGGTGCTGCTAGGTTGTCACCTTGAGCAATGAGCTCTAACATTTTTAGGACTAGGGCTGTTTCTACCCCTGAGAAGCCAACAGTGGCGTTTCTCAATATTTTAAAGATGCCGGGCTTTATCATTCCCCGTTTAAGAATGTTACTTGTTCCCCTTAACTATGAGCCCAGTTCACAGTTAAGAATGTACTGGACATATCTAGGAAACATGTAATATTCTAAGGAGTCTAAGTGGGCAAGTAAATTAGTATAGACAAGTTGAGAATACGTAAACTTGACCCCATGAATCATTCCATGGATAATGAAGGAGAGATCCTCAGGAATCTGGTCCCATCCACCATGCTTGTTTGATAAGCTGTGGATGTCCATATTGAGCAGGAATCTCCACTGGGATGAGACCTTCCCTTTCCTAAAGGTCTTTACAGAGAAATCTCCCTGATACCCCATCTGCTCAAAAGAATGACTGACAACTTCTTTGGGAAAGAACACCTCACCTTCTTCATCATCCAGCTAAAGATGCATGTTGATAATGACTGAAGTAATGAAGACTGTTCTCCCTTGCACTATGGCAGACAGTGCCTTCTCCCTATCCATTTCGACCTCTTGGCAAGTCTTCCAAAATTCAAGAAGATGATCCTCATAAAGTGGAGGATCAATGGTTAGGGAGGTGAAATAGTTGGACAAATCTAAGAAACGGCAAACCTCTGAGAAATGAGGATCTTTCGTAGAGCTTAACAGAGCAACCTGGTTGTGTTGCCTGTGGAGCTGCATGGTAAAGTTCAGGTCATTTTTTTGAGAGGGGTTGGCCATTGGGAGGTAGCTTAAGGATGAAGAAGAAAGAAGAAGAAAGAAGAAGAAGAAAGAAGAAAGAAATTTCAGTGAGAAATTTAGGGTTTTAGGTTTGGAGGAAGAAGCTGATGATAGAAAGAGGGGAAACCATTGGGTTTATTTGTGAAAACAATTTCAGATAAAGTTTAATGAAAAAGAGAATAAACTTTGAAATTCAGATGTTGGTCCCACCTCTGAAAAATTAGTTTACTTTTGCTTAAAAAGTAGTTTTCTTGGAAGTCAAAAAGCTTCCGAAGGTAAATTATATTTTGAAGTTTTTAATGAAAAAGCTTCCGAAGGTAAAATGATTTCGGAAGAATTTCCTAAGAGTTTTGAAAATTTTGCTTTGGAAGAGAAATTAAGACTTGAATGCTTTGTGCACAAAAGAACAAAGCTTCCAAGATTTAATTTTGCTTCGGAAGAAAAAGGTCCTTGAAAACATATAAGTGTCTTAGACAGTCATTTAAGCTTCGGAAGATACATTAGAAATCTCTTCCGAAGGTAAAATTTCTAAGACAGTTATTTGTTTTGAAGGCATGATTTTCTTCTGAAGTTAAAAACAGAACTTCCGAAGGATCAAAATTTCAATAAATCTAAGGAAAGTATTCAAAAATATTTTCATCCAAAGAAAACAAGAGCATATGAAAGTGATAAACTAGACAACTTAGGACACACATGTTTTAAGAAATAATAAGAATTAGTTTTAAGAAAAACCTACTCAAAGTTGATCATCCCAATAGCTGATACAAGATATTTAAATCTCTGTTCATGAAATGCCTTTGTGAACAGATCAGCATATTGTTCATCTCTGTGAACTTTGACTAGTTTAATTAATCTTTTTTCATAATTATCTCTTATTAGATGATACCTGATATTGATGTGTTTGGTCCTTGAGTGTTGCACAAGGTTCTCTGTGATTGAGATAGCACTATTGTTGTCTATATGAATAGGAGTCTCCTTGAAGTTGAATCCATAGTCTAGCATCTGATTCTGAATCCAAAGCACTTGAGCACAACAGCTTGCAACAACAATGTATTCAGCTTCAGCAGTTGATAAAGAGACACAAGATTATTTCTTGCATTGCCATGAGACAACCCTTCCACCAAGAAACTGACATCCCCCAGATGTAGACTTTGCAGTCATGTTGCAACCACCATAATCACTATCTGTATAAGCATACAGATTGAAGTCAAGATTTTTAGGATACCATAGACCAAGTGTTGAAGCACCTTTAAGGTATCTTAGAATCCTTTTGACAGTAATAAGATGAGACATATTAGGGTTGGCTTGATATCTTGCACAGATGCAGGTGGAAAACATAATATCAGGCCTGCTAGCAGTAAGATACATAAGAGACCCAATCATAGCCCTGTATAAGTGTTCATCTACACACTCCCCCTCAAGATCACGTCCAAGGGAGTGGTTTTTAGCTATGGGTGTCTTAGCAATCTTACAATCAGTCATGTTGAACCTCTTAGTATGTCCTAAACATACTTTGACTGACTAATGAAGATGCCATCTTCTACTTGCTTCACTTGAATTCCCAGAAAGAAATTAAGTTCCCCCATGGCACTCATTCCAAATCTGTCTTTCATCAGCTTGTCAAAGTCTTTGCAGAGGTTTGGATTAGTTGAACCAAAGATGATGTCATCCACATATACTTGAACTAGCAATATGTCATTTCCCTATCTTTTGATGAAGAGAGTTCCATCTATAGTACCTCTCCCATATCCATGTTTGCAAAGATACTCAGATAGTGTCTCATACCACTTCCTGGGTGCTTGATGTAGCCTATAAAGAGCCTTGTCAAGCTTGCATACATAATCAGGATGATCAGGATCTACAAAACCAGGTGGCTATTTGACATACACCTCCTCATCAATCAATCCATAACGAAAAGCACACTTCACATCAAGTTGAAAGGCTGTGAAGTTCTTGGATGCAGCAAATGCCAGGAATATCCTAACAACTTCTAGTCTTGCTATAGGAGCAAAGACATCAGTGTAGTCAATCCCTTCATTTTGTGTGTACCCTTGAACAACTAGTCTAGCCTTGTTCTTGATGATAATGCCTCTATCATCCTTCTGGTTCCTAAACACCCATTTGGTTCCAATGGTAGTCTTTCCATGAGGAAGAGGATAAAGGTTCCAAATTTCTGCCTTTTGAATTGAAGCAACTCCTGTTGCATAGCTTCAACCTAACTACCATCCTTCAGAGCCTTATCAACTTTCTTTGGCTCTATATGGGATAAGAAAAAAGAGTGAAGAAAAACATTTGCTTCATGGATTTTTCCTCTTATTCTTTCCCATGTGATAACATCTCCAATGATGTTGGTGGTGGGGTGGGACTTGTGGATCCTTAGCTGAGGGATCATAGCAAGTTGTTGAGAAGATCTAAATTAGTGATTGTGGTTGAGTAAGAGTGAGATTCTTACTGTGAATCGAATATGGTAATCACGTCAGTGATTGAATGGCGGAAACAAACAATCAAAGAACATTCAATGCAAGAAAATTACTCATAAATGCTTTTGTATTGTATATATGAAAGTTGATAAATTACAGAGAATAATTACAACAAAGATTCTCTATCTATCAGCCGTCACCTCATGTACGAGGTATCTATTCTATTTATAGGCATAGAAGATGCCTTTTAAAAAATGACTAACCTATCCCTGACCTATTACATTAGAACTAGTCTAAGTCTTCATCCGCATCTTTGCTTGTTCATACGCATTAACAAATGCGGATGAGTTAACTTGATCAGCATTTCTTCACTTGATCATCCGCATTTGTATGTTGGTCATCCACATTGGTTAATGCGGATGAACAAATACTTATGCGCATTTGTCCGGCCATCCGTATTTGTCAAATGCGGATGACCAAAGTCTTGTCCGCATTCACTTTTAGTCTTCCGCATTATTTAATGCGGAAGAGTAAATACTTGTCCGCATTAACATTATGTCTTCCGCATTGACAAATGCGGAAGACAACACTTGTTCTTTTCCTTAGCAGAATTTCATCCGCATTTCTTCTTGGACTTAAGGGATTCCAGCAAAACAATCATCAAATCACCCATTGAGTTGGCATGTATGATCCTTTCTAGGGTCCAACAATACTTCCCCTAAGGATTATACAACCTAGTTTTCTTCAATGTTTGGGAGGTGATTGATATTCTGAAGATTCTACTGGGTCTTCTGGGGTTAAAATGAATGCAGCTTTAGTAGGATCCAGGATAGCTTTTATCATATTCAAAAAATCTGTTGCTTCTGACATCCCGTCTCTGCTTAGCACATGAATCTTCATCTTGCTCATGTTGTAGATGGCTTCCATTGGTAGCTTCTTTAGTGAAATAGGCTCCTAAATAGAAATTGTAGAAAGTCCATCTCTATGAATCAGTAAGCTCCCCCCACATCAACATCAAGTTTTACAATATTCCCAAGCTGCAATGGTGTCTTCTTCTTCTTTCTTTTGTCTCTTTTAGCTCTTATCTGATCATAGGCCAGCTTTAGCAGCTTGATGCACTTTAGAAATAAGTGCATATCTAACTCTCCCAATTTATTATTTAATTCCCTAAAGTGTCTGGTGTATGTGTAGTGGATGTAGGATTCATCAAGAAATCTAACCTCATATGCACTGAATAATCTGATTTCAGCTCCCTCCTTTCCTCCCCACTTCCTTTCAATCACCTTCTCATAAGTTTTCTCATCATAGTACACATTTGATATGGGTGTGGAGGAATGAGTACCAAACACCATTTTCCTCTTTAGTGATTCTGTTGGCTTCACCTTCAGCTCAAGGAATACAATCTCTTCTGCTTGCATCTTTTTCTTCTTCTCAAGGGGATTGACAAATATTTTATCTTTTCTCATGCATATTGTGTTTAATGAATTGAAGTTGTTTGTTCTTCTGAACATCTTAAGTATGTTCTTAAATTCATATCCCCTGAACATAGCTGTATGATTGATCAGTTCAAGTTGAGCTAGTTCTTTTAAATCATGAATCTCAGGGCATTTACAAGAGCTGAGTACTCTGTAAAGAATTGTACTAGCCTGAGATCCTTTTAACCATGAACATATTCCATGTACTGTCATACTTCCAAGCAATTATCTTTTGATCAACCTTGCCCTTGGGAGTAGACACCCCTCTGTCCAGTTCTGCCGTGGTCAATCCTTCTTGCAGTTTCAACTGAAATGGTTCTGCAAACCATTCAGGGTACTTGTGTAGTACAGGAGCCAGTAGTTCTTGGTCTTTTTGATTTAGCATCATGTCTTCAGCTGATACTCTATTTCTTGGCTTAGTGCTTGATAATTCTTCTTCTAGCTTCTTAAGTTTTCTTTCTTCTCATTAATCAGTTAAAGAGTTGCAGCCCTTAATGAGTTGGTTTTCATGTTCCCAATCTTCCTTCTTGTTAACCCTTGACTTGAAATATAGTCCTTCATTTCCTTATCTGACATACTATAAGGATCAGGAAATAGTGGTTCAGGTGTTGGGGAAGATTTCTTCATCGATGACAGTTTAGGCACATAAACTTTCCTTGAAAAAGATCTTTCATACTCAGTAGATTTCTTCATAGGAGGCAATTTTGGTGCAGAATCCTTTCTAATTGCTGATTTCTCATACTCAGTCTCAACACTTGGATCCAGCAGCTTGTTCACCTTTTCTTTTTCTTCTTCCTTCATTCCTTCGTATGTCATCCCAAACACTTCATCTGGATCATATCCATGATTGATCAAGAACATGGCTTTAATCATTAAATCATCTGTTTGAGCCTTGGACACCATTTCTTCAACTGGTTTTTCAGGCTTTAATGGACTATCCATATCAACATCCTGTGTAAGATCATATCCTCCAACAATCTGTCCTTCTTCAAAATCAAGTACACCAGCTAATTTCTTTAGTTGAGCTTCAGCCTGCTCATGCTCTTCAAGAAATTCAGCAATTGCTGCCAGGCTTTTGGGGTCATCTTTTTGTTTCTTGAATGTTTCTTCTTCAACCACTGGTCTCTTACCCTTAGCCTTTTCAGCTAAATATTTTCTTTTTCTTGAGTAAGTTTGAAGTTGAGGGCTTGAAGTTTCAACTTTTTCTACCACTTCAGGTACTTTTTCAGGTGTGATTGGCTCTTGATCAATAAGTTCAATTTTCTCCTCCTCTTTCTTTTTTGTTTCTTTTTCCTTTTCTTTTTCATACATCTCTCTTATTGTTTCTTTTTGTTCTTCAGATAAAGACACAGCAGGGACAATCTGCATGGTCAACTCCTTCTCCAAAAGAACTGGTGACTTAGGGGATGAATACAATAGGCTCTGAATCAGTCCTTTGATTGTTTACAAATTCCCAATAGTCATCATCTATACTGAATTTTTCAGTTGAAAAACTGTCTAATGCACTAAAAAGTTCCTCAAATTCAGCTTTCTCAGTGTGAGAATCATCTGTGTTTCCAAAGTATACCACCATTTCAAGACTTTGTTCCTCATGCTTTATTTGACTTGTGTCACCTTCTTGTTCTTCATTTTCAGAAACAGACTTGTTATGATCATTATCAACCTTTTCTTGTTCTTCATCATCATCCTTTTCTTGTTCATCTTTCTTATCCTCATCCACTTCACTTCTTTGGATCTCAATAATCAGTTCAAGTTCAGAGATCCTTTTGTTTTGTCTTTGAAGCTCTTTTTCAAGACTAGAAATGAGTTCTGGTTGTTTCTCAATGATATTCTCTTGTTCCTCCATTGCTATGGTTTGAATAGCAAGAGTGTCAACATGACCACTGACTTCTTCTCTGGAATGGTTTAGTGAAGCTTTTAAGTACTCAATCTCTTTGTCTTTTTCTTTTCTTTCAGCTTCATATTTTCCTTTCATCTCTTTCAATTCATTCTCTTTCTCATCAAGCTCTAGAATTATGTCATTAATGATTCCAGCTCTCCTATTTAAAGTCATTTCCATCCTTTCCACTTTCTGTAAGAGTTCAGATATTAGTTCATCCTTTTCATCAGGCCTGTTGATATTAGATTCAGCATAGCTCTCTGAAGGAGCAACCTCAGAAGGTGCTTTCTTTGCAGGGATTTGATCATGGTGATCCTCCTCATCAGAAGATGATTTGGATGATTTAGATGCACTAGTTGATCCTTTTACTTCAGCAGGGTGATCATGGGATGATGGCAAAGGTTGGTATGGTGACATAGGTAATTGATGTGGTCGTGATATTGGAGAGTGATAATGAGGTGATATAGGTGAAGGTTGAGGGGTTGTTTGTGGTGTTGGTTCTCGTAATGGTTATGGTGCTGGTTGTGGTGATGGTTGTGGTGATTGTTGTGGTGTTGGTTGTGGTGATGGTTGTGGAGTTGGTTGTGGTGATGGTTGTGGTGATGGTTGTGGAGTTGGTTGTGGTGATGGTTGTGGTGATGTTGTGGAGTTGGTTGTGGTGATGGTTGTGGTGATGGTTGTGGAGTTGGTTGTGGTGATGGTTGTGGTGATGGTTGTGGAGTTGGTTGTGGTGATGGTTGTGGTGATGGTTGTGGAGTTGGTTGTGGTGATGGTTAAGGTGATGGTTGTCCTTGACCTGCTCGATTTAATTGCCGAATCATCCAAGGAAGAAGAGGTGAGTGAGCACCACTGTAAAAGTTCCTTGGGTCCCTCTTCTTAATGTATTTATAGGATCTTGCATCTTAGTGAGGAATATCAAGCACAGGTCCTTCATTAACAATGTTAGGGAATGATTCATTAATTAGACATTGAATGAATCTTGGATACATAAGGAACTTGTATCTTCTCCCTTCTTGGATGTTTGAAATCAGACCATTGAAAACAATGCATTCATATTAAATGGCCTGTTGGTGTAGAGAGCACAAATTGCAGAGGATTTGAGGACTGGAATGTCATTCCATCCTGTTTTTCTCTTGGATAGACAGTGTTGGAACATATGAATTAGGAATCTCAAAGGTAGATCCACTAATCCTTTAACAATCTGTTTTGCTTCATATCATCCTTCAAAACCAATTTCAGCAAAAAATGTGGTTATTTCTTCATCATCTAGCTCCAGAGGATCATTAGTATCATCACCAAATTGTAAGTATCTTCTAACAGAATCTTCAGTGATACTCAAAGTGAGCTCATTGTTGGTTCTCCCAGTTAATGTTCTAACACTATCAGCTTCAACTACCTCAGCTGAGTCCCAGAATGACCTGATGAGATTGTCATAGATTGTGGGTCTCACAGTGATGGCATAGGCTACCCTTGTGGTAGATAAGAATCTGATCATATCTCTTAGTCCTTTAGCTTCAGGCACATTAGGGTTTAAATAACCACTGACATTATGGAGCTTGCTCCATGTAAGATTTGCCATGTAATCTGCACAAGAGACATGGGTGTTAGTTATCAGTTTGACTTTAAATGGACAAGGATGAATGCTTGTCATCTCTGTTGCATTGTTGTCATAGCAAATGGTGAGTTTGTCATTTAAGAATCACAATTTCTATTTTTGAATCATTAATGAGATATTGTTTCATTGATTTGTTTTAAATGTTTCATTTTTTCAACATGCTCTGTTCTTACAACAAACATGAATATCAAGGTTTTCATGATGATAAGAATTTCTGTTGGTTTGCATGCTCATTGAAGTAGAAATGGTGTATAAGTTACATCAATAAAACATGTTTTTGTGTTCTTCATTATTAGTTGGTTCATTGACTGATTTTGGTTTAACATTCTGAAATTATGAAAGTTTCACCTTGTTTCCGATACGAATGTGGTTTTAGAATCAATAACAAGAGTCGATTGAGTAGAATCACACGAAAATATTTGATTGTTATGATGAAGATGATCGAAGATGGTGTACTGTACGTTTGCGCTTGTCTCACTATAAAGTCTCTCAAATTTGCAAAGTATTAAATGACCCGTTTGAATTCCTTTAAATAGTCAAATAATACATTTTGAAAGTTTTTACAAGTTTAAGAGCAAATACGGTCACCACTGTAGCAAATGCCAAAGGGTTGATTTTTGACTTTTGGTCTTCCGTATTTGTTAACTGTAGCAAATACAGAAGACAAACTTTTGACTTTGACTGGCCGCATTTGGCTACTGTTGTAAATGTGGAAGTTTTGTTTCTTATTGTTTATACTTTTTGTATTTGTGTACTGTTGCAAATGCGGAAGTTAGAACTTGATACCTTTGACTATCCGCATTTGTGCTATAGTAAATGCGGAAGAATAACTTGTGATTATGTTCATCAGCATTCACTGTAACAAATGCGGTAGAGTTGTTACTTGTTTCATCCTATCCGTATTTGTACACAGTAGGAAATGCGATAGAACAAAGTCAATCAGCATTTGTGCGACTACACCAAATGCGGTTGACACACTTGGTCAGCATTGCACTGTAGCAACTGTGAGAGAGACATGTTCATCCGCATTTGACTCCTGTAGCAAATGCGGTAGAGTAAAATCCACATTTACTTCACACACTAATGCGGTAGAGTAAAATCATTGTCTGCATTAGTTGCACTTGAAGATATACTGTTACCCGCATTAGTTACATGCATGGGTTACCTTCACCCACATTAACCAATGCACTTACCTGCATTAGCTTTTGAACTTAATCAAAAGTTAATGTGATTGAATTGATTATCCATCTTACGAAGATTTGTCCTTCATTGATTTTTCTTATGAAGTTGACTATTGAAGTTGTCAATTCTTGCTTGAATTGACTTTTATGTCCAAATTGATACAAGTTTCCCAATTTTGACAGGTCTTGGACTTATCATGCTTCTAAGAATCTACATAAGCTGAGATATAATGGTATGACTTATTGCAACAACACCAACCAAAATTCTTTTTGTTTTGTTTTTCAAAATTAAGTTAATAAACAAAATTTGAACTTACTCAAAAATTTTAAATTACTCCCCCTAAAGTTTATATCCACATTTGGATAGAAACTTTAAAGATTTAAAACCTTTTGAATATTGTTTTGATTATTAATAATGAAGAGAATTATCTCTGTGTTGGGATCATATCAGTTTTACATTACACTTGTGCATCCTTTATGATTAAATGGACATGATCATGAACTTGAAGATTGAAGGTATGTTTGTCCTCTTAAACTCATACCTGGTTGATATTTTGATGCAAATGACTTTTATCATGTTTTGTTGATTTAATTATTCAATGTGTACCTCACACACATAAGCATGAAATGATCAACCCTCCTTATACAATGCATGGTAGAACTTTTTCACAGCTTTTCTTACCAGGTTACTTAAGTTATGAAATCTCATTTTCACTAATCCTCATTGGGATTCTTTTAATATGATCCTTTTTCATGTTGATCCATATTGGGATTCTTTTCACTTCACTTTGGAAGGTGATCCATGATAGGATTCTTTTGTTCATTCATTTTGAATGTATTACTTTGTTGATTCATCCAAATTTGGATGTGTTCCACATTGGGAATCTTTTGGATCATAACATTTGCACTATGTGCAAGTTTCATTAGGTCTTTGCTCAACAAAACAAAGATGAAACATGATATGGTGAAAGAGATTCATAAAGTATCATTACCTGGTGTGTTTAGGCTACTACACACATGCATTTAGATAAGCCAATACATACCTGTACTTTGTGATGAGTGTTTCATAATTGAATAAGTCTTTAATTCATCACTACATGTATCTTTTCTTCCAAGTTGAGCCTACCAACATATCTGGTAAGTAATTTCAGTCTTTCACATTTTGAAATTAAGCACAGTGAATGATATAACGACTGTAATTATATCATTTCCCAAATAATTCTTTTCTTCATCAAACTTGATTTCTTTTTCTGGTTTTATGATGTTTTTAATTGTTTTTGATATTTTTCATGGTTTTTACTCAAGGTTAATCATGTAACTGACTGAACCAAAATTCAAACCTACTAGGTTCAAATGCCTTGGTAAACAAATCAGCTAATTGATTTTCAGTTGGTACTTGAATCAATTTGATTAAACCTTTTTCAGCACAATCTCTCAAAAAATGATATCTAATCTCAATATGTTTTGTTTTTGAGTGCTAAACTGGATTATTAGTTATAAAGACAGCAGCTGTGTTGTCAATAGAAATTGGTGTGTGCAAGAAGTTAAAACCATAATCAAGCATCTGGTTTTGAATCCAGAGAAATTGAGAGCAACATGCTGATACAGCAATATACTCAGCTTCTGCTGTGGATACAGACACATTTGTCTACTTCTTGCATTGCCAGGATACTAGTTTGGGACCAAGAAATTGACAACCACCAGAAGTGGATTTTCTATTGAAGTTGCATCCTCCATAATCACTGTCTGTGTAGGCATAGAGATTAAATTATCCTTCCTTTGGATACCATAACCAAAGAGCTAGTTTGCCCTTCAGATATCTGAATATCCACTTGACTGTGTTCATATGTGATTCTTTTGGATCAGCTTGATATCTGGCACACACACAAACACCAAACATAATGTCAGGCCAACTAGCTGTTAAATACATAAGTGAACCTATCATTGATCGATAGTGAGCCTGATTCACTGATTTGCCTTCAGGGACATGTCCAATCTTCACTTTAGTATCCACAGGAGTTCTGATAGACTGACAGTTAGCAAAGTGAAATTTCTTCAACATGGTTTCTATATATTTTGATTGGTTGATGAAGATTCCATCTGCTGTTTGTTGGACTTGCACCCCTAGAAAGAAGGCGAGTTCCCCCATAGCACTCATTTGAAACTTTGAGTGCATAAGGTCTTCAAAGTCTTTGTAGAGTTGCTTGTTTGTCGAGCCAAATATAATGTCGTCCATGTAGATCTGGACTAACAGCATGTATTTTCCTCTTATTCTTCTGAGAGAGTCTGATCAATCTTTCCTATTTCATACCTATGTTCAAGAAGAAAGGATGATAGAGTCTCATACCACTTTCTCGATGCTTGATGAGGACCATACAGAGCTTTGTCAAGCTTGTAAACTCTATGAGGGAAATCTGGATCTTCAAAGCCAGGTGGTTGACTCACATAGACTTCTTCAGCAATCTTTCCATACAGGAAGGCACACTTTACATCCATTTGATAAACAGTAAATTTCATGGACGCAGAATATGCAAGAAAGATTATGATTGCTTCTAGTCTGGCAACAGGTGCAAACACTTCGTCATAGTCGATTCCTTCTTCTTGAGTGTATCCCTGTGCCACTAGTCTTGCTTTGTTTCTGATGACGATCCCTCTATCATGAGTCTTGTTATTGTACAGCCATCTGGTACCGATAGGGTATTGTCCTTCGGAAAGATCTACCAGCTTCCATACTTCTTGCTTCTTGAATTGGAGCAATTCTTCATGTATTGCTTCAATCCAACTATTATCTTAAAGTGCCTCTTTGATGTTTTTGGGTACTGTTTGACATAGAAAGCATGAGAACAAACATATGTTTTCAATACTAGACTTGCTTCTTGTCACCCTCTCATTAAGATCACCAATAATGGTTTCAACCGGATGATTCTTGTGTATTCTTGTGGTTGGAATGGTGTCACCAGCAATAGTTACATCAAGATTGGATACATTCAGTTCATTATGGTCAGAGTCACATTCATCTTGTATTGTTGTTGAATTATGAAGATTGTCAACTTCTGTTTCAGTAACTGCTACATCTTCAGTAGCACTGAGACTGCTTGCATCATTTGATGTTCCTTGTGTTTCAACTGGATGAGAAGCCGGTTTTTGATTTCTAATCTCATTTGACAAGTCATCTGAGTGAGATGGTACCAGGCTGAGATCTTCTTCAGAAGAAACACTAGGGTTTTGTGATAGTTGTCTGATAGGATCAGCTTGAAGAGGTACATCTTCATTCATGTGTTCATCAAATGTATGTGGAATCAATGGATAATTATCTCTTCTTTCTATAGCTGATGAAGTATCACTTGAATATATATTTCCTGCATCAGACAAGTGAAATTGGTCAAATGATTTTTTAAACGTGTCAATATCAAACAACCAGTCAGGACCATTTGTAGATTTAGGAAATGTATGTTCCTTGAATTGTACATTTGTAGATTCATCAATAATGTTCAATCTAGAATTGAACACTCTATAAGCCTTTGAAACAGAAGTATAACCTACAAAGAATCCTTCATCAGACTTGGATGAAAATTTTCCCAAATGGTCTCGGGTGTTTAATATTGAGACCGGACAACCAAATGATTTGAGGAATCCAATAAATGGTTTCCTATGAAAGATCAGTTCATAAGGTATCATGATACTTTCTTTAACAATCAGAGTTCGATTTTGCACAAAGCACGATGTCTTAATTGCTTTTGCCCTGAAGGTGATTGGCATTTTAGCATCTGTTAGCATCGTTCTTGCTGCTTCAATCAGTGTTCTATTTCGCCTTTCAGCTGTTGGACGAAAAGAACCAATGAGCCAGATCAGAAAAACCTTTAAGTCCCACAAGACATCACAACAACTGCTAAAGACTTGATTAGCTGTTTGACAAAGTCTGAAGATCAACAGCTGAAGACTAAAGTACTGAAGACTTCAACAGCTGAAGAACAAAGTCTGAAGATCAACAGCTGAAGACTAAAGTACTGAAGACTTCAACAGCTGAAGAACAAAGTCTGAAGATCAACAGCTGAAGACTAAAGTACTAAAGACTTCAACAGCTGAAGACCAAAGTCTGAAGATCAACAGCTGAAGACTAAAGTACTAAAGACTTCAACAGCTGAAGACCAAAGCCTGATGATCAACAGCTGAAGACTAAAGTACTGAAGATCAACAGCTGAAGTACAAAGACTGAAGACATCAGCTGAAGACATCAGCTGATGACAACAACTGAAGTTCAAGAAGTCCAAGTACTAAGCCTTCAGAGTTTGTCACAACAGCTGAAGAAGCATTCTTCAGTTGTTGTGATGGTTTCCTTTCAGTAGTTTTATTTTCTATTTCAGTTTTGTAAAACGACTGAAGAGTATGTTCTTCAGTCGTTGTTGTTTCAGTAGTTTCTTTTCAGTAGTTGTAGTAATAGTTAACACTTCGTATTTTTGTAAGAAGATGTCAGCTGTTTGACATCTTCAGTAGTTGTGTTAACTTTCAGTAGTTAAATAACAGTTAGATGTCACTGTCAAGTGACATCAGCTGACGTCAGCTTCCCTTATAAAAGGAAATATGACCTAATTGTAACGTGTGCGTGAAGCCAGCCGAAGCGTGTATTGAATGAATATATTCCTTTTGGCAGAAATTCTCTCTCTATAACAAACACTGTTTCATTGATAAATTTTGTGTGTTCTTGTTTAAATTTGTTAATTCGTGAGCTCACTTCGCTGCAAATCCAATCTAATTGATCAAACTAGATACTGAGATCCTAACAATTGGTATCAGAGCAGGTTAATCATTGATCGATTTAACAATTGATCATTGAAACTGTTCTTTTGCTATCTACGTTTGATCGAATTAGCAAATTTGCAGGAATCGGTTATAGAGATTGAGTTTCTGTTGCTTCTGGCCATTTTGTTTGAGGTTCTAAGTGGTTTTGAGCTAAATTTACTTTGTCTACCTTGAATTTGTCTGAATTCTGAAAATGACTACTCCTTCTAATGACCCTCACAATACTGGTTCCTCAACCAAGCCTCCGATGCTGGTTAGGACTGAGTATAACATATGGCAACGAAGAATGCTCCATCACCTGTCTGTTAACAGTTCAGGTTGTTGGACATCTGTGGTACATGGTCCATATAAGCCTATGGTGAACAATCCAGAAACCAACCAAATGGTTCCGAAGAAGAAGGAACAATACTCTGATGAGGATCGAAAACTGTTTGAGGTTGATGCTAAAGCTCATGGTATTCTGGCCGTGGCACTACCTAATGAAATCTATTCTGGGCTTATGCATCATGAGACTGCTCATGACCGCTGGAAGGCACTGAAAGAACAATTTAGTGGTACTGATGAGGTCTTAGCAAACAATAGGGAAATACTTGCCCAACAATATGAGACATTTGCTCATAGGAAGGGTGAGACTCTGACTCAACAGTTTGAGCATTTTTCATGTTTGATCTCTGAGCTGAAAATGGTCAAACATGAATACACTAAGAGCCAGATGAACCACAGATTCCTCAGATCACTGCCTGAGAGATGGGACACATATACAATTTTCCTACGCTCTAATGCAAATCTGGATAGCCTATCTCTCACCCAACTTCATGGGAAACTGCTTAATTTGAAAGAGCGATAGAGCAGAAAAGGAAACTGGCATCATCATGAAAGCTCACAGAAGACTTTGTACCAGGGAACACTGCCTTGGTCGGTCATGAGTTAGAATATGCTGCATCAGAAAGTAATTATGATGAGCATATAGATTTCTCTTCAAAAAGTTCTGATCATGCATTTGTGAGTGTTGATAGTCAGTCAGGCTGTAATACTGACAATTTGTGTTTCATTATGGATGATTTGAAAGGTATAGCTGATGATGACTTAGAAGAGATGGATATTCTGAGCCAAATGGCCTTGATTAATATCAGATCTCAGAAGTTCTACAAGAGAACTGGTAGGAAATTCCCTGGACTCTCTGGCAAAACCAAAGTTGGTTTTGACAAGAGTAAGTTGAGGTGTCACAAATGCCACAGGCTTGGGCACTTTGCAAGAGAGTGTAGATCATCTGCATCTAACTCCTCTGCACCCTTTGTGACTTTTCCAAGTAATATTCAACAAAACAAAGGGCAACATCCTGCTAGTTCTTGTCATCAATCACAACCTCTATCTCCTGCATATTTTGTCCCTCAGGGTCCAATGCCATATTAATATCCCTGCTATTACATGCCACAAACCAGTCAAGTTCAAGTACCCATTGCTCAACAACCATTTGCTCTTCTTGAGCCTCAACCTTCCCAATCTCATCAACAATCTCAACCTCAACAACCCAGCTTTTTCACGCCAGGAGTTGTTGACTGGAGCAGTTTACCAGATGATATGTCTGGTATTGAACAACTGTTTTTTGGTGCTGGTCAACATGGTGGTGACAATCCTTTAGGAAACCTTGCTCTTATGGCCCTAGAGTCTGCTGATACCTCATCCACTAATGCCTCCATACCACAGATATCCTCTGAGGACAAAGCCAAGCTATGTTCTGAAACATGCATAGCCGCATTTGCATCTATTAGAGAAGCAAATGTAGCTTTAATTAACAAGAACATTAAGCTAGAACAAATAATATCCAAAAGAAAAGCTGAATTTGAGTCTGTGCTTAATGATAAGAATGATGAGATTTGCAAACTTAAATGCGAAATCACTGATGATAAGGCTAGGGAAGAGGTACTTCTACAGAAGTTCAGAGACCTCAAAGAAATACTTGCAGCTACCCAGGTAGAGTGTGATCGATGGGTACATTCCTGCAAGGGTTTTGAAATGCTTCTCAGTAAACAGTCTGCTTCCAATGTGAAGTTTGGCATTGGTTATAATCACACTGCTCCTCCTACAGATTTTACTCCCAGAGTAGAGGTAGAATCTGATGGAGAAAGCAATAACCAATCCTTTTCATCATGTGATCTACTATCTGATACAACACCATCAGAGGATGGCATCAAAATTAATTCCTCCCAAAACCTATCAGCTGATGTTGATGGTTCAAATGCTGACACTCACATGATCAAAAGGTTGATCACTCCAGGTGGTATTTCACAAAGTACTGAAAGTACTAAAGAGCAAGTCATAACACCTGGAGAACAAACCCAAACTACTGCATGCACTAAAGGGAAGAAAACTGCCAGTAGAAAGGGTGGGAAAACTACTGAAGAAGATATCAAGAAAGCATGTACTGCAAGGAAGAAAACTGCTAGTACTGGTCGCAAACTGCTGAAGAATAAGTCTTCAGTAGTTTCATCTTCTTCAGCAGATGATCAACTTAAGATGAAGAAAATGCCATGTGAAATATGTGGCTTATTCAATCATCTTACTGATGATTGCTGGTATAAAAAGGGCTCCAAACTCAAACACAATAAGAACATTAAAAAGAGAATGGATAAAATGAAAACTGAGTTTGAAACCAAGTTTGTACGAGCAACATCAAAACCTGTAACCCCAAAATCCAAAAAGAAATCTAAAAAGGAAGGGGTTAATCAGGCAACAGCTGAGGTTGCTCAAAGGGAGATGGTACAACACAGGAATCCATCAATCTCAAGCACTAATGTGTCTGATGAGCTAAAGGCTTTATCACAGAATCAGACACAACTTGATATGATGGTTCAACAACTATTGGAGAGAGTCAACCAATTAGATGCTCCTGTGCTGAAACCACAGAGAAGAAAATCCATGCCAAAGGTTTCTTCTTCTTCACCATCTCCATCCCCTCAGGCTGTTCTTCATAGCAAATCTGTTAGTTTACCATCTGTTGATGTGAACAGACCCAAAACCAAAAAGGTTGGGTCTTAAAAACTAACTAATTATTATGATTGCAGGGTTCTTCAGCATGCCACAGTAGCATCTGGTATGTAGACAGTGGAGGATCTATGCATCTGACAGGGAACAACTCTCTTCTTCATGATTACTCTCAAAGACAGAAGGGGTTTGTTTCTTTTGGAAATGATGCTAAGGGTTACATCATTGGAAAAGGCTTTGTCTCCAATGGGGAAATAAGGTTTGATGATGTTAACCATGTGGAGAATCTCAAGTACAATCTCTTGAGTGTCAGTCAAATGTATGATAAAGGCCATGTTGCTCTTTTCACCAGTCAGAACTGCAGGATTCTGTCATCCAAAATTCTGAGTTTGATTGATAAGGTGTTGGATGATCATACTCTCCTGAGGGCCAACAGGACAGGAAGAGTGTATACCTTAGATCTTTCCAAGAAAATAGATCTCAAAGGCCATCCTTGCCTATTTTCCAAGGCTTCTCCTTAAGAATCTATTCTATGGCATATAAGGCTGGGTCATGTGAATCTTAAAAACTTGATCAGCTATTTGACAAAGTCTGAAGATCAACAGCTGAAGACTAAAGTATTGAAGACTTCAACAGCTGAAGACCAAAGTCTGAAGATCAACAGCTGAAGACTAAAGTACTGAAGACTTCAACAGTTGAAGACCAAAGTCTGAAGATCAACAGCTGAAGACTAAAGTACTGAACATCAACAGCTGAAGTACAAAGACTGAAGACATCATCTGAAGACATCAGCTGATGACAACAACTGAAGTTCAAGAAGTCCAAGTACTGAAGCCTTTAGAGTTTGTCACAACAGCTGAAGAAGCATTCTTCAGTTGTTGTGATGGTTTCCTTTTAGTAGTTTTATTTTCTATTTCAGTACTTGTAAAACGACTAAAGAGTATGTTCTTCAGTCGTTGTTGTTTCAGTAGTTGTAGTAATAGTTAACACTTGGTATTTTTGTAAGAAGATGTCAGTTGTTTCACATCTTCAGTAGTTGTGTTAACTTTTAGTAGTTAAATAACAGTTAGATGTCACTGTCAAGTGATATCAGCTGACGTCAGCTTCCCTTATAAAAGGAAAGATGACCTAATTTTAATGTGTGTGAAGCCAGCCGATGCGTGTATTGAATGAATATATTGCGTTTGGCAGAAATCCTCTCTCTATAACAAACACTGTTTCATTGATAAATTTTGCATGTTCTTGTTTAAATTGTTAATTCGTGAGCTCACTCTGCTGCAAATCCAATCTAATTGATCAAACTAGATGCTGAGATCCTAACATCAACTACCTCATTTTGTTAAGGAGTTCTAGCTGCACTGAATTAATGAGCAATGCCTTTGGTTGCACAAAAGGAACTCATATTTTCATTTTTGAATTCAGTACCATTATCACTTCTTATTATTTTGACCTTAAGATCAAGTTGATTTTCAATTTTTGTGATAAATTCTTGAATGATTTGGGATGCTTCGTTTTTATGAAGTAGGAAGAACACCCATGTGAATCGTGAAAAGTCATCAATGATCACTAAACATACTCATTACATGAGTTGGTCCAAATAGATCCATGTGAAGTAGCTTCAATGGAGTATTTTTAGTGTTCACCAGCTTGGTTTTATGAGACGATTTGTGTTGTTTTCCTTTGAGGCACGCTGAATATTGATCAATAAAATTGAATTCTTTTTGAGGAAGACTAATGACATGGTTTTCTTTGAATAACTTGTTCATATTTTTAAAGTTAGTGTGCCCCAAACGTCTGTGCCAAAGCTGTGACTCATGAAAAGATACGTTAGACAAAAGACATATTTCTTCTTTAGGTGATGCAGAACACAGGTTTAAGACATATGTATTATTCTCATCAGATTCTTTAACACAACCCATTCTTCAGGGATTTGAAATCCAGGTTTCAGAATGTAGCAGTGAGTGTTTGTAAAGTGAGTGGAATATTTTTTGTCATAGATCTGAGACACGCTTAGCAGATTGAAATTCAGTTGTTCATAGTAGTTCACTCTATCAAAGCTCAACATCCCGTTTGTCACAGATCCTTCTCCTGTAATTCTACCACCTTCAGAATCTCCACCGAATGCCACAGTAGTTCCTTGTATGTGCTTGAAGTCATGAAGGAGGGAACGATCTCTAGTCATGTGTCGGGAGCATCCACTGTCTACGTACCATAGGCTATTAGACCTGTGTGGATGAACCTCCAAGCAAGTAGAACTAATTAGAATAAGGAACCCAAGCCAAGATGGTCTTGGGTTTCACGTTCCTATTCATGATAGTGACCTCCTGGTATTTCCCTCTAAATTGTGATTTGGATGGAGGTGTCTTGGGAGATTTTTGGTAATGACTGGGTTGAGTCATCTCATCAACATCTACTGAGGATTCAGATGAATAATGAAATCGTTGGTCTCTATTTCTTTGTAAAAATTTAACCCGTTTTTCATTATCAAAAGTAGGTTTGTGCTTAGGAAGGTCAAGTTTGTGTTCCATTGTGAGATGATTTCTTTGACCTTTCCTCAATTCCTTCAAATTATTTCTGTCATTTGTTGATCTAGGTGTCCTAGATTGAGTATTATGAAGATGAGGTCTGACAGAATGCATCACAGTAGATATTTTTGAGATGGGCTTGTGTTGGGGAATTCTCAACCCCTTCTGATTGAAGTGACAATCAGATGTATTGTGATTGTTCTGTACAGATTGAACAATACTTGTTGAAATAGCAATTATTGGTGGAGTGATTGTTCATATCACAAATAGAACAATATTGATTGAAGAAGCATTTATTTTTCTTGTGATTGAACATTTCACAAATGTTACAATACATTTGTTTGTTTCTTGAATCAGATTTTTCCTTGTGTGACTCAATTGATATTTTCTTTTGATGAGTCACTTTCTTTTCTTTAGGTGATGAATCAGAATCAGCCCTTTTAGTAGTTTGCTTCACAACACTACTTTTGTTTAATTGTCTAGGCTGTTCCTGTTTCTTCAACCTATTTCTTACTTCTTTCTCAAACTGGTCAACATGTTCCTTGTTACAGATATCAAACCCAACTCCCTGCCTTAATCTTGAAGACTGAGGGTCTGATGAAGTTTTATGTGTTGAATTTAGTGTTACAGTTTGTTTCTTTTGTAGTGAAACCATTTCTGATTTGCTTGAATTTTGTGGAGATATAATCTCATTATCAGAACTACTCTCAATAGTGGGTTTCACTGTCTTGACATATTTCTTTTTGCCTTGTAAAACAGATGGTATGAATTTTATAAAAGGTACAATTGCTTTTACAGGGCTTGATTGTTTCATGACAGTCACTGTCTTGTCTGAACACTCTTTGATTTTGATTGGGTGACCTAACTTGATTTTATCCTCACTTGTTTCAATATAAACATCAGATTTGTTTTGAGGATTGGTCACCTATTTCACTACAGATTTAGGTTCCATAGTTTTAGGTTCAATTGCTTCAGAGAATGAGACAGATTCTGGCATGACAGTGTAGTTATCATTGTATGGTGGAGGACATGAATTATACCCAATCCCTGTCATGTCCTTTGGATCCTTTTGGGAAATTAGCATCTCTTGCAGCTTGACTAAAGACATTTGAAATTTTCAAGTTTCACTTCAGTCATAGATTGTTAAGTCTTAGATTGAGCTAACTTTTCAGTAAGTAGCTCATTCTCAGCTGTAAGAGTATACTTCTCACCATGCAGCTTTTCTATGTCAGAGATGAGAGATTTAATTTTGATTTCAATGTTTTTTATTTCTCTCTTCATCATCTCTGATTTTACCTTTTCTTCTTTGATTTTATCAGCCAGTTTGTGATTATGCTCCCTATACCCTTGCAATTCATTAATGCATTTTTCACTACAAAGGTAGATTTTACCTCAGTAGGCATTAGAGATGGTCCATCATTGATGTGGGCCATAAGAGCATGATTTTGAAATTGAGGGTTGACTTTCTCTGCATACACACTCCAGTCACATACTCCATCTTGCTTTATCACTAGAGCATTGGCTGAAGACTGACTGCTTCCATGAGATTGATTTGTCAGTTTGGGTGGATTATGATATGATTGGTGTTGATGATACTATTGTTGTTGGTTGTTTGAGTGAAAGCTTGAGTTAGGCTATGAGGATGATTGGCCTGGAGAGTTCCTTTGATAGTTGTTTCTCTTTGGGGCATTGCACACTCTTGAGAAGTGGCTAGCCATGCCACAGTTGAAGCATTTCACCTTGGATTTATCATATCCAAGTTTTGTATTCTCATTCAGGCTCAGCTTTCTTCCTTTTCTGAAGAATTTCTTAGCTCTCATTGCAATCATGGCCATTTGCCATTGTAGATCTATTTATTCCACATCATCTGGATCCATTTCCTCCAGATTTTCTTGAATAAGATGAGCAGAAGTGAGTCTTCCTCCCAAGTAGGCTTCAAAACTTGCAACAAATGCATTATAAGTTGCCTTTTGTTCTTCTGATCTTGAGTCTTTAGTAGTGGTTTGAGGAGCAACAGTGACACTGGAAGTTTGAGATGAGGTTGAAGGTTGATTGAGTAGTGGATTTGCAATGAACCCAGTGTTGTTCATTTGATCTCTTGATGAGATAAAGTCATCCTCCTCAGTGATGAAGGAATTTTCCACAGAATGAGATTATGATGGAAATTTGTAAGCCTCAATCACTCTTGGTCCACCAAGATTTCTACTTCTTTCATCAAGTTCTACAACTTCAATTTTGGCTATCATGATGTCTAGAGTAGTGCTCTCAAGATCAAGAGTATTTTTCAGCATGGTTACATTCTGTTTCCAGCTTTCAGGGAGACTGTGAAGCATCTTTTTGTTTAATTCTCTAATCTTGTAAGTGATTCCCATGATTTCTAAGTCATTTACTAACTGTACAAATCTATAGTGTTGTTTAATATTGATTCTCCCTTGGTGTGGTGGAATGTTTCATACTGATTAACAAGCTTGTCTTTGTTGATTTCAACCACCTTATTGCTTCCTTCACATATGATTTTGAGTGCATCCTACACAACTTTTGCAGTTCCATACTTTTTCAATCTTTTCAGCACATCCATCTTAAGTGCTTGAGTCAGAATTGAGTAGGCTTTGAGGTCTATCTTAATTTTCTTGTAGTCTTCTTCATCTAAGGTCAGATCTTCAATTGGTATTCTAGCAGTTCTATATATTGCAGCTTGATTTGCAGACAGAGTAACAGGGATGTGTAGCCCCTTGCGTATTGAGATCCAGAAATCAAGATCTACACCTGTGATGTAATTCCTAAACCTGATTTTCCACTGTTTAAACTCAGATTTATGTTTAAGCATTGGACGTTTAGGTGTATGACCAAGTTCTGAGTAGCTGTTAGAATCCATTTTAACTATGTGTTTAACTGGTATAATAGAGATTTAGATGATTTTTAGGATTGATTAGTCCAAGTAGTCCAACTAGTTCAAACGGATTTCAGAACCAGATCCGTGATGGTATTTGAGTTTCTTGATGTTGTAAGTATTTTGGTGAGTATGAGTTAACAAGAGTATTTTCTCCTGTTTACTAAGTAGAGATAATGATACTTACTACTAGCAACTCGATTACCAGGTCAATCAAATTCTACTTAGTTCTTGCGCAGATCTAAAAGAGAATCGAGAGCCAAAGCTTTGATACCAATTGACTGGGGTTGAGTAAGAGTGAGATTCTTACTGTGAATCGAATATGGTAATCAAGTCAGTGATTGAATGGCAGAAACAAACAATCAAGAACATTCAATGCAAGAAAATTACTCATAAATGCTTTTGTATTGTATATATGAAAGTTGATAAATTACAGAGAATAATTACAACAAAGATCTCTATCTATCAGCCGTCACCTCATGTACAACGTATCTACTCTATTTATAGGCATGCAAGATGCCTTTTACAAAATGACTAACCTATCCCTGACCTATTACATCAGAACTATTCTAAGTCTTCATCCGCATCTTTGCTTGTTCAACCGCATTGACAAATGCGGATGAGTTAACTTGATCAACATTTCTTCACTTGATTATCCGCATTAGTATGTTGGTCATCTGCATTGGTTAATGCGGATGAACAAATACTTATGCGCATTTGTTCGGCCATCCACATATGTCAAATGCGGATGAGCAAAGTCTTGTCCATATTCACTTTTAGTCTTTCGCATTAGTCAATGCGGAAGAGTAAATGCTTGCCCGCATTAACATTATGTCTTCCGCATTGACAAATGCGGAAGACAACACTTGTTCTTTTCCTTACCAGAATTTCATCCGCATTTCTTCTTGGACTTAAGGGATTCCAGCAAAACAATCATCAAATCACCCATTGAGGTGGCAAGTATGATCCATTCAAGGGTCCAATAATTAGAAAAATTTAGATCTAGCATAGATGTTTCACCCACCACATCAGCACCCTTATCAAGAGAGACTTGATCCAAGGAGTGTGTGACATCATTGATGTTGTCATCTATAGAGTGGTTATCAGCATTAATAAAGTCTTGATAACTATCACCACCAGTATCATTGTCTTCTGTAATTGAAGCAACTTTATCTGGTTGAGGAGCCTCTGAGCTGGAATTTGAAGGCATACCAGATGTATCAGCCGACGTTGTCATTGTAGTGCTGATAGAAACCTCATTTGCAAATGTAGTTCCAATAGGAGCTTAAGATGTGTTACTTGAAGGTCTTCTTAGCTCAAATCTTGGATCAGGCTCACTTGTGTTTAGATTTTCTACAGATCCTAAAACAGTCTATCAAGATCTTTTAAAATAGTTGGTAACTAAATCAAGATCAAAGAGCCAATCAGGGCCAGAACCAGCCACACAGGGTGTGTGTTCATTGAAAGTCACATTGGCGGACTCCTCAACAATTCTAGTTCTAAGATTGTATACTCTGTAAGCCTTAGCTTGGGAAGAGTATCCAATGAAGTGTCCATCATTTGAATCTCAGCAAATTTGGCAATTTGATCCATGGTATTCAAGATGGTACAAGAACATCCAAATGACCTGAGAAAACGAATGAAAGGTTTCCTCTTGTGTTAAAGTTCATAAGGAGTCTTCCCATGAGTCTTAACTACTAAAACTCTGTTCTACACATATCAGGCAATGTTGACTGCCTCTTCCCAGAAGGTGATGGGCAACTTAGAGTCAAACAGCATGGTTCTTGCAGCTTCAATCAGTGTCGTGTTTCTCCTCTCAGCAACACCATTCTGCTGAGGAGTCCTTGGCGTACTGTATTGTCTTGAAATACCTTTTTCATCATAGAATGCATCAAGGATTTGGTTTTTGAATTCAGTTCCCTGATCAGATCTTATGATTTTGACCTTGTGATCAAATTGATTCTCAATCTTCAAGATGAAACTTTTCAGAATCTTAGGAGTCTCATCCTTAATTCTAAGGAAGAAGACCCAAGTGAACCTTGTAAAGTCATCTGTGATCACCAAACAGTATGAGGTCCTTCCTAGACTCATTACACTAGTGGGGCCAAAGAGATCCATATGTAACAAGTGCAGGGGTGTAGTGATGCAGTTCTTTTCCTTAGGCTTGTGAGACACCTTATGTTGCTTCCCTTTCAGGCATGCAACACAATGGTAATCACTTGTAAAAACTTTATTTGGCATTCCAGTTACCAAATCATTCTTAATTAGTTTATTCATGTTTTTAAAGTTTACATGGCACATTCTTTTATGCCATAGGAAAGACTCATCACTATTGGCTTTTGACAGAAAGCATGAAACTTCTCTAGAGGGAGATGTTTCTTGTAAATCCATCTTATACATGTTCGCTTTCCTAGGGTCTCTAAGTAGAATATGCTAATGAGGAATGACCACCCCGTGCTTGAGAACAATGCACTCATGCTCAGCAAAGAGCATGTTATTACTCTGATCACATAATTGGGATACACTCAGAAGATTGTACCCAAGCTCCTTGACAAAGTTTACCTTTTCAATGCTGAGCTTACCATTTGTAACCTTGCCCCTTCCTGTAATGTAACCACCTTCATCTCCTCCAAAAGCAACTGGCCCTCCATCAATCCTTTTAAAGTTTAGGAGTAGTGACCTATTGCTTATCATGTGCCTGGAACAGCCGCAATCAATGATCCAAACGTTTTTGTTTGTCTTCTGCTATCCCTGCACAAAGAAAATGTTTGTCTTGGGCTCATTTAGAGAAATAGAAGGTAATGCAACAGTAATAGAACCTATGGTTGTGCTAGGAGGATCTTGACCTGTTCTTGATGGAGAATTATCAGTCACTTGATTTTCTTAAACTTCCACA
Organism: Flaveria trinervia; assembly: GCA_025506515.1. Classification (NCBI taxonomy): domain Eukaryota; kingdom Viridiplantae; phylum Streptophyta; class Magnoliopsida; order Asterales; family Asteraceae; genus Flaveria; species Flaveria trinervia. The sequence continues at coordinate 22,928,369 of CM046452.1, forward strand.
CCACCTTTGGAGTCTTAGACTTGACCTTCAATACTTTGGAAGCTTTTGATACTTTGGAATTTTTGATGACTGAGCCTTCAGAAGAACCTGCAGACACTGCAACAGACTTCAGTGCTTTGAAAGTATTCCTTCCTTCCGAGACCAACTTTTCTTGCAAAGGAAATTTTCCACTTGTCTTCTTCTTAGATTTGGATTTTCCAAAGGAAACAGATTGTCCTTTCGAAGCTTGAATCTTCTTGGAAGTCTTGGAAATCTTTGTATTGGTCATGTGAAGGGTACCTTTAGGATTGTATGGACAATCCTTAGCAAAATGAGAGGAACTTTCACACATGACACACTCAATTTTCTTCTTCCTAAGACTAACTTTGGTCATATCCCCTCTCCACCTTCATCTTTGCAGATGCTGAGATAGTCCTTTTGGGCTGGTATCTGTTCTTAGAGTTTGATGGTCCAGGCCGTGCAACAGTGGTACACAACAGATCAGTCTTCTTCTTGGTACTAAGATGATTTGAACAAGAACCAAAACTCTTAGCAGAATAATTTAGGTTGATGTCTTCAGTCTTTACTACTTCAAATCCTACAGAGATAAACACTTGTTTCTGCATGGAATCAAAAGTAGCCTTGATCTCTTGAGCCTTCCTTGCTTTCCTATTGCTCTTCCTGATCAAGTTCTTTCTTATTGACTTGGTCATCACAGTCTTCTTCTTCTCCTCAGAAGGATAGTGGCCCTTCTTGGAATCCTCCTCTTCACTCTTCTTAGAGGAATTCTTCACTATCACTTCTTCATCCTCTTCACTCAAAGGATCTATGAGAGGAAGCTCATCTTCATAAGTTCCACACCTAGGTGATCATATAGACAAGAGTGTGTCGGGAGGAGCTATCTCATATGATCCTAGTCCCTGCTTGTTCTGATAGCATACTTTGTTATGCCGGGATGAGGATATCATGTTCTTGAAGGTCTCTTCTTCAAGAACATATTTGTCTGCCATGGCATTGCTGATCACAAGCTCAGCCTGGCACTCAGTCAGCTTGGTTATGAGATCCTTGATCTGAGTCCTAAAATCTATATGCTCATGTTTTAGAACTGAAATGGTTTTCTCTAATTCCTTAATCTTTAGTTTATAATCATTTTCAAACTTTCTAAAATCATGTTTTAAAATGTTTAAGGAGTCAAGATCAGATCTCATTTCCAAGTTATAGGACCTATATCTATTAACTTTAGCAATGCATTTAGGGGTATAGAGATATTCCAATACCTTGGCTTCATCATGATCTACCATTAGTGCTTGGTTTGGAGAAGCATCTTTCATTTGAAAGCTCCAGTCAAAGCCTCCTTTTTCAATAGCAAAAGCAACCTGCTGCTTTGGCTTCTCATTCTGGGTGGCTTTGTCAGTGTAGTTGGGTCTGGACTGTGTTTGGCAACCATTTGTTCTAGGTGCCTTACACGCCCTAGCAAAGTGGCCCATCAAGTTACAGTTGTAACACTTGACTTTGCCTTTCTCCAGACCAACTTTCCACTGGTTTTATTGCTTGGAACTTCCTTCCAGTCTAGTTGTAGAACTTCTTGGCTCTGTGAGTGAGAAGAGCAATCTGCTGGACTATCTCCATGTACTTCAGATCATCTGGATGGATACAGTCCAGGTCTTCAAGGGTGAACAGGAAGCTGCCACAACTTTTATCAGAAGACACAAATGCTTGAGAAGAACTTTTCTCTTGGAATGGGCTTCCTTGGGTGTAGTTCTCTCTAGGTGTCTCGGGGAAGGTGATGAAAGGACCCTTAGGTGAGTTTTTAGGGTAGCATATGAGATGATTTTGGGGTTCTATGCTATCCCTTTCAACCACATGTAGGGCTGAACCCATTTGATTATTGGAGTTGCCAGATGAACCTTGCATGTTCATCTCCATCTGGTAGCCACTGACAATCCCATATAACACTGTCAGAGTAAGAGTTTTTAGATTCTCAGTCCTCTTGAAGTGAGGACATGAACTTCTTTACAATGTCCCTATTCTCAAGAAGAACTCCTCCATCCACAAGGGTATCCACAATCTCAACATACCTGAAGTACTACTTCAGTTTCACCTGTTTTGAAGGTCAAGTTTTCAAACTACTACTTCAGGAGATCTTTCTTGTTCTCGTTGGCTTCAGAAGAACCCTCATACATCAGTTTTAGTGCATCCCACAAGTGCTTAGCTGTTTTGCACTTCTTGAAACCTCTGTATACAGAGTTTGGAAGGGTAGTTTGAAGGGTTGTCATGGCTTTTCTAGCAATCTTTACTCTCTTCCTATCTTCATCAGAGTAGTTTGCCACATCCTTGGGGATCATACCAGCACCAGTAGCAGAAGGAGTGCTAGGTATGAAAGGTCCATTTTCAACAGACTCCCACATTCTTGAGTCTACAGACCTGATGCAACCTTCCATTCTTAAACACCAGGTATCAAAGTCATCAAGAGTGATCAGTGGGGACTTGTTCATGGTTCCAGTTTCCATATCGGTCTTGGAAATGGCTGCCATTTGAAAAGTTTAGTATTTGTGTGTGAGGGATCTTAAGATGGTAAGATCATATATGAAGTGCCTGAAAAGCTCTGATAACAAATGCAGGACCAGTGAAGGGGTTTCACTTACAACACAACAACACAAAGAGGAGATTAATTTAAACTTAAACAAACAGTAAACTGGATTAACCACAATAAAGACACTAAGAACACAAGTATGTAAGAGACAGAACACAAGTATATGGTTTTCAAGAATGCAGTATATTGCTTTCTCTATGTTATATTACAAGTGTTACAAAGCATATCCATAAAGCTACAAGAACATGAGATACTTATACTACATCCTACACCTGACCATACTATGAAAGCCAGCTGGATACAATTGACTAGACTCAAAACAAAATCAATTGTAGAATCAAAAAGGCAGATTGCCTTATTGACTTTGTGACTATGACATGCCGTAGCTCACATCCTTATCTAATACAAAAAGGATAAAGTACATGAAGTAGAAAGTTTACAGACTCAAGACCTCAATGTACAGTTACCAAAAGCATGGACCTTTTCACCAACTCATGCAAGTTGGTGACTTTACAGAGATGCAGCGGAAAGGTGTCCAACTTTAAGGAATAGTACAGCAGATAAAACATGTTACTAAAAGTCTTCGGAAGAAATCTATCTTCAAGAGTTGAGGCTTCGAAAGACTTTGTCTTTGAAGCTTCGAAAGACTTCATCTTTGGGTTCGGAAGATATTGGTCTTGGCTTTGGATGTTTTCACACTTAGAATATTTATGTTGCATGTGTGAAACTTCTAAAGCATTCTTCTTCAGTACTTTTGCAGCATGCAGGCAGAAAGTCTTTGGTTGCTTCAGCCTCTATGCATATTCTCTACAAACACCTCTCGTCATTGTGTGTTGTGTTGTAAGTGACCATCTCTCAAACGGTTCTACAAGTGTGTTCTTGAACAAAATACCTTTAATAACATTATATCCTTATCCTTGCATGAAAAAGTTTGCTATGAAAATAACAAGGACTAGGATCTAGTAAGATAGCTCTTCCACACATAATTTTGTCAGTAAGATCTCCTAGGTTTGGAACTTGTGAAGATGAGCTTCCTTCATAGAGCCATGAGTCAAGAGGATGAAAAGGAGATAGTGAAGGATGTCTCTGAGAATAGTGAAGAGGAGCATCCTAAGAAGGGTCACTATTCTCCGAAGGAGAGAATGGAAGTTGGGATGACCAAGTCCAGAAGGAAGAACTTGGTGAGGAAGGTTAAAACAAAGTCCAAGTAGGCTTAAGAGATCAAGGGAACATTTAACTCTATTTAGAAACAAGTTATTATCTCTGTAGGTCCTGAAGTGCTTAAGGCTGATGACTCACATACGTTTATGCCATAAGGTAGACTCATCACCATCATCATTGGAAAGAAAGTATGATACTTCACCCAATAGGGAACCAAGGTTCATATCCAGCTTGTACATATCCCCCTTCCTGGAGATCTAAGAAGCACCAATTCTTGAGGAATTGTCATCCCAGATTTGAGGATGACATACTTATGTTTTGTGAAAAGCATTTGATGCTTTTGATCACATAATTAAGAACACTTAGGAGATTTTGTTCAGGCTGCTTGACAAAGTTTACTTTGTCATCTCTTAACAAGCCATTGGTTACACTACCTCTTCCTGAAATGTATCCTCCAGTCTCACCTTCAAATTGAACAGGACATCCATCAAAATGTTGAAATTGTTGAGTAGAGATCTGTTCGCGGTCATGTGCCTGGAGCATCCACTATCCATTATATAGACATTATTATTCATGTCTTCTGAATGTCCCTACACATAAGGTGAAAAGTTAGTTTTGATTCGAAACCCAAGCCTGGCTGGTCTTGGGTTTTTCAATTGATGATGCCATAATTGAACCAAAATGAATGGTAGAGGGTTCCATTGATGTCTTTGAAGAAGAAGGAGGGGCTGCAGCATCTGTTCTCATATTCCATTCCATACCATGGTTGATCAGTTTAGATGAGCTTGTTGAAGCTTGAGCAACATGACTTTCTTTTGAGGCTTCTTTGTTTTCGGAAGAAGAGTTCACTACCTTTTTTTCCGAAGCAGCCTTCTTCTCAGAAGGTTTTGAGGAAGCTCTTTTGTTCTTTTGAGCTTTCCTTGGCTTAACTTCCGAAGTCATTTTCCCTTCGGAAGAATGTGTTTCTTCTGAAAGCAACTTAGCTTTGAAAACCAACTTTCCTTTTCTCATCACTTGAACCATGTGATAAGATCCAAATGTGAATCCTTCCTTGGTTGCTTCCTTTTTAACATTATTTCCATAATGTGTGCTTGCTGGATTGTAATAACAATCTTTAGCCAAGTGGTTTTGCACACCACACATTATGCATGTGTGTGTTCCCAATATGAACAGGAACAATGAGCATGAATCTTAGGATTCATATTGATAATAACAAAACTTGATGGTTCGATGATAAAATAAAATAATTATGAACATGATGAAGAACACAAACATGTTTAATGATTGGTGTTTATTGCTATGTTGTTGAAATCATCATCCTTGAAGGGTGATGATATATTGTTGTGGATGATGAACTTAATTCACCTTAACAAGTGGTGAAGTAGTCACCCTTTACAATGATAATATGTTCTAATATATAGACTAGTCTAGCATTTACAATAATTACAAAACAAACCCCAGACTAATATTTTGTTGCTATTGTTCTTCAAATCTTCAATTTCAATAATGTTGGAAATCTTCAATTTCTTCAAAGGTAGAATACCTAACAATACTCCCCCTAAATTGTAGATTTCCAATGTGAATTGAAGCTTGATGTTGATTTTGTTGAATAGTTGTTCAAAGCTAAGAACTTTCTTGTTGATGCGGAAGCGAGGTCTTCAAAACTTTGGAACAACCATTTTTTTGTTTTTGTTTTTGATGTTGGCAGCCCAAACAATTAAGTCCAAGTCCACCTTTTTTTTTTGTTTTAATGATGGAGCCCAAGAAACAAAACCCTATGGTGTTCACAAGTCCATTTGCAACCCTAGGTTGCAAACCCTAATTTTGCCTCCCTAAGGTGGCCGCAAAGGACACTTTGGTTCGACAACCCTAATTAGGACATCCCTAATGTGGCCACAAAGGCCACTTGCGGCAGCCTTTTAGTCGGAAAACCCTAATTAGGGCATCCCCTTTCGGCCGCTACAATCCGATTTGGCAGCCTTGTTTGGGAGCCCCATTCGGCCACCACTTGGTTCGAAAGGCATCCTCATTCGGCTGCCCTAATGTGGGCATCTCCATTCGGCCGCCCTTAATTTGCAAGGGCTGCCTTCGACAACCTCTATTCGGCTTGGTTTCGAAGCACCCCTAATCCGTAGCCGCAACCATTGTTGTATGATACTTGAGGCAGCCGCAAACCCTAATTTTCGATGCCGCAAACCCTAATTTTTGATGCTTGATGCAGCCACAGACATGAGTGTTGACATGATTGTTGAATTGTTTTCTTCCGATCTTCAATAATTTCAGCAATCTTAGCATGAAATCTCATCAAAATCAATATGAATCCATCAACTCCGGCTCTCATACCAATTGTGTGTTCCCAATATGAACGGGAGCAATGAGCATGGATCTTAGGATTCATATTGATAATAACAAAACTTGATGGTTCGATGCGAAAATAAAATAATTATGAACATGATGAAGAACATATACATGTTTAATGATTGGTGTTTATTGCTATGTTGTTGAAATCATCATCCTTGAAGGATGATGATATATTCTTGTGGATGATGACCTTAATTCACCCTAACAAGTGGTGAATTAGTCACCCTTTACAATGATAATATGTTCTAATATATATACTAGTCTAGCATTTACAATAATTACAAAACAAACCCTACACTACTATTTTGTTGCTATTGTTCTTCAAATCTTCAATTTCAATAATGTTGGAAATCTTCAATTTCTTCAAAGGTAGAATACCCAACAATACTCCCCCTAAATTGTAGATTTCCAATGTGAATTGAAGCTTGCTTGATATTGATTTTGTTGAATAGTTGTTCAAAGCTAAGAACTTTGTTGTTGATGCGGAAGCGAGGTCGTTAAAACTTTGGAACAACCATTTTTTTGTTTTTGTTTTTGATGTTCGCGGCGCAAACAATTAACTCCAAGTCCGCCTTTTCTTTTTTTGTTTTAATGATGGAGCCCAAGAAACAAAATGCAATGGTGTTCACGAGCCCATTTGCAACCCTAGGTTGCAAACCCTAATTTTGCCTCCCTAAGGTGGCCGCAAAGGACACTTAAGTTGGGCAACCCTAATTAGGGCATCCCTAATATGGCCACAAAGGCCACTTGCGGTAGCCTTTTAGTCGGAAAACCCTAATTAGGGCATCCCCTTTCGGCCGCTACAATCTGATTTGGCAGCCCCATTCGGCCGCAACACTTGGTTCACAAGGCATCCTCATTCGGCTGCCGTAATGTGGGCATCTCTATTCGGTCGCCCTTAATTTGCAAGGGATGCCATCGACAGCCTCTATTCTGCTTGGTTTCGAAGCACCCCTCCGTAGCCACAACCATTATTGTATGATACTTGAGGCAGCTGCAAACCCTAATTTTTGATGCCGCAAACCCTAATTTTGTCATAGTACCAAGTGCTCATAGTACCTAAGGTAAAGTTCAGGTATACCATTGTCATATGCTATACCCTTCATGCTCATGATACTGGACCTAAGCCTATAAAAGACCTTCATCGGTGGTGCCCAGCACAAAGTGGTCACAGTACCTAAGACACGCAACAATGGTTCATCCATATGGTCAATCACAAAGAAGGACCCCAATGTGCATCCTTTGGGGTAGCTAACCCGCACACCGTTGAGCTAACACCTACAGTAGGTGTGCATCTCAATAAATTTGCTTGCAAGCCTTTCTTACATTCATTCATTCATTAATGCATGCATTCATCATCATGATCCTCTTTCATCATCTTTCAGTTTACGTTACATAATACTTTGTTCATTGATTATCATAACACGTAAAGTCATAGGAAAGATAATCATACATCATCACAAGAAACATAAACATATCATTCATACATCATCATGCAGGGCATCATACATTCATAACATACATCATGCATAACCATGCAACATCATCATCATCATCATGCATAAACATCAAGCACATAACATTACATGCCCATCATACCATTTATGACCTCAAAAGTCAACTTAGATAACCCCCGGGAATCTCCTAGGTCAAAGCCTACATTACCTCTTTTTTTCCCAAAAAGTTAGAATTTTTCTAAGTGTTGATCCGCATTTCCTATAGTCATCCACATTTCCTACAGTTCATCCGCATTGGCTATAGTTCATCTGCATTTGTCATTCGAATTTGCGTAACTCATCCACATTTGGTTTCCTTCATCCACATTAACTCACTTCATCCGCATTGACTTACTTCATCCGCATTGACTTACTTTGCTCATCCGCATTTCCATACTTAGTCAAATGTTCATCCGCATTTCCTGCACTTAGTCAATGCTCATCCGCATTGACCTCATCCGCATTGACTTCATCTGCATTAATTTCCCATTGGTTAATGTTCATCCGCATTAACCCTTTTTCATCTGCATTTACTTCCAAACACTTAGGCAGATTTAAAAACTTATCAAGTGGTTCTAAGACATCATACTCATTCTCATGCACCATTCATCATGTTCTAAGCTTAAATCTTACCCTATAAGCCTTAGAAACATAATCGTACATCATCAAGCATAAACATAGTCACACATCACATCAAAACATCATCATACACACATTCAAGCACACGGGTCTGAAACCCCGTTGATAAAACATACATTCATGCATTTGCAACCCCAAAATTAGTTATAAACCAGTAAAAGAGGGGTCCTAGAACTCACTTTTGTAGCTTTTGAGTATGGCTTCCTCCAAACTCGTTTGCAAATTGAATTCAGCCGCTTAGAAACCCACTAAAAACATACCCGAACACATACAAACACGCATAAGCCTAAACCCAAGGATAAGACCAGTCAAGAACACCATAAAGCATGAATTCTTACCTTGAATTCGAATTCATTCTTGTTCTTCCTTCAAAATGGAGAACTTGCTGCTCTTTCTCTCTCTAAAACCCGAAAATTAGGGGTGTATGTGACATATGGGCGGCCATACCACCTTTTACACCCGCTTTTCAAACATTTTGTCCTTTTGGACACTTTTTACCCCTAGACTTGGGTTTTATTTCTTTTCCTTCTTTTCTTTTACTTTATTCATTCTTTTCTTTGACTTTAAAATAACCGGGTGTTACAAGTCCACTCCCCTTATATAGGTTTCGTCCCCGAAACCTGTTATTCCTCAAAGAATTGTGGGTAATGCTGTCTCATCTCTTCCTCACGTCGCGCTTCATACCCAGCCACCAATAATCTTTCTTCATATCTAGATACATTTTTGTGGCACCAGGGTGAATGGAGTATCGAGTCTTCTGATCTTCATCCATTATCTTCACGCGTAGATCCCCAAAACGAGGAATCCATACACGACCGAATCGGGTTCTAACACCAAGTGTGTTTTCACCCAATTCCCCAACCAGACTTCTCATTCTTTCAGAGTTAAGATGATCTTCTTTCAGTGTCTCATCTTGAAACTCTTTGACTTGCTTCATCACATCAGAGGTCATGATTTGTTGATATGCTTTCACCCGAATCGGCTCGAGCCTCTCTTTTTGGCTAAGGGCATCCGCCACCACATTGGCCTTGCCCGGATGGTAGTGGATCTCACAATCATAATCCTTCATAAGTTCCAACCACCGTCTCTACCTCATGTTTAGATCATTCTACTCAAAGAAGTACTTCAAGCTCTTGTGGTCAGTGAAAATGGTGCACGTCGTACCGTAAAGATAGTGCCTCCAAATCTTTAGGGCAAAGACCACGACTGCTAGCTCCAAGTCATGAGTAGGGTAGTTGACCTCATGAACCTTCAACTGTCGGGACGCATAGGCTATAACCTTCCCTCTTTGCATTAACATGCACCCCAAACCCGAGTAGGAAGCATCAGAATAAACCACCAGATCTTAACTTCCATCGGGTAATGACAGAATAGGAGCTTGAGTCAACATCGCCTTCAATTCTTCGAAAGCCTTCTCTTGAGCTTGATCCCATGCGAACTTCACATCTTTTCGGGTCAACTTGGTTAGTGGAGAAGCAATCTTAGAGAAGTCTTAGATAAATCTTCTATAGTAGCCTGCCAAACCCAAGAAACTACAAATCTCGGATGGCGTCTTTGATGACTTCCATTGCATAACCGCCTCCACTTTCACCAGATCCACCATAATCCTGTCGGGATTCACCACGTGACCCAAGAACTGAACTTCGTGCAACCAAAATGCGCACTTGGAGAATTCGGCATACAATTTCTCCCTTCTGATCGTCTCCAGAACCTCTCGAATTTGACCGGCATGCTCATCCTCGCTTTTCGAATAAATCAGGATATCATCAATGAACATAATTACTGATTTATCCAGCATCGCCCGACACACCCGATTCATCAGATCCATAAAAGCAACTGGCGCATTGGTCAAACCAAAAGACATGACGAGAAACTCGTAGTGACCGTAGCACGTGCGGAAAGCTGTTTTAGGGATATCTTGCTCCTTCACCTTCAACTGATGGTAACAAGATCGAAGATCTATCCTTGAAAACCAGCTGGCACCTTGAAGCTGATCGAACAAATCGTCTATTCGCGGTAAGGGGTAGCGGTTCTTCACTATCAACTTATTCAGCTCACGGTAGTCAATACACATCCTCATACTACCGTCTTTCTTCTTCACAAACAAGCTGGAGCACCCCAAGGAGAGATACTCAGTCTGATGATCCCCTTATCAAGCAGCTCTTGCAACTGCTCCATCAATTCTTTCATCTCTGTCGGAGCCAAACTGTACAGTGCCTTAGCAATAGGTTGGGCTCCCGGTATCAGATCAATCTGGAACTCGATGTCATGGTCAGGTGGCACTCCTGATAAGTCTTCTGGGAATATGTCTGGAAAGTCACACACAACGGGTATATCAGATAGTTGTGGTGTTGGCGTATCCACATCCTTTACATAGGCCAAGTAGGCACTACATCCACCCCTCATACACTTTCCCGCCACCGCCATTGAAATTACCTTCCGAATCTTAGTCACCCGATCACCATAGACTGTCACCGAACTACCATCAGGTGTTGTCAAACGAATCATCTTCTAATGAAACACAATGTTCGCCTCGAAGTCTGCTAACCAATCCATCCCAAGAAACAATCGAAAGCACCTGAGGTCATTACAAATGGTCCAACAGGAAACTTATGACCTTCTAGCTCCACATCACAGCCCTCTAACATCTCAGAAATCCTGGTAGACATACCTATGGCAGTTTCTACATCGAAGGCGCATTAGTACGTCTACTACTAATAGGAAACTTAGCACAGAAAGCAGCAGAAATAAAGCTTTTACTGGCACCCGAATCAAATAACACCGAAGCTAAAGTTTGGTTCACTAGAAACGTACCAGACACAACATCAGGGTCCGTCCTAGCTTCCTCATGTGTCATTGTGAATGCTCTGGCGCTCGCCCTTGGTCCTTCACCTCCAGTTTTCTTCGCCCCGGAACCCTCGGCCCTTGGCTTCTTACACTCCCTACTCATATGACCCTCTTCACCACAGTTAAAGCACCGGGATGTACGACAGTCCCTGGCCATGTGCCCCGCCTTCCGACATTTAAAGCACAAGTTTGACCCAAACCTACATTCCCCACCATGCTCTCTCCCACATCTACCACACTTCTTCGTACTCGCACCCACGTGAACACACGGCGATCGTCCACCCTTGCCTTCTTTTTACCCGTCGAGGCATCACCCCGGCCAAACCTCTTCCCATTCCAATTTCTATCACCTCCACCCTTCCGACTACCTTCAGCCACCACCACCACACCCTTTTTGTCATATAACCTTCTTGCCAAATCCACTGCCGACCTAAACGTGCTTGGTCGGGCGGCAATCATGTGCTTGCGAATGTCCGCTGGCAAACCTTGATATACCGCTTGATCTTCCGAGATACGGGTGTCACCTGACCCGGTACCAGATGTGCCATTTCATTGAACTTTGTGGTGTAATCTTGGTGTGTCATCGTTCCTGCCTCCAGTTGCAGAAACTCCCTCTCGACCTTGTCCATTTCTCGGTGAGGACAAAACTCCTCAATCACCAGCTTCTTTTGTTCAGACCATCTCATCCTTCCAATGGCCCTGCCGCCTTCAGCTTGGATAATATTGTCCCACCAGCATAAAGCGGAGTCCACAAAAGAGTGGGTAGCGAACTTAACTTTCTGGTCTTCTCGGCACTCGCTGATATCAAGTACAACCTCCATTTCCCTCACCCACCGGTGAGTAGCAGCAGCATACCGTTTCCATCAAACTTAGGGGGCTTGCATCTCATGAATACCCCGTAGTTAGAGCCTCGTACTGCCTCCCGCACAGGCTCTGCTTCTTCCTCTTTGTGAAGTCGGTTTCTTCGGATCGATAAACATCCGAGCATGTTCTTGACGGAAGGATAGACAACATCAAACTAAAAGTCAAACAATAATACGAACTATAATTGAATGGTTTCATTAATAAAACCTAACGATTACAAGCTTGTTACAACATAAGAATCAAGACTCTTGGCAAGGGGAGATCGAGCATGATCTCCCCTCTCATCCGGCAGCCCTAGGCTCCGGGCAGACTTCCTCTCCAAAAAACCTTTGGAAATCCTTTATCTCTCTACACATTGAAACTAGTATATATAGGCCTCGGCCCATATTATATGCGAGTGGGCCCATTCGTGCGATTGGACCATGTATGGTTCAATCATATGACTGGACCATGCGTATGGTTCAATTGTACGACTGGACCATGCGTATGGTTCAATCGTACGACTGGACCATACTTATGGTTCAGTCTTACGAATGTCCCAATTGCATCTCTCAGTCGCACGACTGGTCCATTAGCATGGCTCAGTCGTACGACTGAGTCTCATTCGCATATGCTCCTACGAATGACCCAGTTTCATGTGTTTACAACATATCAGGTGTATAACATTAAGTCTAGACTATTCGACAAGCGACGGACACACTATATATGACCATATATGCTCCAACACTCTTCTTCTTCATCATCAGACAGAACCGTTTCAGTCTCGGGCTGTCTTCTTTCGCCCATAGGTCTACTCATTTCCCTTCTCTCCCCCTCCCTAATTGCCTTTGTCACTTCGGTTACCACACACGGTAGGATCGTCTGCATGACTTGATGCACTTCTTCCACAACTGCCTCCTTCACTGAGGCTCTCAGGTTAGCACTCTTATCTCCGCCCTCCGGATGAGGGGTTTCTAGTTCTTCATGAACCACCTTTTCGGCCCTAGGCCTTCCTCTCGTAACCCGTGGTTCAGCACCACGTCCGCCACCACACGAAACTTTAGATGATCTAACACCAGCCATCCTCTAACTCACACTGAAAGATTTAAACACTAATATGGTCATTCAAGGAAACAAATTAGTTTATGGCAAGTATAGTAAGTCCCTAATTACAGTGGCCAATTGAGATTAGTCACTTACTTTACACTTCATACCCCAAGCATTACCTGTCCTAACTACATCAGTATTTAAATCTACATAAAACACGTAACCACAAACCATGCGCACATAAAACCAGTTATATTTATGAAAATACCTGATGGCATGCAGCTACTCACATTGGCATCCCATTCCCTTTCCATCCCATTCTCAGTTTAGGTTAAGGTTCATTTGAAAATTTACCCATTTCACTTAAACTTTGGCTCTGATACCAACTTGTAAGGCCCCGTTCCCGGGATGCTTACAGCTAATAAATCATTGCACATAAAACATATACTTTGCATTTAATCATTAAAACATTGCAACAGAAACATAAACAAATGGTATTTCATTTCATCATAAAAGCTTTTGCAAAGTAATGCATCGTTTGTCGGTTACAAAATTTCATTGTTGTATTACATCACAAAAGATTTAAATAAATGGATGCCATCCAAAAGAGCTGAGCAGCTACCTCGTGCCACCCTCAGCAACCTTACCTGCCAACTGGAAAATGCATAAAAGTCAGCGTTGCTGAGTGAGTTCTAGTTTTATAGCAAAACATACTTTTCTTTCATAAAACCATCCTTTCTTTTATAATCATATTATACTTTACATTCGTTCGTGATGATACATCATACGTACATACAGATAATGTCATTATTATCTTCATCATGCTTTCGTTCATACTTTCATTCATTCATCATTCATTCATTACTTTCATCATCACCATGAACTTTACCCTTCACGCTCGTGATACTGTGCCTAAGCCTATAAAAGACCTTCATCGGTGGTGCCCAGCACCAAGTGGTCACAGTACCTAAAGTAAAGTTTAGGTATACCATTGTCATATGCTATGCCCATCATGCTCATGATACTGGACCTAAGCCTATAAAAGATCTTCATCGGTGGTGCCCAGCACCAAGTGGTCACAGTACCTAAGACACGCAACAATGGTTCATCCATATGGTCAATCACAAAGAAGGACCCCAATGTGCATCCTTTGGGGTAGCTAACCCGCACACCATTGAGCTAACAGCTACAGTGGGTGTGCACCTCCATACATTTGCTTGCAAGCCTTTCTTACATTCATTCATTCATTAATGCATGCATTTATCATCATGATCCTCTTTCATCATCTTTCACTTTACGTTACATAATACTTTGTTCATTGATTATCATAACATGTGAAGTCATAGGAAAGATAATCATACATCATCACAAGGAACATAAACACATCATTCATACATCATCATGCAGGGCATCATACATTCATAACATACATCATGCATAACCATGCAACATCATCATCATCATCATGCATAAACATCAAGCACAAAACATTACATGCCCATCATACCATTTATGATCTCAAAAGTCAACTTACATAACCCCCGAGAATCTCCTAGGTCAAAGCCTACATAACCTCTTTTTTCCCAAAAAGTCAGAATTTTTCTAAATGTTCATCCGCATTTCCTATAGTCATCCGCATTTCCTACAGTTTATCCGCATTGGCTATAGTTCATCCGCATTTGTCATCCGCTTTTGCCTAACTCATCCACATTTGGTTTCCTTCATCCGCATTAACTCACTTCATCCGCACTGACTCACTTCATCCGTATTGACTTACTTTGCCCATCCGCATTTCCATACTTAGTCAAATGTTCATCCGCATTTCTTGCACTTAGTCAATGCTCATCTGCTTTGACCTTATCCGCATTGACTTCATCCGCGTTAACTTATCCATTGGTTAATGTTCATCTGTATTAACCCTTTTTCATCTGCATTTACTTCCAAACATTTTGGCAGATTTAAAAACTTAACAAGTGGGTCTAAGACATCATACTCAATTCTCAAGCACCATTCATCATGTTCTAAGTTTAAATCTTAGCCTCTAAGCCTTAGAAACCCAATCATACATCATCAAGCATGAACATAGTCACACATCACATCATAACATCATCATACACACATTCAAGCACATGGGTCCGAAACCCAGTTGATAAAACATACATTCATGCATTTCCAGCCCCAAAATTAGTTAAAAGCTAGTAAAAGAAGGGTCCTAGAACTCACCTTTGCAGCTTTTGAGTATGGCTTCCTCCAAACTCATTTGCAAATTGAATTTAGCCGCTTAGAAAGCCACTAAAAACATACCCGAACACATACAAACACGCATAAGCATGAATTCTTACCTTGAATTTGAATTCTTTCTTGTTCTTTCTTCAAAACTAAGAACTTGCTGCTCTTTCTCTCTCTAAAACCCGAAAATCAGTGGTGTATGTGACATATGGGCGGCCATACCACCTTTTACACCCACTTTTCAAACATTTTGTCCTTTTGGACACTTTTTACCCCTAGACTTGGGTTTTATTTCTTTTCCTTCTTTTCTTTCACTTTATTCATTCTTTTCTTTGACTTTAAAATAACCGGGTGTTACACAATCCTTTCTTTACCACACTCTATAGTGGCCCTTATTGAGAAATCTAAATTTGAGATGGGGACGATGACTAAACACCTATCATAACCCCTGAAAACTTTAGACAATGGAGTAGACGTATAGAAGGTTTCATCAGATACCTTAATGGTAAAATGTGGTTGTCTATCGTCAGTGGTTCTTACAAGCCCAAGGTTGCTACACTTGGAGGAAATGGTGCCATGATCAAGAAGGTTATTGAAGAATACTATGATGAAGACCAGAAGAAGATGGACATAGACAACAATGCTATGACGGCTCTTATGACTGCTATACCCAACTCTATCATGGTGGGGTTTGAGCATTGCAAGTCAGCCAAAGAGCTGTTTAATGCATTGTAACAGATGTACTCTAACTCAAATGATTCTAAGAAAGATTCACTCAGGAAATAGTTTGAGAACTTTACCTACATTGCTGGAGAGACCCTCAACCAACAATACTTCAGGTACATGGATCTTATTGCTTTTCTTCAATCTATGAGAGTTACCATTGACTTAAGAGACCTCTCAAGAAATTTCATGAGTGCACTCCTAAATGAGTGGACGTTCTACCATGTCTCCGTAAAAAGAATAGAGAATCTGAACTCCCTCACCATGACTAAACTATATGGAATTCTTGATGGATACCATGGAGAGATGGAAAACAAGTGTGTCCATCTAATGAGCATACCCTCAACCCTTACTGCTAGCAACGCTTTAATGGTTACTGAAGGCTCAGGACCCAACCAACCTCAATAGTACCTGACTTACTCTCAACAACCATCCTTTTCAACAAGACCCTATATCATATTTCTTGAGACTCCAAGGTCTCAACAAGCTCAGCAAAGTTCTTTCCAGGACAACTATGCCTTTATCTCAGGAAATGGGCACTCTGGTGATCATCAGCTCTGCTTTGATGATCTAGAGTGCTTCAGCCTAGATGATGTGGAGTATGTGGACATAGTACTACAAATGGCTATGCTTACCTACAGAGCAAAGAAGTTCTTCAACATAACTGGAAGGAAATTCCCTCAAAACCCAACTAGTAGCAAGTTTGAGTTTGACAAAACCAAGGCAAAGTGTTACAATTGTAACCAACTTGGTCATTTTGCTAGGGAATGCAAGGCTCCCAAGTCAAATCCGGGAACCTCTCATGCCTCCTCAGAAGCCTCTACACCTAAAGCCCCTAGGAAGTCAACTAAAACAGCAGTTGTAGCTCAAGAAGTTGACTGGAGCCTTATGATACAGGATGCGGCTCCTGCTCAAGCACTCATGGCTGAAACATATGACAACAAGGTATATGAACATCTCTACACTCCAGCTTGTATTGCTAAGGTAAAACTATATCAGGACTACAATATGGAGACCAAGTCTGATATTGAGTCTTTATATATTTTAAAATCTAACTTTAAAAGAGCTGAAGCTAACTATCAAAGAAAAATATATTATTAGAGAAAATTGTGACTCTTTAAAACATGCACACACAAACTACAAGACTCAAATAAAAGATTTAGTATCCAAATTATCTGAGGCTCAAGCCCAGCTTGTCACAGTTGAGGCTCAAGCCAGGAAGCATGTTATCTCAAAGCAAAACTTTCAAGTCATCCTTGCATCAACCTCTCACTCAAAACTTTGTTATCAAAACAAAGGTGGGTTGGGGACCAATGAAATTGCTCCACCACACTCTTATGAGTCTATTAGACAACCAAGGTGTGGTACTAAAGAGCAATAGGTTCCATCTGCTGACCCACCTTCTTATGAGTCGAGTGATGCAAGTGTGGAGACCATCACAGGAAAGATCCAGGTAGACCCTACCCTCTTACTAGTGATGACCAACCTTTTACCATAAAAGCTAAAAGAAGCCAAGCTAAGGCAGCCAAAAAATCTGCTAAGAAAGTGATTGAATCAAAGCTGAAGATTGACCCAAAGCAAAAAGGTGTGTTTATCTCAGTTGGATTCTAGGTGGTGGGAACTTCTAAACCTAAAAAAGTGTGTAGTACCATCACACCTTGTGTGTTCCCAATATGAATGGGAACAATGAGCATGAATCTTAGGATTCATATTGATAATAACAAAACTTGATGGTTCGATGCTAAAATAAAGTAATTATGAACATGATGAAGAACACAAACATGTTTAATGATTGGTGTTTATTGCTATGTTGTTGAAATCATCATCCTTGAAGGGTGATGATATATTGTTGTGGATGATGAACTTAATTCACCCTAACAAGTGGTGAATTAGTCACCCTTTACAATGATAATATGTTCTAATATATGTACTAGTCTAGTATTTACAATAATTACAAAACAAGCCCTAGACTAATATTTTCTTGCTAACGTTCTTCAAATCTTCAATTTCAATAATGTTGGAAATCTTCAATTTCTTCAAAGGTAGAATACCCAACAATACTCCCCCTAAATTGTAGATTTCCAATGTGAATTGAAGCTTTATGTTGATTTTGTTGAATAGTTGTTCAAAGCTAAGAACTTTGTTGTTGATGTGGAAGTGAGGTCTTCAAAACTTTGGAACAACCATTTTTCTGTTTTTGTTTTTGATGTTAACGGCCCAAACAATTAAGTCCAAGTCCACCTTTTCTTTTTTGTTTTAATGATGGAGCCCAAGAAACAAAATGCAATGGCGTTCACGAGCCCATCTTCAACCCTAGGTTGCAAAACCTAATTTTTCCTCCCTAAGGTGGCCGCAAAGGACACTTTGGTTCGGCAACCCTAATTAGGGCATCTGTAATGTGGCCACAAAGGCCACTTGCGGCAGCCTTTTAGTCGGAAAAACCTAATTAGGGCATCCCTTTTCGGCCGCTACAATCTGATTTGGCAGCCCCATTCGGCCGCAACACTTGGTTCGCAAGGCATCCTCATTCCGCTGCCCTAATGTGGGCATCTCCATTCGGCCACCCTTAATTTGCAAGGGCTGCCTTCGACAGCCTTTATTCGGCTTTGTTTCGAAGCACCCCTAATCCATAGCCAAAACCATTATTGTATGATACTTGAGGCAGCCGCAAACCCTAATTTTTGATGCCGCAAACCCTAATTTTTGATGCTTGATGCAGCCGCAGACATGAGTGTTGACATGATTGTTGAATTGTTTTCTTCGGATCTTCAATAATTTCAGCTATCTTACCATGAAATCCCATCAAAATCAATATTAATCCATTAACTCCGGCTCTGATACTAATTGTGTGTTCCCAATATGAAGGGGAACAATAAGCAGGGATCTTAGGATTCATATTGATAATTGTTAGGATCAGTGATCTATGTTTGATTGATTGAAGAGTATAGCAGCGGAATCCAAACAATGAATTAGTCGATTCACAAGAACAAAACGATATTCAATGAAGAACAAAAACGGTTATAGAGAGAGAATATCTACAAATATATTTCATTCAATATTCGCTTTCGTGGTAACAGAATGTCACAATTATGATTAGGTCGACACCTCTTATATAAGAGATGTGACGTCTGCTGATGTCACTTGATAGTGACATCTAACAGATTTATTACAACTGAAACACAACTACTGAAAAATATAAAACTACTGAAACTACAATGACTGAAGAACAAGCTCTTCAGTCGTTTTACAAAACTACTGAAACTAAAAATATAAAACTACTGATATCACAACTACTGAAGAAGTACTCTTCAGCAGTTGTGACAAACTACTGACGCTTCAGTACTTGATCTTCAGACTTTGACTTTCAGATGTTTCATCAGCTGATGACTTCAGTAGATATCATCAGCTGATGTCTTCAGTCTTTGTGTTCAGACTTTGTACATCAGTTGTTGATCTTCAGCACTTATAGACTCTTCAGCTGTTGTACTTCAGTACTTTGGTCTTCCAGCTTCAGCACTTGTGTTCTTCAGCTGTTCAGCTTTAGTACTTGTGTTCTTCTGCTATTCAGCTTCAGTACTTGTGTTCTTCAGCTGTTGTACTTCAGCACTTTAGTTCTTCAGCTGTTGAAGTCTTCAGCACTTGATCTTCAGCTGTTGAAGTCTTCAGCACTTGTCAAACTGCTGATGAATCTTTTCATCAGTTGTTGTGATACCATGTGGGACTTAGAGGTTTTCTGATCTTAGCTCATTGGTTCTTTTGGTCCAATAATAATAAAAAAACTTGATGGTTCGATGCTAAAATAAAATAATTATGAACATGATGAAGAACAAAAACATGTTTAATGATTGGTGTTTATTGCTATGTTGTTGAAATCATCATCCTTGAAGGATGATGATATATCGTTGTGGATGATGAACTTAATTCACCCTAACAAGTGGTGAATTAGTCACCCTTTACAATGGTAATATGTTCTAATATATATACTAGTCTAGCATTTACAATAATCACAAAACAAACCCTAGACTAATATTTTCTTGCTATTGTTCTTCAAATCTTCAATTTCAATAATGTTGGAAATCTTCAATTTCTTCAAAGGTAGAATGCCCAACAGCATGTAATGTAAATCTTTGGGGATTTTGAGGGCTGAGGTTTCTTAATCTTCTTATCCTCCTCTGTAGCTTTCCCCTTTCACTTCTGATCGTTTGGTAAGACAAAAGTGCTGGTACTACACTCCTTTCCTGAATCAGAAGTGCCTACCACCGGAATCCAGCTAAAATGAAAACACCATTTTGCTTTGCGTCAATCTTCAGCTTAGATTCAGCTACTTTCTTGGTAGTTATTCCGGGTGCCTTTGCCCAGTTTCTTCTAGCATGGGTAGATAGGGGTTGATCATCACAAGTAGAAATGGGTTGATTTACCTATTCCATTGATGTGGTGGTCTCTATTATTGCATTATTCTTCAACTCAAGTGAAGATGGATTAGTAGATGAGACCTCTTGCTGTTTAGTACCACACCTTGGTTGTCTAATAGATTTAT
The DNA here is from genome assembly GCA_025506515.1 of Flaveria trinervia. Classification (NCBI taxonomy): domain Eukaryota; kingdom Viridiplantae; phylum Streptophyta; class Magnoliopsida; order Asterales; family Asteraceae; genus Flaveria; species Flaveria trinervia. The sequence continues at coordinate 22,948,824 of CM046452.1, forward strand.
AAGAGTGTGGTGGAGAAATCTCATTGGTCCCTAAACCTCTATTGTTTTGATAAATTTTTTGGAGTGGGAGGATGATGCAATAATGGCTTGGAAGTTTTGCTTAGAAATAGCATGCTTCCTTGCTTGAGCCTTAGCTATTACTAGCTTGGCTTGAGCCTCAGTTATCTTGTATATTAATCCTTGATTTGAGTCCTGTATTGGTGTGCTCATGTTTTAAAGAAGAAACTGTTTTCTCTAACTCTTCAAGTTTATGTTGATTGTCATATTCAGCCCTTTTAAAATCAGCTTTTAAGATGTTTAAGGACTCAATATCGGATTTAATTTCCATGGTAGAGTCCTGGTACATTTTAACCTTGGCAATACAGGCTGGAGTACACAGATGATCATATACCTTAGAGTTGTCTATTCTAGCCATGAGTGCCTATGCAGGGGTGACATCTTGGACCATAAAGCTCCAATCAATTTCTTGTGCCACAGTAGCAATTTTAGTTGATCTTTCAGCAGCTTTTAGTGTGGAAGGATGTGAGGAGGCATGAGTAGATCCCGGCTTTGATTTGGGGGCTTTGCATTCGCTAGGAAATTGACCTAATTAGTTACAGTTGTAACACTTGTCCTTTGCTTTGTCAAACTGAACTTGCTGCTTGTTGGGTTTTGAGGGAACTACCTTCCTGTTCTCTTAAAGAATTTCTTTGCCCTGTAGGTTAATGGAGCCATTTGTTGGACTATGTCCATGTATTCCACCTCATCCGGGCTGAAACACTCCAGATCTTTAAAAGAGAATTGAAAATCAGTAGAGTGTCCATGTATTCCACCTCATCCCTAAGATAAAAGCATAGCTATCCTGAAAGGGACTGGACTAAGCTTGTTGAAACCTTGGGGTCTCAGAGAATATGATGTAAGGCTCAGAAGAGCTAGATGGCTACTAGGAGAGCGGTGGGTACTGAGGTTGATGGGGTCTTGAGCCTTTGACAACCATGAGAGCGTTGCTTGAGGAAAGGCTTGAAGATCTGCTTCCTTGATGGCCATTCTTATTTTCCATCTCTACACGGTATCCATCAAGAATACCATATAACTCAGTCAATGTGAGTATGTTCATGTTTTCTATTCTCTTGATGGAGACATAGTAGAACGCCCACTTGTTAGGAAGTGCACTCATGAATTTCCTTGAGAGGTCTCTTAATTTAGGAGCTATTCCCACAGAGTGAGGGGAAGAGATAATATCCATGTACCTGAAGTATTGCTGGTGCAAGGTCTCTCAAGCAATATGAGTAAAATGATCAAATTGCTTCTTTAGGGAATCTTTCTTTGAATCATTGGAGTTGGAGTACATCAGGGTTAAGGCATCAAATAGTCCTTTAGCAGTTGTGCAATTCTCAAACCCCACTATAATGGAGTTAGGAATTGTTGTCATCAGGACTGTCATTGCCTTCTGATCAATGTCTATCCGCTGAGGTCTTCTTTATAGTAGTCCTCCACTACCTTTTCTATCATGGAACCACCACCAGCAGGTGAAGCCACCTTTGGTTTGTAGGGACGGTGGGCAATGGATCTCCACATGCGCTATCTTGATATCTGATGAACCCTTCTTTACATCTACTCCATTGTCTAAAGTTCTCTGGGGTGATGATGGGTGCTTTAGTCATTGTCCCCATTTCACATTCAGATTTCTAGTTCAAGGCCATGTTTTGAGTGTAGTAAATGAGTGAGTAAACAAGAACTTGATTACGACGGATAGATGACACAATCAAGAGCCTAAGAAGCTCTGATACTAGTTGCAGGAACAGTTTCAATACTCAACACAAGTATTTTCTCTCAAACTCACTAGCAAACACTCAAGAAGCATAGTTCTTCTAAGAGTTGATTATAATATACTAAGTAACAAAGAAAAGCACAAGAGAATAATTTCAAGAATCTTGTATATATTATTTCTCAACACAAAGTTTACAAAAATCCTACAAGCTCACTACAAGAGTCACAATGAGAAACTATATATACTACTATCTCGGCAGGTATACTTTCATACCAGCTAGAATCCTCTAACTAAAGCAGATACTACAAAGCTATAATTTAAGGTATTTTAGATAAAGTCTTATCTAAGATATGGTAGTCATGACATGTCCATGACTTACCTTTTGTCACCAACTAAAGTTGGTAACTTGTACTAACATGTAAAGGTGAATAGTGGAATAAAGTATGATCAACTACATAGCCTTTTGGGAAAACTCCATGTAGTATTAGAGGTCTGCAGCGGAGTGTCAGAGACCATACATATGTCCACTAGTCATTAGCAGCATCTTCCCATGATTAATTAGTTCGGAAGAACAAGTTCTTTTGAAGCCTTTTATACTTCAGAAGAGGATACTTCTTTCGTGGCTTGGGAACTTCTACTTTGGAAGTCATTGTCTTTGAATTCTTCTAAGTCTTGAACATTAGAAGAGAAGACTTTGTCTTCAGAATTTGGTTCTTCACTTTGTCATGGGAAGAACTCCATATCCTTTGGAAGTTCCACACTTAGCTTTGGAAGTTCTTTATAAGTTGTACCCAAAATTGTCATGTTGTTTGGTTTTGGTTGCACCAGTCTTCTTCTTGATCCAACATCATCTTTCTATCAAGTGGGTTAATAAAGGATCTACGTTTCCTCATACAGATAACCTTGAGTGTTTGAAGTTGTCTATTCTTTTGAACATTCTCAAAATGTGTTTAACCTCATAACCCCTCAACATAGCCTTATTATTAATCAATTCTAGATTGGCTAGTTCTTTTAAATCATGGATCTCCAAGGAGTTCACCAGAGCAGAGTACTCTGTGAAGAATTAGACTAACCCTGATATCCTCTTAATTATAAATATATTCCAGCCACTGCAATACTTCCAGGCAATTGTCTTCTGATCAGTCTTGCCCTTAGGAGTAGACACACCCTTAATCATCTCAGCAGTTGTGAGCCTTCTTGATGTTTTAACTAAGAAGGCTCAGCCAACCACTTGGATTCTTATGTTAAGCAGGTGCCAAAGAGTCATGATCTCTAGGGTGAGCTGGATGTCTTGTGTATATACTCTTGTTCTTGGCTTTTTGGTAATAATTTCTTCTTCAAGCTTTTTCAGCCTTTCTTTCTTTTCATTAATCATCCTAAGGATAGCAACCCTTCAGGAATTTGGCTTCATGTTACCTAATTTTCTCTTAGTGAATCCTTATTCAGACAGATAGTCCTTTATATCCCTGTTAGTCATACTTTAGGGATCAAGATACAGTGATTGAGGTTTTTTAGTCTGTTTTGTCTTAGAAGAGAATTTGAACACTGGAGATTTAGGAGAAAGAGTCTTTTCATACTCAGTCTCATATATGGGGTCTAGTAGTTTTTAGCTTTCTTCTTCTGCTATCATCCCCTCATATGTCATCCCAAGCACCTCATCAGGATCATAACCATGATTAATAAAAATATGGCCTTCACCATCAGATCATCTTATTTGACCTTCTTCACTTCCTCATCTACTGATGATTCTACCTTCACAGGAATTTCCCTAGCTATTGGTTCATCAACCACATAGCCACCCTTTATCTCTCCTTTTCGAGATTAATGAATTCAGCTCTTTGTTTCAGTTGAGCCTTTGCTTGTTCATGTTCATCTAGAAATTCAGCTAATGCTACAAGACTTCTGGGATTATCTTTGTGCTTTTTCTTCACACGCTCATTTTCTTCAATTGGCCTTTTTTCTTTTGGCTTTTTTAGCAATATATTTTCTCTTTTGGAATAAGTTTGCAAGCTTTGACCCGAGGAGGATTCTGCTATTTAAGCTTTTTCATGCATTTTCTTAGCTTCTTCAAGCATTTTTCAGCCTTATCTATTTCAATTCAGCCTGCTCCTTCTCTTTTATTTCAGCATCAGATTCTTCTTTTTGTTATGTTTTCGCACAACTTTCTGATTATTTCTTTTTACTCATCAGTTAATGACACAACAGACATAATTTGAAGACTCATATTCTTCTTAAGTGGGACATGAGATTGAGGGATAATCGACGTTATTGCTTGTCTGTGATCTCCAATGAAGTCTCAAAACTCATCATGAATGATGAAGTCTTCATCAGTGAAGCTATTAAGAGTCTAAATCATATCACTAAATTCAGTTTCTTCTGTGTGAGCTTCTTCTTGTTGTTTGCTTGTGTAGATCACCATATCCATACCTAATTCAGTCTGTGTTGATCCACTAGTTTTAGTCTCTTCTCTAGACTCAGTGAATTTCATCTTTTTAGAAAAAGGGGAGCCATTACCACTCTCTCCTGATGAACCTTTATCACTTTCACTGTCTCTTTTCTCTTTTCCTTTAACTCCCTTATCATCTTTCTCCTTTTCTACTTCTTGTTTAATCATGACTAGTAATTCTAATTCACATACTCTCTTGTTAAGAGATTCTTTCTGGTTTTGCAGGTCAATGATTATATGAGCTTGCTCTTCAATCAGCCCATGGTTTGAATGGCCAAAGTGTCAACATGACCGCTTATTCATCCCTAGAATGCTGTAGAGTTACCTTTAGGATTTCTATTTCTTTTTCTTTCTAGTTCTTTTCAACCTCATACTTCTCTTTTAAGTCTTTTAACTCTTTTTCCTTTTCATCCAACTCTAGAAGTTTGTCTTGAATGATACCAGATCTTTTATTCAGTAGCTTCTCCATCTTGGTTACTTTCTACAACAACTCAGTTATCATCTTATCCTTTTCATCAGGCATGTCTACTTCTGATTCAGCAAAACTTTTAGAAGGAACAACCTTAGAAGTAGCTTGCCATACATGCATCTTCATTTGATTATCCTCCTCATCAGATGATGATTTGGATTGCTCTAATGAGCTGGCAGAATCACCAAACTCAATAGGCACAGTAGTAGGTGAAGATTGAACAAGAAGAGTAGGTGAATGATAAATTGGTGAAATATGGGATGAGTGTATGGGTGATATATATCGAGACATAATGGGCTGTATTTGTGAAGATGTAGTTAGTGATCTATGAGGTGAGGTGATAGGATTTGGCATGAATAGTGATGCTATTTCAGCTGCATGAACAGAAGGCCTAGTGTGAGAATCACCACCTACACCAACTTGTGATGACACTAGCCTTTGTCCTTCTTCAGCTTCTACCACATGCTCATCAACATATTGTTGATCATGAGCAGTGTAATACCCCGAATTTCTATTTAAATGGAAGGAAAAGAAAAGTAAATAGAAGAAATAGAAATTGTGCACAAGTGGAGGGGGATAAAGTGTACAAAGTACAAAACCTTTTATTTTAAGGATTTTAGGGGCATGGTCGCCCCTATCAAAGCAGTAAACTGCTTTTGCTCTCGGAGGAAGAAAGAAGAGAAAGAGAGCCCCGGTTTTAGAGAGAGAAAAAGAAAGAAGCAGCTTCAAAGGTAAGTCTTCTCTAATTTAAGCTTGGTTTCAGCTGGGTTTCGAGTTCTTGACCAAAGTTCTGGTTGTTTAGTGTTTGTTTTCGGGATTCAAGAGCTGAATCGAAGGTGGGTCTCAAACTTGAAGTGTGTTGCTCAAAGGCTGCTCAAGGTGAGTTTCTAGAACCGCTCTTTTATTGATTTTCAACTTGTTTGGAGCTATTATGCATACCATGAAAATGTTTTCAAGTAAAACCATGAGTTTCAGCCTTATGTTTGAATGATGTATGAATGTATAGTGATGATGTTTAGCATGCTTAGGTGCCCTTAGTATGTTAGATCTGTGCTTGGGTATCATTGGAATGATAATCAGGTGATATGGTAACCTAGAAAATATTTCAGAATGTTTTGATGAACATGAACAATGGTCCATGCGCCCAAGATTGGGTCATGTGCCTAAACAGTGTCCCATGCGCCCAGCATGAGTGGCCAGACGCCTAAGTGTTGGACATGCGCTCAAGAGTGGGTCATGCGCCTAAACAGTGGCCCATGCGCCCAGCATGTTGGCCATGCATCTAAGTGTTGGCCATGCGCCTAAACAATGGCCATGTGCCTAAGTGTTGGCTATGCGCCCAAGTGTTGGCCATGCACTTAAATAGTGCCATGCGCCTAAATATTGCCATGTGTCCAAAGTGATTGTAACGGCTAAGTGTTGATGCGCGTGCATAGTGGCAAAGCGCCTGAACAGGGCAGAAGCGCCCAAATAGTGCCCATGTGCCCAGACTATTTTACACTTAGAATTTTTATGCTCATGCGCTGGGAAGGTCCCATGCGCCCAATTTGAACTTAAGGTTTCTAAGTGGTTTTTATGGGGTAATATCAGGAGATAGGCCTGGTAATGATGTGATGGCTTATGTTTGATGTGTGTTATGCTTGTATGATGTTGCCTGTACGGTGATGGTTTATGTTATGATTATGTGTATGTTCTTATCGTATGTATGTCTTCCCTTGGCTTTGCGTTGAACGTAATAAATGTAATGAAAGTATTATGTAAAGAAAAGTGGAAGATAATGAAAAGAGGAATATAATGATAGAATGCATGCATTAATAAAAGAGAAAGTATAGAAAGGTTTGCAATCAATATGTACAGATCTGCACGGCTCTAAGTGCCTTCAGCTCAACCGCGTGAGGTTCGGCTAATCCTAAAGTGTGCACGCAAGGGTTCCGGTCTTTGTGATTGACCTTCTGTGGTGTTACCCATTCCGGTGGGGGTGTTGTTACCCATTTCGGTGGGGGTGTTGTTACCCATTTCGGTGGGGGTGTTCTTACCCATTTCGATAGGGGTGTTGTTACCCATTTCGATGGGGTTGTTGTTACCAATTTCGGTGGGGGTGTTGTTACCCATTTCGATGGGGGTGTTGTTACACATTTCGATAGGGGTGTTGTTACCCATAGTATTAGGGGTGAAATATATGATGGTTACCTGAGTTATGTATAACTTCGGGGGTGTGGCATAAAGCTAAGCATAGGTATGAGGTGAGCGACTCTGTGTCGCAACAGACTCGAAAGAGGTCCTTGTCGTGAATCCCGGTACTGTGTCAGTCTTCGGACATGAGTCGGGGGTTTGGTTATAGGCCCCGGCACAGTATCAGTCTTCGGAAATGAGTCGGGGGTATTGCATGAGACAGGATGCAGATCGTGTACTCAGGTACTGTGTCAGTCTTCGGACATGAGTCAGGGGTTTGTGAGCAGGCCCTGGCACAGTATCAGTCTTCGGACATGAGTCGGGAGTATTGCATATGACGAAACTGACGGATGATGAGATCCGTGTCGCGTATCCTGATATTGTGTCAGTCTTCGGACATGAGTCGGGGGTTTGTTTATCAGGCCCTGGCATAGTATCAGTCTTCGGACATGAGTTAGGGATATTGTGCAAGACGAGATAATGAGGTGAGCGACTATGTGTTGCAACAGACTCGGATAGAGTTCAATCCCTGTGATTGACTCATATGGGATCTTTGTTGAGTATCCCGTACTGTGTTAGTCTTCGGACATGAGTCAGGGGTTTGTGAGTAGGCCCCGGCACAACATCAGCTTTCGAGCATGACTCGGGGATATTGCACGAGACAAGATTCGAGTAATAAAGAGTAATGAGCAAATAGATGAATGAATGAACGTAAATAAATAATCGTAATAATGTACTAAACAGGATCCTTGTCATTCGACCTCAGTAATCGTGGCCGAGTGCCACGAAGAGGGTAAAGTCTGACCGGATCTAGAAAGAGAAGTGAACGATAATGTAATATGTTGAATGAATAGAAGTTAATGAATATAATGATGAAGATAATAATGATATTATCTGTATGTACGTATGATGCATGATCACGAATGATGTAAAGTATAGTATGCTTTTGAAAGAAAGTAAAGAATGGTTTTAACAAAATAAAGTATTTTATTATAAAAACTAGAACTCACTCAGCATCACTGACTTTTGTATGCACGATAGTTAGAAGGTATTTGTGATGCTAAGGAGTTGCAGGCATGGATGCGTAAGCTACTGGGAGCATTTTGAGGTTGGCATCCGTATTTTGACATGTCTTGTATTTTGAGATGAAAACAAATGTTGTAAATGAATGAAATGACAAGTTTTTAGTTATTAATGAAAAGTTTTAAATTCCGCTGCAAATTTTACGTACGTTTTAAAATGTTTTAAGTGCAATGAATGTGTTGGACCAAAAGAACCAATGAGCCAGATCAGAAAAACCTTAAGTCCCACAGACGTCACAACAACTGCTGAAGTCCACAACAGCTAAAGACAAGTGCTGAAGACAAAGTCTGAACATAAGTGCTGAAGACAAATTCTGAACACAAGTGCTGAAGACAAAGTCTGAACACAAGTGCTGAAGACAAAGTCTGAACACAAGTGCTGAAGACAAAGTCTGAAGACAAGTGCTGAAGACAAAGTCTGAACAAAAGTGGTGAAGACAAAGTCTGAAGACACAAGTGCTGAAGACAAAGTCTGAAGACACAAGTGCTGAAGACAAAGTCTTAACACAAGTACTGAAGACAAAGTCTGAAGACACAAGTGCTGAAGACAAAGTCTGAAGACACAAGTGTTGAAGACCAAGTATCAGACGTTGTCACAACAGCTGAAGAGGTCTTCTTCAGTAGTTGTGACGGTTTTCTTTCAGTAGTCTTATGTTTTTGTTTTCAGTAGTTTTGTAAAACGATTGAAGACTTGTTCTTCAGTCGTTGTAGTTTCAGTAGTTTCGTATCAGTAGTTTTATGTTTTATACTTAGCACTCTGATATGTTCTCAGTAGTTGTGAACATTTTAGTAGTTTGTTAAGTTTTAGTTATTTTTGTAACAAATCTACCAGATGTCACTATCCGTGATATCAACAGTTTTTGCACTCTATATAAGGAGTGTCAACCTAATTGTAAGGTGTGAATGATTGAGCAGAAACATTTAATATTATTGAAACATTCCTTTTCACAGAAATATATTCTCTCTTTACAACCGTATTTGTTCTTAATGCATACGAATATCAAATTCTTGCTATAATTTGTCTAATTCTTGTTCTATTCCGCTGCGTTACACTCTAATCCATCAAACTTGAGATCTTTGATTCTGTCAAATGGTATCAGAGCTTGGTTAATCATTGATCAATCTAATAATTGATCATTGAAACTGCTATCCAAGATCCAAGTTTGATTGAATTAGCATTTTTGCAAGAAACGGTTATAGAGATTGAATTTTTTGTGTTTTTGGTCATTCATCCTGAGATTTATTCTTGGTTCTCATTGAGTCTGTTTTGGTCTGTGTAAAATCTTTTAAAAAGCTTGAATTCAATTGTATTTGGACCTAAAATGACTACTCCTTCCAATGATCCTCACAATACTGGTTCCTCAACCAAGCCTCCGATGCTGGTTAGGAATGAGTATAACATATGGCAACGACGAATGCTCCATCACCTTTCTGTTAACAGCTCAGGTTGTTGGACATCAGTGGTACATGGTCCACAACGCCTATGGTGAATAACCTGGAAACCAATCAAATGGTTCCGAAGAGGAGGGAGCAATACTCAGATGAGGATAAGAAATTGTTTGAGATTGATGCAAAAGCCCATGGAATTCTGGCCATGGCTCTGCCCAATGAAATCTATTCTAGGCTAATGCATTATGAAACTGCCCATGACCTCTGGAATGCCTTGAAAGAACAATTTGGAGGAACAGATGAGGTTTGGCAAATAATAGAGAAATCCTTGCCCACAATATGAGACATTCTCTCATAGGAAGGGTGAGACCACCGACTCAACAGTTTGAGCGGTTCTCTTGTTTGATCTCTGAATTAAAAATAGTCAAACATGAGTACACAAATAGCCAGATGAATAACAGATTTCTCAGATCACTCCTGCTAAGAGATGGGACACATATACTATGTCCCTACGCTCCAGTGCAAATTTGGACAAACTATCTCTCACCCAACTCCGTGGGAAATTGCTCAATTTGAGAGAGAGATAGAACAGAAACGAAAACTGTCATCATCTGGAAAGCTCACTGATGATTTTGTACCAGGAAACACTGCCTTGGTAAGTCATGAGTCAGAGTATGCTGGATCAGAATGCCACTATGATAAGCATATTGATTTCACCTTAAACAATTCTAATCATGCCTTTGTGAGTGTTGATTGTCATTCCTCGTAATAATAGTGACAATCTATGCTTTATCATGGATGATTTGAAGGGCATTGCTGATGATGATCTAGAAGAGATAGATATTTTGAGCCAAATGGCCTTGATTAATATCAGATCTCAGAAATTCTACAAGAGAACTGGCAGGAAATTTCCTGGACTCTCTGACAAAACCAAAGTCGGTTTTGACAAGAGCAAGTTGAAGTGTCACAAAGGCCACAGGCTTGGACACTTTGCAAGAGAGTGTAGATCGAATGGACCTAACTCTTCTGCCCCCTTTTTGACTTTTCCAAATAACAATTCACAATCAAAGGGCAACATTCTGCTGGTTCTAGTCATTCATCACACCCTCATTCTCCTGCATATTTTGTTCCTCAGGGTCAAATACCATATCCTTATCCCTGCTTTATATGCCACAGTCAAATCAAGTTCAAGCTCCTATATACCACAACCTCATGCACTACCAGAACCTCAACCATCTTCATCTCAATCACAACCTCATCAACACAGCTTCTTCACACCTGGAGTCGTTGACTGGAGTAGCTTACCTGATAACTTGTCTGGTCACACTGAGCAATACTATGCTGGTGCTAGTCAACATGGTGGTGAACACCCTTTTGGAATCTTGCTCTCATGGCCGTGGAGTCTACTGAGGGTTCCTGTTCAAATGCATCATCTTCACAGGTAACTCAGGTATCTTTAGAGGCTAAAGCCAGTTATGTTCTGAATCATGCATAGCTGCCTTTGTCTCTATTAGAGAGGCAAATGTAGCATTAATAATCAAAAACTTGAGCTTGAGAAAATCATTTTCAAAAGAAAAGCTGAGTATGAGTCTGCTCTTAACAGTAAAGTGATGAGATTTATAAGCTTAATGCCAATTAAATGATGAAAAGCCCAAGCTAGAGGTTATTCTGGAAGACCACAGGAGTCTCAAAGAAAAACTTGCAGTGACCCAAGTTGAGTGTGAGCGCTGGTCTCATCATGCAAGGGATTTGAAATGCTTCTTAGCAAGCAAACTGCTTCAAATGTGAAGTTGTATTGGTTACAACCATACTGCTCCACCAACAGACTTTACTCCTAACTCCATAGTTAAGTCTGAAAGTGAAAGCAATCTCCAAACCACATTATCGTGTGAGTCATTCTCCAATGATAATCTAAGATCAGAGAATGAAACCCTGTTAAGATCTCAACAAATAAATTGACTGATGGTCTAACTACTGAGACTCATATGAAGCTGAGTACTTCAGATGTTGTTCCTCAATGTACCCCAAGTACTGAAAGAGACCCAACATCTGAAAAGCATTTCAAATCAGTTGAAATACAAGGACTAACAACTGCTGAGGAATCCATCAAACAGTCTATTAGGACGGATGGAAAACAGTTGAATTACCAGTCTTCAGCTGTTACAAATCCTTTAGTACCTAGTACTGATAGGAGGAAAGTACTGAAGATCACACCTTCAGTACTTTCCACTTCAGCAGTTAAGATGTCCAAGATGAAGAATAAACCATGTGAAATTTGTGGTAAATTCAATCATCTATCTGATGAATGTTTGTACAAAAAGGGTTTAAAGCTCCAAAGGGATGAGCTCATTAAACTAGAAATAAATAAAATGAAACTGAGTTTGAGACCAAGTTTGTACCACAATCATCTCAACCTGATAAACCCAAGGCCTTACCCAAATCCACTAAGAAGGATACGGTTTATCAGAAGACAGCTGATATGTTCCTCATGATAAAATAAGAATAAGTCTGTGAATCTAAGAGAGGAAATGGTGGGTCACAGGAACTCATCAAAAACAAGCTCTGGAGTGTCAAATGAACTGAAAGCTCGAGCTTCAAATCAGACACAGCTTGCTTATGATGGTTCAGCATCTGTTGGGGAGAGTTAACCAACTTGAAACCCATGTGATCAAACAACTGGAGTGGAATTCCAGGCCCAAATCCATTTCAGCACCATCTCCATCTCATCAGCTGTTAATCGTAAGAAACCAGCTATGGTTAAATCTGTTGATAAAGTCAGTCCCAAAACCAAAAAGTTTGGGTCTCCAAAGCTAACTAATTTCTATGATTGTGCAGGGTCTTCAGCATGCCAAAGAAGCATCTGGTATGTGGAAAGTGGAGGATCCATGCACATGACTGGGAGCAGCTCTCTTCTTCATGATTACTCTCAGGGAAAGAAGGGATTTGTCTCATTTGGAAATGATGCTAAAGGTTACATCATTGGAAAGGGATTTGTGTCTAATGGAGATATTAGATTTGATGATGTCAACCATGTGGAGAATCTCAAATACAATCTGTTGAGTGTCAGTCAGATGTGTGACAAAGGATGTTGCTCTTTTCACAAGCCAGAATGTAGGATTCTGTCTTCCAAGGTTCTGAGCCTGATTGACAAAGTACTGGATGATAATACTCTCCTGAAGGCTAACAGGATAGGAAGAGTATGCCTTGGATCTGTCAAGAAAATTGAGTTAGAGGCCATCCATGCTTGTTCCCCAAGGCCTCTCTCCAAGAATCTAAATGTGGCATAGAAGGCTGGGTCATGTTAATCTCAAAAACATGAATCAGCTGATCCACAAGAGTTTAGTGAGAGGTCTTCCAAAGGAGTTCAATTGTGATGAAATCTGCACTGCATGCTTAAAAGGGAAACAACATAAGTTTCATTCCCAACCATAGAAGAGTCCAAGTCTAATGCCTGCTTACAACTACTGCACAGGATCTTTTTGGTCCTGTGAAGGTAATTATGGCAAAGAAGAAATACTGTCTAGTAATTATGGATGATACTCTAGATATGTTATGGACCTTCTTCTTGCATTCAAAGGATGAGGCTGCTCAGTCCATTATGAACTTTGTGTTACACGTTGAGAAGCAGTAATTCCCTACAAGTTAAGTGTGTGAGGAGTGACAATGGTACTAAGATTCAAACCACACTCTTGATGAGTTTTACTTGTCAAAGGGAATCAGAGGCATATAGCATCCCAAGGACTCCAGAGCAAAATGGAGTAGTGGAAAGAAAGAACAGGACCCTCATTGAAGCTGCAAGGTCCATGTTGGCTGATCTGGTCTGCCACTGACCTTTTTGGCTGAAGCTGTCAATACAGCCTGCTATGTACAGAATAGAGCCTTAGTAAATCAGAGGTTGATGAAAACTCCTTATGAGTTTTACATCCTTTAGCCCCTTTGATTTCATTCTTTAGAGCATTTGGGTGTCCCTGTTACATTCTCAACACAAGGATCAACTCCAAAAGTTTGATTCTAGGTGGATGCAGGGTATTTTGTTGGGTATTCATCCACTTGCAAGCTTATAGGGTATTCAACTATCGGACAAAGATAGTTGAAGAAACCTTACATGTGAAGTTCAATGAATCCCCTAAGGATACAATTCCACAAAACCCTATGGAGTTGTTTGATCTGGACATTCTGCAATATGTTCCTAATCAACCACCTGCTGTTGTAGATCATATGAACCCATCATCTTCTGTAGCTAGTCATCCATCTGGTGTTACTGATGATGATGATGATATCAGTAATCACCTTTTCAAGTTTAGTGATCAACTGCGTGATTCAGCTAGACCTGACGTTCCTACTAGCTTCAGTAGCACAATCCACAACAAATGCTGATGAGATTTCTACAACTTCAACTTCCTTTGAATTACCATCTACTGATTGGTTTCAAGGAAATGCTTCACCATCACCATCTGTTGCTGCTGAGCCTGCTACAAACACTTGCAAGATCTTATTGTGTACCAAGATCTGAAGAATCACCCTATGTCTCAAATCATTGGTGATATCAATGCTGGCTTTCAACAAGAAGTCAATTGTCAAATTTCTGCTTCTATGCTCTCTTCATTAGTCAGCAAGAGCCAAAGAACTATCACATTGCTTTAAGGGACAATGGATGGTGAAGCCATGCAGCTGAGCTTCTTCAGTTCAAGAAACAGCAAGTGTGGGAACTGGTTCCTCTACTTGCAGGTAAGTGTGCAATAGGCACTAATGGGTGTTAGGAACAAAACTGATGAAAATGGGCTTATTGTTAAGAACAAGGCCAGACTGTTGTACAGGGGTTTTCACAAGAGGAAGGTATTAATTATATGAAACCTTTGCCCCTGTAGCCAGACTAGAAGCAATTCGATTGTTTTTAGCTTATGCTGCTTATCACAACCTTAAAGTTTTCAAATGGATGTCAAAAGTGCATTTTTGTATGGGAAAATTAAAGAAGAGGTTTATTGGTTTTGAGGACAATAAACATCCTAATTGGGTGTATAAGCTTGACAAGGCTCTCTATGGGTTAACAAGCTCCTAGAGCCTGGTATGAGACATTATCAAACTTTCTTCTGGAAAATAATTTCACTAGAGGCTCCATAGATAAGACTTTATTCATTAAGAAAGCTGGGCAGCATAATCTACTTGTTGAAATTTATGTACATGATATTATTTTTGCATCCTCTGATCCATAGTTGTGTGATGCCTTTACAAAGTTGATGAAACAGAAGTTTGAAATGAGTGCCATGGGAGAATTACAGTTCTTTCTGGGTTTGCAAATCAAACAAAAGGCTGATGGAATTTTCATTCATCAGTCCAAATACACAAAAGATCTTTTGGAAAAGTTTGATTTACAAAAGTGTAAGCCCTGTTCTACTCCCATGTGCAACACCACACAACTGGATACAGATCAGAAAGTAAAGTGGTTGATGAAACACTTTACAGATGTATGATTGGGTCCTTGATGTACTTAACAGCTTCTAGACCAGATATTATGTTTGCTACATGTGTTTGTGCTAGATTTCAGGCTGCACCTAAGGAGTCTCATTTGATTGCAGTCAAGAGGATCTTTAGATATTTGCAAGGCACTCCATCTCTAGGTTTATGGTATTCTACTAGACATTTTGGTAAATTAGTTGCTTTTTTCTGACAGTGACTATGCAGGGTGTAAGTTGACAAGAAAGTCCACTTCTGGAGGATGCCAATTCTTAGGCAACTGCTTGATTTCTTGGCAGAGTAAAAAGCTGACCTCAGTTGCTACATCAACTGCTGAAGCAGAGTACATTGCTGCTGCAAGCTGCACATCTCAGGTACTCTGGCTTCAAAACCAATTATTGGATTATGGCATAACAGAGACTAAGACCCTATTGTTAATGGACAGCTCTTCAGCTCTTTGCATTGTCAAGAATCCTGTCCAGCACTCTAGGACTAAACATATTGAAATCAGACACCATTTTATAGAGATTGTTTTGAAAAAGGTCTGATTGATCCAAAATTTGTTCCTAGTGCTAATGAGCTTGCAGACATTTTCACTAAGCCCTTGGATAGCACAACTTTCGAAACCTAGTGTTAAGGCTTGGTATGCTGCAGCTAGAATAAGTGACAACTACTGGTGATCTCAGCTCACAAGTACTGATGATCATAGTTATTATTGTCATATATAAGTACTGAAGTTATCCTCCCTTAGAAGTTTTAAAATACTAAGATTAAGTAACTTCTCAGTACTCAAGTACTTTATTTGTTGAAACAGCTGATGTAGTTACAACAGCTGATGTAGTCACAACAGCTGTTGTAGCCACAACTACTGATGTCAGAAATGCAGATAAGTACTGATGACCAATGAAACGTCTGAAACTTAGATCTAAGTCTGATGAGTAAAGAGTGGAGGTCAGACAGAAACAGCTGAAAAGCAATGAATTGACGACAACTACTGATGAGCTTTTTTTTCTTCAGTAGTTTCCCCAACTGCTGTTCCTTCAAAACAACTGAAGCAATACCATGTCTTCAGTAGTTTCACAACTACTAATGACTAACACCAAGTATTCAGTTGTTTACAACAACTGATGGTAAAACCAAAGTCTTCAGTAGTTTCACAACTACTGATGACTAATACCAAGTCCTTAGTTGTTCACCACTGAAGTCAAAACTGTCTTCAGTAATTTTATAACTACTGATGACTAAATCTTCAGTAGTTTATACTACTGATGACTAAATCTTTAGTAGTTTTTAACTACTCATGACTAATCAGAGACTTCAGTTGTTCAACGTCTGACGGTTAAAACCAAGTCTTAGTTGTTTTATAACAACTGCTGATCACACCAAACGGTTAGTCATTTCAAACCTCTGAAAGTTAATACCACGTCATCAGTAGTTTCAACAACTGCTGACTAACACCAAAACCTTCAGTCGTTTTCTAACCCTACCCTTTAAATACCTTACCACCTTCAGAGTTTTTACTTTCTTCTATTCTCAAACCTAACGTTCAAAAAACTCTGTAACCTCTCTTCATCAATGGCGACCATGAACTAAAACCTCGACACAACTGTGTCGCACATCTCACAAAATCGCCATACTGGACCAAGTTTCACAACGCCATTGATTTAATGGTTCAGTCACCTTACAAAACGGCTTTTCTGTTAAATCCCACCATATATGCCGAATCTCTTAACCAATTCTGGACAAATGTCACTCTTGTCTCTGAGGAGAATGACACAGAGTCTCTTCAATCGTTTGTCCATCGTCAAAAAGTGGTTCATTACTCCAGACATTCTTCGCCAAACCCTCAATCTGGATGATGCCACTTTCCCAACTAGTTATCCAAAGGGCACAATAGATCAATCATTTGCCCAGCATGGATACCAGGGTGACCTGAGTGCATCTACCATATTGAAGAAACATTTCCAGGATGCCGAACGTCTCATCTTTCACCTGGTAAATGTCTGCCTTGCCCCCAAGACTTCATCATGGGATCAAATGTCCACACGGTGGCAACAGGTAATGTACTCCATCCTTGAGCAACAACCTTTAAATTTTTCTAAAATACTATTTTTAGAGCTCAAGGATATGGCCCAAAAACCACTTGCTAACTATTGGATATTATATCCTCGGTTCATAATGGCCATAATTGAAAACCAGCTTCAAGCTGAGGGACTTGTTGGCCTGGGAGTCCCTGCTACGGCTGTATTGCCTCAAGTATACTCCCGGCACAACTCTGACCAATCACTAAAATTGGCTGCCAAGCAGCGCAAACCCACGCAGCTGGAACCCACAGCCACCACCTCCAATCCAAAGTCCCCACCAAACCACTAAAAAGAAGACAAAAAAGGCTACTCAGGGAAATGAGTCCCCTGAGGATGCCCCTGCACCACAAAAGCAGGCTATATCCACTGGTTATAACCCCTAGTGGATACAAGGACTTCCCCAGCCATAGCCGCTCAGGATTCCTCTCAAAAGGAGCCTGCAGCAAACAAAGAAGGGGTACCCACTAATCTGGGATCTTCCTCATTTGAGGAGATTGCCATTGAAGAGCACCATTCTCCCCAGGTGCATACTGCTTTACCCCATCTCCCACTGCAACCGCCCCACAAAGTCCTACTCTCATTATTGCAAACGTGCTGACTCAGCTGCATGCCTCTCCTCCTCCTCAACAAACACCAACAATGGGGAAAACCACAGCAATTGAGGACGAGGATCAACATGCTTCTGACAGCCCACAGCACAAGGGTTTAACTGTTCTATCTCCTGGTGCGGATATGGAGACCAGAACATCTGGTGAGGCTGCCACCTCTTCTAAATCAGCACATGATCAGACTGAGGCTGGTAACATAGATCAGACCTCACCAGAGGCAATAGCTGATGAGGACATTGTCTGAGGCTGGAAGTCCCCAGTTCCAAGAAAAAGGGGCACATGCTAATACTGGTCTACACCCAGTGCATGTACATCCTGCTACACGCAGGAGGTCGGGTGATTCAGCATCTGCTGATGATGACCTGGGCTTCTTTTATGATGTTCTGGCCCAGAACACAATTCTTGAGGAAGAAGTCACTAGACTACAAAGACTACTTGACCAATTCTCTCACACGCAAGTCCATCTGCCACCCACATAAACCCACAGATGGCACCTTCACCTGAAGGTCTCCCACACACTCAGCCACTCAAAACTTCCGAGCCACCAGCTTCTATTTCTGGCACTACTTCCCAGGGAGAGAACCCCTCTGAGCAAACAGCTGCTATCTTTCAGCAATCCCTACCTCTCATCACCCTAATGATCACAGACATTGTGATCAAAACCATGGATGAGAGGCTTCCCTCAATCATACAACCCCTGGTGGAGGAGATTGTGAGCACAAGGCTTTCTGCTACTCAAACCCTTGCAACCAATGCAACCAAAAGGGGGAGAGTCAGTCAGTGAAAGTAAAGAGGAAGAGCATAGAGGGGAGAAAGATAAGGAGACTGAGAAGGAAGAGGAGTTTGTGAAGGAGCTGACATTGATCAAGTGGGTGAAAGTCATAAAGACTTTCATGTCACATATAAGAAGAGGAAGGTGAAGGGAAAAGAAAAAGAACTCGAACTCGATGAGATGATCAAAATGGCGGATGACACACAGTAAATCAATGGACTCCATTATTGATCAACTGTATAGATAGGGGTTCGATACTGCACAGCTTGACTCAGAGATTAGGAGATTGAAGTTGAAGAAATTAACTCAAGATGGGCAAGTTATGATGCATGGAAAGAGAAATACTAGAGATTATGATTAGATTCATTGCAAAATACCTTGGAGATCATTGATCAAGATTAAGTCATGGACCAGGGATAGTATCTTGCCAATGACCACCAAGATCTGTTGTCTGAAGCATACACTAAGGGATTGGTGATTGAAGCATTAATGAGGCAGGTGCTGGGAACAGAAAGGAACTAGCAAAACACTCAAAAGCCTCACTCACTACAAGAATGCTAGAACAACCTGCAAAACCTCCCACTTCAAAATCACCACTACCACAACCCACTAACCAACTCCTTTACCCTCAAAACCAACAGCCGATGATGCACCCAAGAGAAGAGAAGAGAAGGGTGTTGAGGCTAGAAGAAGAAGAAGAAAGGATGATGAGGAAGAAGATAGGCTGCCTCTTTCTGCAGTCCTACTTTGCCTAAAGGTTGATCAGTTCGCCTCCGCTCTACTGAAAGGTCTCCATTTACGGCGGTTTTGTCAATGCCAAACCTATGCCCATCACTCCACCTCACAGATGGAAGCTGTGAGAATAAAGATAGAAGAAGAACAACAACAAAAGCTTCATGATGATGAGATGCTGAAAAGCATAGACAAAACTTATGCTGCTTCTTCCTCAATAATCAACATGAAGAAAGAAGCTCTGAGATTGTACACCCTTGCTAACACATTTCAATATCAAAAGGAAAAGGTGAGAATATGGCCTGATCCTAGGGTGGCTCACAGAATTGTGAAGAAAGACATTCCTTCGAGATACAAGGGCCAAGTAAAAAGGATCGTAGATGAAGAGATCACAGTGGTCCTTGTAGTATCACCCTGTGAAATTGTAGAAGATTTCAAGAAGGCCTATGAAACTAAACAGCCACCCCAAAAGATGTTAGAGAACAGAGTGATTAAAAAGGGGTTAGTCTACAAGAGGCTTGAGAACTTCAAACAAAATGAGCTCAGTCTGTTACTTGAAGGGACTCACCCAGATGAGTTTGCATACAGACAGATCACAACAGTTGAGCTCAAAAATGGCAAACAGGCTACGTACATTTCAGAGTTGTATGGGCGTGAAGGATTGTTTGATGGTGGAGCTGAAAATCTTACCATGGAAGAACAAATTATGTTTCTCAGAGCATACACCAGAGAATCCTACAGGCTTATACATGGGAAGTAGATTTCATGGATAGGACCACAGCCCTGTGTCCAGTTCCCCAAGTCAGGGCTCCTATCCATACTATGCCAACCAAATTTCAGAAATCTATTCCGAGACCAGTGCTTAATTGGGTCATCTTCTTAGCTGATCAAGAAGGAAAAAGACCAATCTTACTGCCAACAATAAGTGGGACCTCAATAAAGTTAAGGTTTTGGCTGCATTGGTTCAGGGGGAGTTTGTTGGACCAAAAGAACCAATGAGCCGGATTAGAAAAACCTTAAGTCCCACACACGTCACAACAACTGCTGAAGTCCACAACAGCTGAAGACAAGTGTTGAAGACAAAGTCTGAACACAAGTGCTGAAGACAAAGTCTGAACACAAGTGCTGAAGACAAAGTCTGAACACAAGTGCTGAAGACAAAGTCTGAACTCAAGTGCTGAAGACAAAGTCTGAAGACAAGTGCTGAAGACAAAGTCTGAAGACACAGTGCTGAAGACAAAGTCTGAAGACACAAGTGCTGAAGACAAATTCTGAAGACACAAGTGCTGAAGACAAAGTCTGAACACAAGTACTGAAGACAAAGTCTGAAGACACAAGTGCTGAAGACAAAGTTTGAAGACACAAGTGCTGAAGACCAAGTATCAGACATTGTCACAACAGCTGAAGAGGTCTTCTTCAGTAGTTGTGACGGTTTTCTTTCAGTAGTTTTGTTTTTGTTTTCAGTAGTTTTGTAAAACGACTAAAGAACTTGTTCTTCAGTCATTGTAGTTTCAGTAGTTTCGTATCAGTAGTTTTATGTTTTATACTTAGCACTCTGATATGTTCTCAGTAGTTGTGAACATTTCAATAGTTTGTTAAGTTTTAGTTATTTTTGTAACAAATCTGCCAGATGTCACTATCCCGTGATATCAGCAGTTTTTGCACTCTATATAAGGAGTGTCAACCTAATTGTAAGGTGTGAATGATTAAGCAGAAACATTTAATATTATTGAAACATTCCTTTTCACAGAAATATATTCTCTCTTTACAACCGTATTTGTTCTTAATGCATACGAATATCAAATTCTTGCTATAATTTGTCTAATTCTTGTTCTATTCTGCTGCATTACACTCTAATCCATCAAACTTGAGATCTCTGATTATGTCAGAATGACCAACTGTGAGGTGCCTAGGAACGGGGTCTTACAAGCAGCGTGTTCTTCTTCTTGACCAGGAGCAGCAATTGGAGCTTCTTGTTGATTGATTTGTTAAAGCATTCATGGTAGTAGAGAATATGTGCCACTATAAAAATTCCTTGGACCTCTCTTCTTTATGTACTTGTAGGACTTGGCATTGTATTGAGGAATATCCATCACTGATCCTAGTGGTACTAAGTTTGGAAATGCGTCATTTATGAAGAAGTGTTGGAATCTTGGGTACATCAAGAACATGTGTCTTCTACATCTTGGATGTTAGAGACCAAACCATTAAACACATAGATTGACATGTTAAATGGTTGGTTTGTGCACAAAGCACATATAGAAGATGATGTATCGACAGGAATATCATTCCATCGCGTCTTCCTATTGGACAAACAGTGTTGAAATATGTGAACCGGGATTCTCCATTGCATGCCCATCAATCCTTTTTCTAGCCATTTTCCCTCATATCCTCCTTCATATCCAATGTTTGCAAATAAGGTCATAATCTCATCATCTTCTAGTTCTAATGGAGTGTTAGCATCATCACCAAACTGTAGACACTGTCTCATAGTTTGTTCAATGATGGCTAGTGTGTGATCATCAGTAATCCTTCCTGAAAGTGTCTTGACACCATCTACATCAATTACTTCAGCAGTTCCCCAAAATGATCTTATGAAGTTCTCATAGATAATTGGTCTGATAGTAACCGAATGAGCCACTCTAGTAGTCAAGATGAATCTAATCATGTCTCTTAATCCTTCTACCTCAGGAACACCAAGGTCAAGATAACCACTAACATTATAGAGCTTGATCTATGTAAGGTTGGCCATTGTAACTTGCAATTAAGGCATATGAATTAGAATAATGAACAAAAAATATGAGAATGTTTATGAACAGCAAATATGAAAAGAAATATGAATGTTTATTATAAATCAGAATGATTTTTCTTAATTTGAACTTTTATGGTCAAAATTGAGTGTTCATAGGTACTGTTTCATAAGAGTTTGACCTAATCTGATTTAGAGATGGATAATTAGTTTTGTTGAGTAATTCATGGTTGTAGTGATTATCTTCCTGATTTTAAACCATTCCGGTCCATGGAATCAACATTTATTTTTAACATTTCAAAATTTTAAGTTACCCTATTCATGCAATAATTACGATTCATGAAAATTTCTTGTTTGTTGTTTATTCTCAAAATTATCAAGTTCTAATTAGTAGAAAATGTCAATGATTCCTTAACATATGTTCTATTTTATGTATGATTCTTGACCTATTATTCTACGTTCATTATTAGTATAGATGTTTGACGATTTTAGGTTTGAACTTGAAGATTTTCACCTTTTCTTCGATAATACTGTTGTAATGAATCGAAGTTGAGGATTTAGGGTGAATGGATCTTAGAACACATGTTTTGATGATGGTGATGATGATGGTAGAAGAACAATGAGTAATAACTCTCGTCGCACTTTTTAGTCTCTCAAATTTGAAAAGTGTTAAATGACCTTTTGACCTAGGCTCAAATAGTCAATTGTGGCTAAATTATCATGTTTTGATTGATTTGAATATTCAACATGTACCTCACACTCAAAAGCATGGTCTTATCAACTATCCTCATGTAATGCGTGGTATAAATTTTTCACAACTTACTTGACTAGGTTACTGAAAGAATAAATTCTCACTTTTACTGATCCTCATTGGGATTCATTTACTTTGATCCTTTTACTATTTTGATCCACATTGGGATTCTTTTGTACTTCACTTTGCAAGGTGATCCATGATTGGATTCTTTTTGTTAATGCATCTAGTGTGGATATGTTCCACTTTGGGAATCTTTTGGATCTTGCCATTAGCATTATGTGCTTGTTTCTTCAGGTCTTTGCTCAGCAAAATAGAGAAGAAACTAATGTTGTGAAAGGAGATTCATAATTTATCATTACCTAGTGTGTTTAGGTTGTTACACAGACATACAATTGGATAAGCCAATACTTACTAGTAATCTGAGATGAGAGTTTCATAATTGAATATGAGTTTTTAGTTAATCACAACATGTATCTTCTTTTCCTAGTTAAGCCTACCCCCATATCAGGTAAGTCATGTTAGTCTTTCAAAATATGAATTTAAGCACAGTGAATGATATAACGACTATAATAATATCATTTCTCATAAGTATAATACACAAGCTTTAGAAAAATGTTTTCTTTTTGATATTTTTGATTATTTTTGAATGTTTTTGTAATTTTTAATTTTACTCAAGATTAATCATGCCAATTGATTGAACTAGGAATTCAAACCTACCAGGTTCAAATGCCTTGGTTAATAAATCAGCTAATTAATTATCAGTATAACTTGAATCAATTTGATTAACCCTTTTAGCACAATCTCTTAATAATTAAATCTAATCTCAATGTGTTCTTTTGAGTGTTGAACTAAATTATTTGTGATGAACATTGCAACTATGTTGTCAATGTGAATTGGAGTGTGCAAGAAGTTAAAACCATAGTCAAGCATCTGGTTTTGAATTTAGAGAACTTGAGAGCAACAAGTAGATAATGCTATATACTCAGCTTCTGCTGTTGAAACAGACACATTAGTCTACTTCTTGCACTGCTAGGAGACTAGTCTGGGACCAAGAAATTGACAACTACCGGAAGTGGACATCCTGTTGAAGTTGCATCCACCATAATCACTGTTAGTGTAGGCATAGAGATTAAAATCTGCTTCCTTTGGATACAACAATCCAAGAGCAGGTTTGCCCTTAAGATATCTGAATATCCTCTTGACAACATTTACATGAGATTCCTTGGGATCTGCTTGATACCTAGCACACACACAAACACCAAACATAATGTTAGGCCTATCGGCTATTAGATACATAAGTGAACCTGTCATAGGTCGATAGTGAGTCTGATTCACTAATTTTCCTTCTGCATCTGGACCAATCTTAACATTAGTATCAACAGGAGTTCAGATGGGCTAACAATCAACAAACTTGAATTTCTTCAACATTGTTTCCACATATTTGGATTGAATAATCAAGATTCCATGTGCTGACTATTAGACTTATACTCCTAGAAAGAATGTGACTTCCCCCATAGCACTCATTTGGAATTTTCAATGCATAAGGTCTTCAAACTCTTTGTAGAGTAACGTGTTTGTTGAGCCCAAAATAATATCATCCACATATATCTAAACTAGCAGCATGTCTTTGCCTCTTCTTTTTCTGAAGAGAGTCTGATCAATCTTTCCTCTTTCATACTCGTTTTCTAGAAGAAAAGATGATAGAGTCTCATACCCTTTCCTTGGAGCTTGATGAAGACCATACAAGGCTTTATCATGTTTTTACACCGTATGTAGGAAATCTGGGTCTTCAAATCTAGGAGGTTGACTTACATAGACTTAATCAGCAATCTTTCCAAAAATTAAAGCGCATTTCACATCCATTTGATACACAATGAATTTCATGGATGCTAAACATGCTAGAAAGAGTCTTATTGCTTCTAATCTGGATACATGAGAAAACACCTCATCATAATCAATTCCTTCTTGTGTATACCCCTGATACATAAGTCTTGATTTATTTCTGATGACAATTCCCTTATCATCCGTTTTGTTCATGTATAGCCACCTGGTACCGATAGGGTATTGTCCTTTGGGAAGATCTACCAGTTGTCATACTTCTTGTTTCTCGAATTGTAGTAGTTCTTCCTACGTTGCTTCAATCCGAATTGTTGGATGTTATATGCCCAAGACATATACAAGATTGATGTGGTTAGTATGTTACGATCCAAGTCGGGTCTTACCCAATAACAAATTAAACAAACACCAATCAACATTTATTTGTTTATATGATCAAGAAAAGAAATACTAACACCAATTTAGAAAATGTGTATTCAAAATTATTGTATTTGAAATAGAACAAATTATATGGATAGTTTGTTCATGAGAAATTATTTGTATTATTATTTAAGTAGGTTAAATAACAACATATAAAAGTATTGTTGAGTTATAAAATTAAAAGAGGTTAATTTTATAAACTTATACATATTTAAATGAGTGTGAAAATTTTATAAAAATGGGAGGGAACCTCTCCATTTTCGGCCGGCCCCTTGGTGTCCACCTTGGGATTTCTTTGTCTTGTTTTAATACAAGACATTAACCCATTTAACACTCCACTCCAACCACACCCTCTCTCACACACACAAGTGCAACTCCCTTCCGCTTTCTTGGCTGAAATTTTAGGATTAAAAGAAGAAGGCATAAGAAGAAGAGTTTGGTATTCAAATACCTAACTAGTTGGGTGTTTGGCAAGAAGCTTATGGGTATACTAGCTTGAGTTCTTCTTCTTTCAAGGCTTGTTAGGGACCGTGTACGGGATGGAGTACTAACTGATTTACATGTTTACCAACTCAAATAGTGCAGAATCCTATTTGATTGGCGATCCAATAAGTGAGAATGCACGTAGAATCGATCTTAGATTGAATCTAAACGTTAAGAACGATTGCAAACCGATTTAGTGCGATCTATGAACTTGGAACAGGTTTTATGAAGTCTCTGGACGGCTAGGGTACGAGTAGGAGTCGAAATATTGAAAGTGTTTCGTTTTTCCATGAATTAAGTGGTATTCATATGTTAGGGTTAGTCAATCGTACGACTGGACCATTAGCATGGTTCAGTCATGCGACTAAAGCATGCGACTGAGTCAATCACACGACTAAAGATTCAGTCGTGAAACTGAGCTATCTGTATGTCTCAGTCATGCGAGTGATCCAGTCTCCTGGTTCAGTCGTGCGACTGGTCCATTAGCATGGAGTATTCATGCGTATGAACCATTAGCATGGTCCATTCGCATGAAAACTTCATACGACTAAGTTTGAATATGTTTCTCAATCATTACTTGACAAAGATCTATTCAAACCACCTCAAACCTATATAGTTGGTTCAATATGCGTTAATAAATGATAACATTAAAACATACACTGAAACATTAAACATTAAGATCAACAACCACATATTATGTTTCATTAAACTCATTCATTTCATTACATTTAGGACATGACAGACATATTACATTAAGATCGTAAACTTGGTACATATGTATCAACAAGGCTTACATTCATGAGCATCATCTTCTACATCTATCATCCATCTCATATCTCCTTGTTCTTGGAATGGTAGTATTCTAAGAACACCCTGTGGTTGTTTATGTTTGATAGCATTTCTTTTCACATATATTTGATCCTTGTTCTTGGGTTTGTAATCTTGGTTAATAAAATGGTTTATTTTAAGCATGTCAAATAAGTTCATATCACATTATATCTATAGCGGTTTTGTTTAAATGGTTAAACAAACTTTGATAAACTTGTAACAAACCCAACAATGGCATCTAGAGCCGGTTATATGGAAAACTTGCTTCAAAAGTCCAAGAAAAGTTAGTTTTGTTGGATTTTTTCAACCCATTAGGGGTTGTTTTATTTTTGACATACGAATCCTTTGTCTTTCAAGTTTTATTTTACATGCTTTAGAATAAATCTTGAAACAAAGATGTGAAATGGTGGATTATTTTGTTTGGACAAAAACCCTAAAATTTCAGTTTATGTTGGGTGAAAGTTTGAAGGTTAAAAAGGGTGTTCATTTTGTTCTTGAATCTTGTATTTGGATAAATGTTTTGGTGCATAACATAGCTTTGATCTAGTGTGTTTTGGATTTGGTTTATCGTTTTTTTCATATTTGGTTTTGTTCATTCAAAGGGTTGTAATAATAATTTTGTGTTTCTATCTTCCGGTTGTAATTTATTTATTCTTTGGTTATGTAATAAATAGATTGGTGCATTTCTTTTATTTAAAAATTTGTATTAGGATATAATTTTTGTATAAGAAGATGCATAAGTTGGAGACTCAAAGGAAGATACAAAGGAAGGACACAAAGACATAAACACTTGAAGCATTTGGATGCGGATTCAAGTGGGAGTTCATGGACACATTTTGATGTGTTTTTGTTAACCCTTATGAAAGACCTAATGACAACACTTGTGACTAATGACAACACTTGTGATGGTAAAAAACTGTTGTCAACTTAGTGGCTATGGTTATGCACTTGTGATTGTATGGTTGTTTGTTTTATGGTTGTTGTTTGATGGTAAACATATACATAACAAACTAATTAACAAACATAACAAGCTGAAAAATAATGACTCTTTATCATTAAGTGATTAATAAAGGGTTATTAAAAAGATTAATGATTTTAATAAAAAAGGGTTTTATTAAAAGGAGAACCATAGGGTACCATGTGTTTGAAAGCATGCAAATACATTGTACATAGAGTTTTCTAAACTAGAATTATGAAAACATAATATATTTTTAAAACAAGTTTAACACTGTCTTTTTGCACACACTTGAGTCGCTTGGAAACTCTTAATGGGATAAAGGTCACCTAACCACCTATATTGGTAAACCCACATGTGTGTGTAAGTAGGGTGACTTGATTTTCAAACCATGTTAAATGGATCACCTACAATATAGTTTACAAAGGGTGTTGATGGATCAACATGCCGACTATATATAAGATGTTTAAAGTCGATCCCATACCTCTAGAAGTTGCAAAGGGTTGTAATTGTCAAACGTTGACTACCTTGTTAATTTAAATAACGGGATACGTCACCTAACCGCTATTTAAATGTAACGTTAGATTCTAGAATTTTAAATTGTGTAAGATACATAAAAGGGTATTAAAAATTAAAATATGATAATTTTGAAAATACTAAAATCGAACTTTGTTAAAATTTTTAGATGGCCACCAACAACAATGAAAACAATGACATCTCGTCTACTCATACACTATCACTAAGAACCATTCTCCAAAAGGAGCGTCTAAACCATAACAACTTTATTGATTGGTTTCGAAACTTGAGAATTGTTCCCAAGCATGGGAAATAGTCATATATTTTAGATGATCTGATTCCTGATCAAGCCAATGAGGAAGATGAGGAGGCCTACAATAATTGGGTGAAATACACTGAGGACTCGGTCCAAGTGTCTTCCTCAAGTTGGCAAGTATGACTCTGGATCTCCAAAAGGAGTATGAACATCACAAAGCATACAACATGACTACCCAGTTGAAGGAAATGTTCCAACAACAAGCAAGGGTAGACCACCTAGAATCGGTTCGAGCACTCAATTCATGGCATATGGATGACATCCAATCGGTCTCATCTTATGTACATAAGATGAAGAGCCACATTTACCGCCTCGAAAGGCTATATTGCCCCATCTCAAAAGAGTTCGCTACGGATTTGATCCTCAAATTTTTGTCAAAAAGGTTTGACAACTTTGTTATGAATTATAAGATGAACGGGTGCGACAAGAACATAAATGAACTTCACATTATGGTCGAAATAGTTGAGGCGACCATAGGTAAAAGGGTTTTACCTGTTCTTACCATCAATGAAGGTGGAAACAAGAAGAGGCCTGACCATGCACCCAAGGCAAGTGTTACCAAGAGTAAAGGGTACGTTAGGGGAAGGGAAAGGGAGTGGTAAAAGCGCCACCACCAAAACAAGCAGAGAAGAAGCAAAAGGTTGCTTCGAATGACCCATGCTTTAAGTGTGGGGAGATTAGACATAGGGCATGAAATTGGCCTGTTCATCTCAAAGAGTTGCAAGCTAAGAGGGATGTTGGGCAGACCTTAGGTACCAGTTTCATGCTTCATATTGATCTCAATCTAATATCCTCTAACACATGGGTATTGTATACCGGATGTGGAACTCATATTTGCAATTTGTTGTAGGGGTTCAAAATAAGTAAGGTCTTTAAGAAAGGTGTGAAGTCGTTGGATCGGTAGACATCCGAGCGTGTTCTTGACGGAAGGAAACAAAACCAAAAACCAAGAGACAAACAATAAACACGAACTATAATAAAATGGTTTCATTGATAAAACCTAATGATTACAAGCTCGTTACAACATAAGAATCACGCCTCTTGGCAAGGGGAGATCAAGCATGATCTCGCCTCTCATCCAGTAGCATCTAGGCCCCGGGCACACTCCTCTATCTCTCTACACAATGAAACTGGTATTATAGGCCTCATCCCTGTCAGATGCGACTGGGCCCATTCGTACGATTGGGCCATGCGTATGGTTCAATCGTACCACTGGACCATACTTATGGTTCAGTCTTACGAATGGCCCAATCGCATCTCTCAATCGCACGACTGGTCCATTAGCATGGCTCAGTCATACGATTGTGTCTCATTCACATATGCTCGTGCGAATGACCCAGTTTCATGTGTTTACAACATATCAGGTGTATTACATTAAGCCTAGAGTATTCAAAAAGCGACATACACATTATATATGACAATATATGCTCCAACAAATTCCCCCTTGGATGTTGCTTGCGAATAGTATATAACACCTCTTACAATCTTTGGTCAATCTTTCGGCTGGTTTCTAATAGAATCAAACGAAAAAACTATATTAGCCAACGTTGTTGATCCGTTAGGTTGCTACAGTATCCCTGAAAATGAATTTAGGCATAATAGCTTTCTTTTACTTTGCAGAATACCATCTTAGCAGCAAGATTCCCCATATGACTGATTTTTCCGGATAATGACATGAGCAGTTTTCCATTTCTTCAATCTTCACACAGGCTAACCTGATTAACATTAACACCTGTAGAAATTCCCCCTCAAATTAAGTATATTCCAATATATAATGTTGTGCTCTCCTGGCGTCTTCATATGGTGTATTGGGCAAAAAGTAGAGGGTTCCATTCCACAGCTGACAATCTCAACCAAATCAGCATGCACTCAGATTCATCATTCGAAACCGGCTCACATCATCACTTTCTGATTATGTCTTCAGTTTCCCTATACATGGATTCCCCCTAAGAATGGGAATCCTCTCTATGCTAATAGATAAAACTTGATTGGCCCATAAATAGTCAGATCCTCCTGACTACCCCACAAAATCAGCACCAACTGCTGACATCTTCTCTTCTCTCTTTTTTGTTCTCACTATAATCACCTATTTTGGAAATCCAACGAATAATGGGGTATCCATCGAACTTATTTAACAAAAGAACCTCAAGGTGAATGTGCTTCGCTCATCCTCAAATCTGTGCAAACGGTAGTTCCAGACCCTTTTTTATTTATTTTTATTTCTTTGTATTTTTTTTGTCTGGAACACCATTCATTCGTATGACATGGAGTACAATTATCACATTCGTGTGATTGGATAATACGAATGATATCATCGTGAGACTGGTCATAAGACTGGTCTAGTAGCATGACTGGTCATAAGACTGGTCTAGTATCATGACTGGACATAAGACTGGTCTAGTAGCATGACTGGTCATACGACTGGTCGAGTAGCATGACTGGTGCAGTCGCATTCCAGTCGTATGAATGGTCCAGTCGCATGGTCCAGTCGTACGAATGGTCCATTAGCATGGTCCAGTCATACGAATGGTCCATTAGCAAGGTCCAGTCACACGAATGGCCCATTAGCATGGTACAGTCGCACGAATGGCCCATTAGCATGGTCTAGTTGCACGGATGGTCTATTAGAATGGTCCAGTCGCACGAATGGTCCATTAGCATGGTCCAGTCGCACGAATAGGTCTGCACGCAGATTTTCAGATCTGCAGTCGCCATGGCCGCCAAAAACCCTAATTTGATGATTTTACGTGAGCTAGAACAAAATTGATATCATCAGATTCACAAGGGTGATAAGAATGTATTTTCGAGTTCGATTTTAACACAGAAACAACACACGTAACAAGATCTGAGCAAAACATGAAGAACACGAAGTGGGTTTAACATAAAAGAACTTGAAATAGATCCAAAAATCAAGAGCTCGGGTTGCTAGAGTGATTGTTAGATCATTCCAGCAGTAACCGGCTCTAATACCAATTGTGAAGTCTTTCGATCGGTAGACATCCGAGCGTGTTCTTGACAGAAGGAAACAAAAGCAAAAACCAAGAGACAAACAATAAACATGAACTATAATAAAATGGTTTCATTGATAAAACCTAATGATTACAAGCTCGTCACAACATAAGAATCACGACTCTTGGTTTTTGGTTTTGTTTCCTTCTGTCTACTAAAATCCTAAAAACGCAAAATTTTTACGGTTTTAGAATTTTATGGAGAGAATAGGTTAAGTTAGTATTAAAAAATGGGGGAGAAGAGAACAGGCAAACTAAAAGAAATGAGATCGTATCTGAGATATAGATTCAACGACTATGGAAAATGATAGTACACAGGAACAAAAATTGGGACTTTAAAAGGATTTAAATTGAATTAAATGTGAAATTGAAAGTATAAGTCTGAGAAGTCTAAGCAAAAATAAAGGGAAAAATGATAGTAAAACTAGCTATTACTAAGGTAACATGGAGAAAGTAGACCTAGAGGTTGCTAGACCATTAGATGATGTGTCGGTAGATTCAACACAATAGATAAGTAGACCTTGTTGGTGATCTCAAGATCAAACTAAGTTGTTCAACAAGCTGTGGGTTATCATCTTATCCCTGGTTAACACAATCAACAGAGTTCCAATAAGGGGTGACGAGCAAAATAAACGCCACAAATGTGTGCGTATGACCAAAATATGAGCAAAGCACATGATGAAAAATGCAAAAAGCAATCAAACTAATAACCTATGTTTTTGGTGCGATCTGTGCAAAAAGAATAAAATTGCTCAAACAAGAAGATAGGTTGTGCGCTCTGCTGTGCGGTGGCACTAACCTGAGGATAAGCATAACCTATATATTCTAGAATTCATTGTTGTTTACCGCCTCTCTGCTGTGCAGTAGCACTGACCTGGGGCTTGGCTTCTCTTTTGAAATCTCTAAAAATAGTTTCTTCTTGTCAAAATACCCGTAGACCGCTCAAATATCTCCTGAGGAATGTTGATTACCATATAAGCGTGGGATCCACAAATGCTTGTTGAAATAATTAAGCCTTAAACAATCACCAATCTCTGTCAAAAGTCTGTGTATGGATTTAAGTGGACAAGTATACTAACAATCATCGTGGCTACAAGTCTTGAAAGTCCAAATCAAGGTATGCATCTTGTAGTACTAGTATGATTTCCTAAACTTGCTAATGACTCTAGATGAAAACAAGAATCTAGCATTAAAAGTCTTTGGTAACACGTCCTGAATGATTTGATCTACCTCTATGATTCCATAATGAATCGTTCTACTTATGGTCAAAATATCTTAAAGCTCCGTGTTCAAGAAATAATCTGTTAGATTTCTATCGTAGGATTTCCACCTTACACAAAATCACAAAAAATATGTTTTAAATTCCATCCTTAGTTCTAGTAGTTTCAATTTTTTAAGTTTGTTAATTTAGGTTTATGTGTCGGACTATGTCGTGGAATTCAATCTGGGATTTAATCACTTAAAAAGCGTCATGTCTGAGGTGACCAAACGTGTTTTCAAATGTTAAATAGGTCATGTCTGAGGTGACAAAATGTGTTTTGTTTAAAAGGATCATGACTGAAGTGATCAAGAGTTTCTAAGTTAAAATGATCACAATTGGAGAATATATTGTCATATATAGTGTGTCCGTCGCTTGTCGAATAGTCTAGGCTTAAAGTAATACACTTGATATGTTGTAAACACAAAAAACTAGGCCATTCGTAGGAGCATATGCGAATGAGACTCAGTCGTACGACTGGGCCATGCTAATGGACCAGTCGTACGACTAAGAGATGCGATTGGGTCATTTGTACGATTGAACCATACGCATGGCCCAAATTGTACGAATGGGCCCAGTCACATCTGATATGGGGGCTGAGGCCTATATATACCAGTTTCATTGTGTAGAGAGGTTGAGGAATGTGCCCGGGGCCTAGGTGCTGCCAGATGAGAGGGGAGATCATGCTCGATCTCCCTTTGCCAAGAGTCTTGATTCTTATGTTGTAATGAGCTTGTAGTCATTAGGTTTTATCAATGAAACCATTTTATTATAGTTCGTGTTATTATTTGTCTCTTGGTTTTGGTTTTGTTCCTTCCATCAAGAACACGCTCGGATGTCTACCGATTCAGTGACTTCATGC
The DNA here is from genome assembly GCA_025506515.1 of Flaveria trinervia. Lineage (NCBI taxonomy): Eukaryota > Viridiplantae > Streptophyta > Magnoliopsida > Asterales > Asteraceae > Flaveria > Flaveria trinervia. The sequence goes on from CM046452.1 coordinate 22,981,767, forward strand.
GTATGAGGGATGCGGATGGATTTAGTTGTGCGATTGAGTCAATCATGCGACTAAAGCTGCTGAATTTTGAGAATTCGAAGGTTTAAGGTATTTTGACGCAAAAACACGAATTTCTCTCTAACCCTAATTGTCGTATGCCGGAACACGTTAACTTTTTGACCTAGAGACGTCTAAAACACTGTTTGACACAAAAAGATTGCATTTTTAAGTGAAAAACATGATTTTTATATCAAAATCGATCGAATCACACATAAATCAAGAGCCAAGGCTCTGATACCACTTGTTATGGACCGTGTACAGGACGCAATACTAACAGATTTACGTGTATACCAACTCAAATAGTGCAGAATCTTATTTGATTGGCGATCCAATCGGTGAGAACGCACGTAGAATCGATCTTAGATTGAATCTAAATGTTAAGAATGGTTGCAAACCGATTTAGTGTGATCTATGAACTTGGAACAGGTTCTATGAAGTCTCTGGACGGCTAGGGTACGAGTAGGAGTTGAAATATTGAAAGTGTTTCTCGAATTAAGTGGTATTTATAGGTTAGGGTTAGTCAATCGTATGACTGAACCATTAGCATGGTTCAGTCGTGCAACTAAAGCATGCGACTGAGTCAATCACATGACTGAAGATTCAGTCATGCGACTGAGTCATCTGTATGTCTCAGCCATGCCACTGATCTAGTCTCCTGGATCAGTCGTGCGATTGGTCCATTAGCATAGAATATTCATGCGTATGAACCATTAGCATGGTCCATTCGCATCAAAACTTGATAGGACTATGTTTGAATATGTTTCTCAATCATTATTTGACTAAGATCTATTCAAACCACCTCAAACCTATATAGTTGGTTCAATATGCGTTAATAAATGATAAACATTAAAACATACACTGAAACATTAAACATTAAGATCAACAACCACATATTATGTTTCATTCAACTCATTCGTTTCATTACATTTAGGACATGACAGACATATTACATTAAGATCGTAAACTAGGTACATATGTATGAACAAAAGGGGATGTTAGACTCTACATAGGGAATGGGGCAAAAGTTCAAGTTGAAGATCGAGGGGACTACATATTGAAGCTTCCAAATGGTTTGGAAGCAATTTTGAACAATGTTTTATATGCTCCTAGTTTGACTAGGAATATTATTTCCGTTGCCCAAATTAGACAATATTGTTATGTTTTGACATTTAATGAAAATGAAATTCATGTTTCTTGAAATGTCATCTTTTATTTGAAAGAATTACTATTAATGGTATTTATAAATTGGTTTGTGAAAACCATTATATGATAGCTCATTGTACCAAACCACCACCAAGAAGCTTAAATTGGATTTGACTGAAACCTATCTTTGGCATTCTCGTATTGGTCATATAAACAAGAAGTGTATACAAACACTTCAAAAGAATGGTCTTTTAAAAACAAGTGAATATGATTCATTTTATGTATGTGAATCTAGTTTACAAGGCAAAATGACTAAGGCACCTTTTAGTGGCAAAACCGAAAGGGCAAAACATTTATCAGGTATCATACATTCGGATGTATGTGGTCCTTTTAAGCAAATGACTAGGTACATGGAAAGATACTTCATTACCTTTACCAATTAATATAGTCGATATGGGTATGTGTACTTGTTAAGACACAAAGATGAAGCTTTTGAAATGTTCAAAACCTTCCAAAATGATGTAGAAAATCAACTCAACAAGTCAATAAAAATTCTCCACACTGATAGAGGTGGTGAATACCTAAGTGATGCTTTCAGAGATCATCTTAGAAGTTGTGGGATTGTCTCACAACTATGTCCACCTGGAACACCACAACACAATGGTGTGTCTTAGAAGAGAAATCAAACTCTATTGGATATGGTTTGATCTATGATGGGTAGAAGCTTATTGCCTCTACCATTTTGGGGTTCGCTTTGCTCTCTGTGGCCTGTATTTTGAATATGGCCCCAACTAAGAAAGTGGAAAATACACCTTTTGTAATATGGCATGGATGGATTCCATCTCTATCATATATAAGGTGTGGGGATGTGAGGCTTATGTTAAGACTCCCACCACAAGCAAGTTAGAAAGTCATTCCACTAAGTGTATCATTATTGGATATCCTAGAGATTCTATGGGATATTGTTTCTATGATCCATTGGAACAAAAGGAGTTTGTTGGCAAGAGGAGTTCTTAGAAGCTAAGTTCCTTATGGAGGGAGCTAGCAGTAGAACAGTGGATCTTGAGGAAGATCAAGAACCACAACCCGATACATTTTTGGTTGACACTAGCACTTAACATGAGGATGTTGAGGATGATCAAATGGTTATCAATACACATAATCCATTCGCAGATCTGGTAGAACTAGTAATCCACCTAACGGATATGGACTTTTCATGGATGGATGCTATGTGATAGATTCCGATGAACCAACCACGTACCATGATCCAAGTCCAATTTGGATTGTGACAAATGGCTTGAAGCCATGAATGTTGAGATGCACTCCATGTATGACAACCAAGTATGGAACTTGTTGTACCACCTCTTAACTTCAAGGTAGTATGGAAGTATGAAACTTGGATACTTATAAAGCTAGCCTTGTAGCAAAAGGTTTCACTCAAACTCAAGGGGTTGATTATGATGAGACCTTCTCGTCGGTTACAATGCTAAAGTCTATCAGGATATTATTTGCTATAGCTGCTCATTATGATTATGAGATTTGGCAAGTAGATGTCAAAACCACTTTTCTAAATGGATATCTTGAGGAATATGTCTATATGGTTTAGCATGAAGTTTTTATCAATCCAAAACATCCTAACAAAGTATGCAATTGAAAGAATAAATCTATGGATTGAAGCAAGCATCAAGAAGTTGGAATCACCATTTTGATGAAGAGATAATCAAATTTGGGTACACCAAAAACGTTGATGAAGCATGTGTGTATAAGAAAGCTAGTGGGAGCATCATCACTTTCCTAGTATTGTATGTCGATGACATCCTACTATTTGGAAATGACGTTCCAACCTTGGAAGGTGTAAAACCCTAGCTTGGAAGCTATTTTTCCATTAAGGATCTTGGTAAAGCTTCTTATATTTTAAGAATAAAGATGGGATAGATCAAGGCGGTTGATAGGTTTAAATCAAAGTGCATACATTGATAGGATCTTGAAAAGGTTCATGATGGAAAACTCTAAGAAAGGTATGGTACCTATTCAAAGAGGAACGATATTGACTACGACTCAATGTCCAAGCTCAAAGGTTGAGCAAGACAAATTGAAGGGAATCCCGTATGCGTCTGCTATATGATCCATCATGTATGCAATGATATGCACTAGGCCGGACGTGTCATGCGCTTTGAGCATGACAAGCCGTACCTAGCAAAATCCCAGAAATAGTCATTGGATGGTTGTTAAGAATATACTTAAGTACCTAAGGAGGACCAAAGATATGTTCATAATCTATGGATCTAGTGAGGAGGAACTCGTGGTTAATTGTTACACGGATGCAAAATTCCAAACTGATTGGGATGATTCACGATCACAATCAGGATACATTTTCATCTTGAATGGAGGGGCAATCTCTTAAAAGAGCTCTAAGAAAGATGTGGTGGCATTATCAACTACAAAGTCAGAATACATCTGTTGGACCAAAAGAACCAATGACCCAGATCAGAAAAACCTTTAAGTCCCACAAGACATCACAACACTGCTGAAGACTTGATCAGCTGTTTGACAAAGTCTGAAGATCAACAGCTGAGACTAAAGTACTGAAGACTTCAACAGCTAAAGACCAAAGTATGAAGATCAACAGCTGAAGACTAAAGTACTGAAGACTTCAACAGCTGAAGATCAATGTCTAAAGATCAACAGCTGAAGACTAAGTACTGAAGACTTCAACAGCTGAAGATCAATGTCTAAGATCAACAGCTGAAGACTAAAGTACTGAAGACTTCAACAGTTGAAGACTAAAGTACTGAAGATCAACAGCTGAAGTACAAAGACTGAAGACATAAGCTGAAGACATCAGCTAATGACAACAACTGAAGTTCAAGAAGTCCAAGTACTGAAGCCTTCAGAGTTTGTCACAACAGCTGAAAAAGCATTCTTCAGTTGTTGTGATGGTTTCCATTCAGTAGTTTTCTTTTCTATTTCAGTACTTGTAAAACGACTGAAGAGCATGTTCTTCAGTCGTTGTCTCAGTAGTTTTCTTTTCAGTAGTTGTAGTGATAATTAACACTTGGTATTTTTGTAAGAAGATGTCAGCTGTTTGACATCTTCAGTAGTTGTGTTAACTTTCAGTAGTTAAATAACAGTTAGATGTCACTATCAAGTGACATCAGCTGACATCAGCTTCCCTTATAAAAGGAAAGATGACCTAATTGTAACTGCGAGTGAAGCCAGCCGAAGTGTGTATTGAATGAATATATTCATTTTGGCATAAATTCTCTCTCTATAACAAACACTGTTTCATTGATAAATTTCGTGTGTTCTTGTTTAATTTGTTAATTCGTGAGCTCATTCCGCTGCAAATCCAATCTAATTGATTAAACTAGATGCTGAGATCCTAACAATTGGTATCAGAGCTGGTTAATCATTGATCAATTAACAATTGATCATTGAAACTGTTCTTTTTCTATCTACGTTTGATCGAATTAGCAAATTTGCAAGAATCAGTTATAGAGATTGAGTTTCTGTTGCTTCTGGCCATTTTGTTTGAGGTTCTAAGTGGTTTTGAGCTATATTTAATTTGTTTACCTTGAATTTTTCTGAATTCTGAATATGACTACTCCTTCTAATCACCCTCACAATACTAGTTCCTCAACCAAGCCTCCGATGCTGGTTAGGACTGAGTATAACATATGGCAATGAAGAATGCTCCATCACCTGTCTGTTAACAGTTCAGGTTGTTGGACGTCTGTGGTACATGGTCCATATAAGCCTATGGTGAACAATCCGGAAACCAACCAAATGGTTCCGAAGAAGAAGGAACAATACTCTGATGAGGATCAAAAACTGTTTGAGATTGATGCTAAAGCTCATGGAATTCTGGCCATGGCACTGCCTAATGAAATCTACTCTGGGCTTATGCATCATGAAACTGCTCATGACCTCTGGAAGGCACTGAAAGAACAATTTGGTGGTACTGATGAGGTCTTAGCAAACAATAGGGAAATAATTGCCCAACAATATGAGACATTTGCTCATAGGAAGGGTGAGACTCTGACTCAACAGTTTGAGCATTTTTCATGTTTGATCTCTGAGCTGAAAATGGTCAAACATGAATACACTAATAGCCAGATGAACCACAGATTCCTCAGATCACTACCTGAGAGATGGGACACATATACAATTGTCCTACGCTCTAATGCAAATCTGGATAGCCTATCTCTCACCCAACTTCATGGGAAACTGCTTACATTTGAAAGAGAGATAGAGCAGAAAAGGAAACTGGCATCATGAGGAAAGCTCACTGAAGACTTTGTACCAGGGAACACTGCCTTGGTCGGTCATGAGTCAGAATATGCTGCATCAGAAAGTAATTATGATGTGCATATAGATTTCTCTTCAAACAGTTCTGGTCATGCATTTGTGAGTGTTGATAGTCAGTCAGGCTGTAATAGTGACAATTTGTGCTTCATTATGGATGATTTGAAAGGTATAGCTGATGATGACTTAGAAGAGATGGATATTCTGAGCCAAATGGCCTTAATTAATATCAGATCTCAGAAGTTCTACAAGAGAACTGGTAGGAAATTCCCTGGACTCTCTGGCAAAACCAAAGTTGGTTTTGACAAGAGTAAGTTGAGGTGTCACAAAGGCCACAGGCTTGGGCACTTTGCAAGATAGTGTAGATGATTTGGATCTAACTCCTCTACACCCTTTGTGACTTTTCCAAGTAATATTCCACAAAACAGAGGGCAGCATCTTGCTAGTTCTGGTCATCAATCACAACCATTATCCCCTGCATATTTTGTCCCTCAGGGTCCAATGTCATATCCATATCCCTGCTATTACATGCCACAAACCAGTCAACTTCAAGTACCCATTGCTCAACAACCACCTGCTCCTCGTGAGCCTCAACCTTCCCAATCTCATCAACAATCTCAACCTCAACAACACAGCTTTTTCACCCCAGGAGTTGTTGACTGGAGCAGTTTACCAGATGATATGTCTGGTCATGAACACTGTTTTCTGGTGCTGGTCAACATGGTGGTGACAATCCTTTGGAAACCTTGCTCTTATGGTCGTGGAGTCTACTGATACCTCATCCTCTAATGCCTCCACACCACAGGTATCACATGTATCCTCTGAGGCCAAAGCCAAGTTATGTTCTGAAACATGCATAGCCGCATTTGCATCTATTAGAGAAGCAAATGTAGCTTTAATTAACAAGAACATTGAGCTAGAACAAATAATACCCAAAAGAAAAGCTGAATTTGAGTCTGTGCTTAATGATAAGAATGATGAGATTTACAAACTTAAATGCCAAATCACTGATGATAAGGCTAGGGAAGAGGTACTTCTAGAGAAGTACAGAGACCTCAAAGAAACACTTGTAGCTACCCAGGTAGAGTGTGATCGATGGGTACATTCCTGCAAGGGTTTTGAAATGCTTTCAGTAAGTAGTCTGCTTCCAATGTGAAGTTTGGAATTGGTTATAATCACACTGCTCCGCCTACAGATTTTACTCCCAGAGCAGAGGTAGAATCTGATGGAGAAAGTAATAACCAATCCTTTTCATCATGTGATCTACTATCTGATATAGCACCATCAGAGGTTGGAATCAGCAATAATTCCTCCCAAAACCTATCAGTTGATGTTGATGGTTCAAATGCTGACACTCACATGATCAAAAAGTTGATCACTCCAGGTGGTATTTCACAAAGTACTGAAAGTACTAAAGAGCAAGTCATAACACCTGGAGAACAAACCCAAACTACTGCATGTACTAAAAGGAAGAAAATTGCGAGTAGGAAGGGTGGGAAAACTACTGAAGAAGATATCAAGAAAGCATGTACTGCAAGGAAGAAAACTGCTAGTACTGATCGCAAACTGCTAAAAAATAATGCTTCAGTAGTTTCATCTTCTTCAGCAGATGATCAACTTAAGATGAAGAAAAAGCCAAGTGAAATTTGTGGCTTATTCAATCATCTTACTCATGATTGCTCGTATAAAAAGGGCTCCAAACTCAAACACAATGAGAACCTTAAAAAGAAAATGGATAAAATGAAAACTGAGTTTGAAACCAAGTTTGTACGAGCAACATCAAAACCTGTAACCCCAAAATCCAAGAAGAAATCCAAAAAGGAAGGGGTTAATCAGGCAACAACTGAGGTTGCTCAAAGGGAGATGGTACACCACAAGAATCCATCAATCTCACGCACTAATGTGTCTGATGAGCTGAAGGCTTTATCACAGAATCAGACACAACTTGTTTGATGGTTCAACATCTATTTGGGAGAGTCAACCAATTAGATGCTCCTATGCTGAAACCTCAGAGAAGAAAATCCATGCCAAAGGATTCTTCCTCATCACCATCTCCATCCCCTCAGGCTGTTCTTCATAGCAAATCTGTTAGTTTACCATATGTTGATATGAACAGACCCAAAACCAAAAAGGTTTGGGTCTCAAAAACTAACTAATTTATTATGATTGCAGGGTTCTTCAGCATGCCACAGTAGCATCTGGTATGTAGACAGTGGAGGATCTATGCATATGACAGGGAACAGCTCTCTTCTTCATGATTACTCTCAAAGAAAGAAGGGGTTTGTTTCTTTTGGCAATGATGCTAAGGGTTACATCATTGGCAAAGGCTTTGTCTCCAATGGGGAAATAAGGTTTGATGATGTTAACCATGTGGAGAATCTCAAGTACAATCTCTTGAGTGTCAGTCAAATGTGTGATAAAGGCCATGTTGCTCTTTTCACCAGTTAGAACTGCAGAATTCTGTCATCCAAAATTCTGAGTTTGATTGATAAGGTGTTGGATGATCATACTCTCCTGAGGGCCAACAGGACAGGAAGAGTGTATACCTTAGATCTTTCCAAGAAAATAGATCTCAAAGGCCATCCTTGCCTATTTTCCAAGGCTTCTCCTCAAGAATCTATTCTATGGCATAGAAGGCTGGGTCATGTGAATCTTAAAAACTTGAATCAGCTGATACATCATGGTATAGTAAGGGGATTGCCTATGAAGGAGTTCAGATGTGAAGACAACTGCACTGCTTGTTTGAAAGGAAAACAACACAAAGTCTCATTCCATCCTATTGAAGAACCTAAGTCCATTGTCTGCTTGCAATTACTACACATGGATATCTTTGGTCCTGTGAGAGTAATGAGTATGGCAAAGAAGAAATATTGTCTGGTAATTGTGGATGATTAGTCCAGATTTGTATGGACTTTCTTCTTGCATTCAAAGGATGAGGCTACTCAGACAATTATAAACTTTATGTTGTATGTTGAGAAGCAGTATTCCCTATCTGTCAATTGTATCAGAAGTGATAATGGAACAGAATTCAGAAACCATACACTTGATGATTTTTATCTCTCAAAGGGAATCAAGAGGCAGTTTAGCATCCCAAGGACTCCAGAACAAAATGGAGTAGTAGAGAGAAAGAATAGGACCCTAATTGAAGCTGCAAGGTCCATATTGGCTGACTCTGGTTTGCCACTGACTTTTTGGGCTGAAGCTGTTAACACAGCTTGCTATGTGCAGAATAGAGCCTTAGTAAATCAGAGGTTGATGAAGACTCCATATGAAGTTCTACATCATTTGGCTCCTCTAATTTCATTTTTAGAGCCTTTGGGTGTCCTTGTTTCATTCTCAACACAAAGGATCAACTCCACAAATTTGATCCTAAGGTGGATGCAGGGTATTTTGTTGGTTATTCATCTACTTGAGGGCATACAGAGTCTTCAATTGCAGAACAAAGATAGTTGAAGAGACTCTGCATGTAAAGTTTAATGAATCTCCAAAGGACAAGATTCCACAAAACCCTATCGAGTTATTTGATTTGGACATACTGCAATATGTTCCTTATCTGGCTTCAACTGTTGCTCCTGTCAACAATTCTCCACCTGGTGGTATTGATGATGATGATAATATCAATACTCACCTATTCAAGTTTAGTGATCAACTGCTTGAGTCCACTAACCTTGATGTTCCTGTAGTTTCAGCTGTTCCATCCACAACAAATGGTGATGAGATCTCTGATTCCTCTACATCTTTTGATTTGCCATCTCATTCTTGGTTTCAAGAGTCCGCATCACCATCTGCTACTGCTGAAGGTCCTACAAACACTTGCACAGATCTCATTGTTTATCAAGAGCTGAAGAATCACCCAATATCTGAAATCATTGGTGATATCAATGCTGGAGTTTCAACAAGAAGTCAATTGTCCAATTTCTGCTTCTATGCTCTCCTTATTTGTCAGCAAGAGCCAAAAGAACTATCACATTGCTTTAAGGGACAATGGATTGGTTGAAGCCATACAGATTGAGCTACTTCAGTTCAATAAGCAGCAAGTGTGTGAACTGGTTCCTCTACCCCCAGGTAAGTATGCAATAGGCACTAAATGGGTGTTTAGGAATAAAACATATGAAAATGGGCTGATTGTTAAGAACAAGGCCAGACTAGTTGTTTAGGGGTTTGCACAGGAAGAAGGTATTGATTATGATGAAACCTTTGCTCCTGTAGCCAGATTGGAGGCAATTAGATTGTTCTTAGCCTATGTTGTATTCCATAATCTTAAAGTTTTTCAAATGGATGTTCAAAGTGCATTTTTATATGGTAAAATAAAAGAAGAGGTTTATGTGTGTCAACCACCAGGTTTTGAGGATAATAAACATCCAGATTGGGTATACAAGATTGATAAGGCTTTTATGGGTTGGAACAAGCTCCGAGAGCCTGGTATGAGACATTATCAAATTTTCTTCTTCAAAATAATTTCACTAGAGGCTCCATAGATAAAACTTTGTTCATTAAGAAGGTGGATCAGCATAAGCTACTTGTTCAAATTTACGTTGATGATATTATTTTTGCATCCTCTCATCCCCAGTTGTGTGATGATTTTACTAATTTAATGCAAAAGAAGTTTGAAATGAGTGCAATGGGAGAATTACATGTCTTTTTAGGATTGCAAATCAAACAAAAGGCTGATGGGACTTTCATTCATCAGTCTAAATATACAAAAGATCTTTTGAATAAGTTTGATTTACAAAACTGTAAGCCCTGTTCTACTCCTATGTGCCAGACCACTCAACTGGATGCAGATCATAAAGGTAAAGCTGTTGATGAAACACTTTACAAATATATGATTGGGTCCTTGATGTACTTAATAGCTTCTAGACCAGATATCATGTTTGCAACTTGTGTTTGTTCTAGATTTCAGGCTGCTCCTAAAGAGTCTCATATGATTGCAGTCAAGAGGACTTTAGATATCTACAAGGTACACAATCTCTAGGTTTATGGTATTCCACTGGACACTCTTGCAAATTAGTTGCTTTTTCTGATAGTGACTATGCAGGGTGTAAGTTAACGAGAAAGTCAACTTCTGGTGGATGTCAATTCCTAGGCAACTGTTTGATTCTTGGCAGAGTAAGAAACAAACATATGTTGCTACATCCACTGCTGAAGCAGAGTACATTGCTGCTGCAAGTTGTACATCTCAGGTACTCTGGCTTTAGAACCAACTTTTGGATTATGGCATTACAGAGACTAAGACTCCATTATTAATGGATAGTGCTTCAGCTCTTTGCATTGTAAAGAATCCTGTCCAGCATTCTAGGACCAAACATATAGAGATCAGACACCATTTTATTAGGGACTGTTTTGAAAAAGGTCTGATTGATCCAAAGTTTGTGCCTAGTGTTGATGAGCTTGCAGACATTTTTACTAAGCCTTTGGATAGTTCAACTTTCCAAAACCTAGTGTTAAGGCTTGGTATGCTGCAGCTAGAATAAGTGACAAATACTGATGATCTCAGTAAACAAGTACTGATGATCATTAGTAAACATGTCACAAATAAGTACTGATTCTGTTACAAACTACTCATGTAGTTATAACTACTGATGTTAGTAAAAGCAGATAAGTACTGATGTCCTATGAAACAACTGAAAATAGCCAAAAAGACTGATGAGTAAGTGTTGAGGACAGTATGAAACACTGAAAAGCTAAGAATTGACGAAAACTACTGATGGGAATTTTCTCTTTAGTTGTTTTACAACTGCTGTTTCAGTCGTTTCACAACTACTGATGACTAACACCAAGTCTTCAGTCGTTTACAACAACTGATGACAAAACCATGTCTTCAGTAGTTTTACAACTACTGATGACTAACACCAAGTTATCAGTTGTTTACAACATCTGAAGACAAAACCAAGGTTTTCAGTAGTTTCACAACTACTGATGACTAACACCAAATCTTCAGTTGTTTTCAAACGTCTGATAGTTAAAATCAAGTCTTCAGTTGTTTTCATAACAACTGCTGACAACACCAATACTTTCAGTCATTTTCTTATCAGCCTTTTCTAAACCTATAAATACCTGTACTTGTTGCCGAACGGTTCATTAGCCGTTTTCAAACCTTTCTCTCTCAACAATGGCGACCATGAAACTCAAACCCCGACACAACTGTGTTGCCTACCTTATAAAATCGGCCTTCTGGAACAAGTTTGACACTGCCATCGATCTTATGGTGGATTCCCCGTACCGAACAGCCTTTCTTCTGAATCCTACCATATATCCTGATTCCTTATCCCAGTTCTGGACCAACGTTTCTGTAATCACTGGTGAGAATGATAACCAAATCACTCTACAGTCGTTGGTAAACCAGAAACAGGTGCTCATCACTACAGACATCATTCGTAATACCCTAAATTTGCATGATGGCACCTATCCTAACGAATACCAGAAAGGCACCACTGATATGTCTTTCATTAATAATTGGTATGAAGGCGACATAAGTGCTACAACCATACTGAAGAAGCACTTCCATGATGAAGAACGACTTATCTTTCACATGGTGAATGTCTGCGTAGCTCCTAAGATTTCTTCTTGGGATCAAATGTCAACCAGGTGGCAGCAGGTATTCTTCTCTATCCTTGAGCAACAAAACTTATATTTTTCTGAAATAATATTTCTTGAACTTAAGGATATGGCCTCAAAACCTATTGCTAACCGATGGATATATATCCTCGGTTCATAAGGGCCATTATAGAGAACCAGCTGAAAGTTGAGGGACTTGTTGGCCTTGGAGTCCCTGCCATGGTATTGCCTGAGGTATACTCCCGACATAACACAGACCCTACTCTCAAAGGGGCTGCCCGGATGCTAAAACCCATGCAGAGGGAACCCATAGCCTCCACTTCCAGATCCAAAGCCCCCACCAAACCCAAAACACAAAAACCCAAAAAGGCTACTCAGGGAGATGAGTCCCTTGAGGACGCCCCTGTACCACCAATACAGGAAGATCATACTGGTTCTAACCCCCCAGTTATGTCAAAGAGTCATCCTGCTAAAGCCGCACAGGTATCCTCTCAACAGGATCATGTTGCAACCACAATTGGGGAAACCACATTACTAGAACCTATCTCAACTGATAGGGTTACCGTTGAAGAGCACTTCTCACCCCGGGTGCAACCACCCCACAAAGTCCTACACTGATAGTTGCAAAAGTGCTGAGTCAGTTGCACTCCTAACCCCCTCCCCAGAAACCAATTACAACTGGGAATACCTCAACCATTGAGGGGGAGGACCAAAGTGCTTCTGATAACCCACAGCACAGGGGTTACAATGTTCAATCTCCAAGTGTGGAAAAGGAGATTAGAACTTCTGGTAAGGATGCCACTTCTATTGATTCAACAAATGATCAGGATGAAGTTGGTATCATCCATAAGACCTCACCAGAGGCAACTGCCAATGAAGGACATAGTCCTGAGGCAGGAAGTCCCCAGTACCAGCACATGCTACTACTGATCTACACTCGGAGCATGTACATCCTGATTCAATCAGGAGGTCAGGTGATTCAGCACAGACTGATGATGACCTGGGCTTTTTCTATGATGTTCTAGCCCACAATACCATCCTAGAGAATGAGGTGAGCAGACTCAAAGAGCTGTTGGCCAAAATGTCTCAGGATCAAAGACCATCTACCCCACTAACCCCACAGATGGCACCTTCAATTGAAGGTTCACCAAACACTGAGCCTACACACATAACTGAGCCACCAGCCTCCGCTTTTGGCACCACCTCTCAGGGACAGAACCCCTCTGCGCAGATGGTTGCTATCTTTCAAAAATCCTTACCTCTCATCACTCCCATCATCACTGACATAGTGCATAAAGCCATTGATGAGAGGATTCTCTCAAATATACAAACCCTCATTAATGATGCTGTTCATAAATCTCTTTCTGCCTTCCAAACCCCTGATTCCAATGCAACCAAAAAGGGGAGACTACAAAGTCTAAGGCAGTGAAAGACAAGAAAAGAAAGAGAGTTGATGCTGAGAAAGAGCCTGAAAAAGAGAAAGAGCCTGAGAAAGAGAAGGAGGTTGAGAAAGAACTGATCTCAGAACAACTGATTACATATAAAAGAAAGAAAAGTGCTGAGTCAAGAGCTGATGAAGAAAAATCATTAGAAGACCTTGTTAAAGATGCTGATGAAGGTCATAGCAGATCAATTGATAAAATTATAGATCAGCTATTTAGACATGGTCATGACACAACCACATTAGACTCTGAGATCAGAAGGCTGGAAATAGAAGAGATACAATCAAGATGGGCCGGTTATAATGTGTTGGAAAGGGAAAGATTGGAATCATGATGAGGTTCATAGCTAAGTATCTTGGAAGATCATTGATTGAAATCAAGTCATGGTCCAGGGATAGCATCTTGGCAATAACCACCAAGATCTGTTCGTCTGAAGTATATACCAAAGGGCTGGTCATTGAAGCCTTGAATGAAGCTGGTGCTGGGAGCAGGACTGAACTGGTCAAACACTCTAAAGCCTCACTTACATCCAAAATGCTAGACCAGCCCGTCCAAATTCCCACACCAAAACCACCACAACCACAACCCACTAAACCAATTCCCTTACCCACAAAACCAATAGCCGATGATGTACCCCAGAAGAGGAAGAGAAGGGTACTGAGGCTAGAAGAGGAAGAAGAAGATAATGATGAAGATGAAGATAGGCTGCCAATCTCAGCTGTTATACAGTTGCCTAAGGCCATAAGTCACCCTCCAACAATTACTCCTGAATCTCAAAGGCAAATTGTGAAAGTGAAGTTAGAAGAAGAAGAGCTTCACAAACAACATGATGAGGAATTGTTGAGAAGAGTCGACAAAGCATACGCTGCCACATCTTCAATCATCAATATGAAGAAACATGCTCAGAGATTATACACTCTCCGACATACCTTTCAATATCAAAAAGAGAGAGTGAGGATTTGGCCTGATCCCAAGGTGTCTCATAGGATTCAAAAGAAAAATATTCCACAGAGATACATTGGCCAAGTAAAGAAGATTGTAGATGAAGTGATCTCATTGGCCTTTGTAGTATCACCTTGGGAGATCCTAGATGACTTCAAGAAAGCCTATAAAGCTAAACTGACCCGACAAAAGATGCTGAAGAATAAAGTGGTGAAAAAGGGGTTAGCGTATAGGAGGCTTGAGGAAGTTAGAAAGAATGAGCTCCAGTTGTTTTCAGAGGGTATTCACCCAGATGAATTCGCATATAGAATCATAACAACTGTGGAGCGAAAAAATGGGAAGCAGGTCAAATATCTCTCTGAGTACTATGGGCCAGAATCACTCTTTGAAGGAGAAGCAGAAGAGCTTACCATGGAGGAACAAGTAACCTTCCTTGAGGCCTATACAAGGGAGTCTTACAGACTCATATTTGGGAAGTAGATCTCATGGATGGGGTAACAGCTCTGTGTCCAGTTCCCCAAGATAGAGTGCCTATCCATCCTTTGCCAAACAAATCATTGAGACTTCTTCCGAGGCCTGTGCTTACAAGAGTCACTTCTGAGCTGATCTAGAAGACAAAAAGACCAATATTTCTGCCATAATAAGTGGGACATCTTCAATAAGCTTAAAGGTTTTGGTTGCATTGGTTCAGGGGGAGTTTGTTGGACCAAAAGAACCAATGAGCCAGATCAGAAAAACCTTTCAGTCCCACAAGACATCACAACAACTGCTGACGACTTGATCAGCTGTTTGACAAAGTCTGAAGATCAACAGCTGAAGACTAAAGTACTGAAGACTTCAACAGCTGAAGACCAAAGTCTGAAGATCAACAGCTGAAGACTAAAGTACTGAAGACTTCAATAGCTGAAGATCAAAGTCTGAAGATCACCAGTTGAAGACTAAAGTACTGAAGATCAACAGCTGAAGTACAAAGACTGAAGACATCAGCTGAAGACATCAGCTGATGACAACAACTGAAGTTTAAGAAGTCCAAGTACTGAAGCCTTCAGAGTTTGTCACAACAGCTGAAGAAGCATTCTTCAGTTGTTGTGATGGTTTTCTTTCAGTAGTTTCTTTTCTATTTCAGTACTTGTAAAACGACTGAAGAGCATGTTCTTCAGTCGTTGTCTCAGTAGTTTCTTTTCAGTAATTGTAGTGATAATTAACACTTGGTATTTTTGTAAGAAGATGTCAGTTTTTTGACATCTTCAGTACTTGTGTTAACTTTCAGTAGTTAAATAACAGTTAGATATCACTGTCAAGTGAGATCAGCTGACGTCAGCTTCCCTTATAAAAGGAAAGATGAGCTAATTGTAACTGCGTGTGATGCCAGCCAAGCATGTATTGAATGAATATATTCATTTTGGCAGAAATTCTCTCTCTATAACAAACACTGTTTCATTGATAAATTTCATGTGTTCTTGTTTAAATTTGTTAATTCGCGAGCTCACTCCGCTGCAAATCCAATCTAATTGATCAAACTAGATGTTGAGATCCTAACAACATCGCCACTTCATTAGCAGCTCAAGAAGCTGCATGGTTGAAGAAATTCATTGCCGATCTAGGGGTGGTCCCTTCCATTCAGGATCTCCTAGAAATTCGTTGTGATAATAAAGGTGTAATTGCTCAAATCAAGGAACCATGTTCACATCAAAAGACTAGGCACGTTGAGTGGAGATTCAAGTACATAAAGGATGAAGTTGAAAATGGAAAGATACGTATTCGCAAAGTTCACACGAATCAAAACATTATGGATCCATTCACGAAGCACCTTGAAAAGGCAAAGTATGAAGGTCATACTTGTACCATGGGACTTTGATATTCTAGTGACTGGATTTGATTTTTAATTTTGTATTTGGATATTGGAACCCTTTATTACTTGAATGAATTATTTGGTTATTATGTTTCAACTAATGTTCTTATTTTGCATGTTTAAATCCATGAGTAAATCATTTACTCAACACATCCGTAGTCATTCATACTTGTGGGAACATATATGAGGGTAAGACTATTATCAACTTGGATTGGTAGATATTCATCTAGATGAATATAGAGCAAAGGGTTCCCGCCAAGGTTCATAGATACTTATGGATGCAAATATTGGACGGACCTGCATCTCAAATATGACTACATGGAATCTTCTTGATTGATCATAAGTTATTTTGAGTAAAATCAAATATCATTTTGGATCCTCTGACCTAAGATACATATTGGGTCTTGATATTCACCGAGTGTTATACATTGAATTAGTCCTTCGCTGTTCTGAACATGGCAGTACATAAGGCTGATTTTAGGTATAATACAAGGTGATTGTTAGAGACGTATGTAGTCAAGATGGGATTTGTCCCTCTTATTCGTTGAGAGTAAGATGTCTATGCCTGCTAAAGTTAAATCAAGGGAGAATGATCACTCTATGTATCTAAAATTCAACATGACATCTATGACAAAAGGATAGATGATAAATTCTCCTAAAACATTTTAATCATCTAAACAAGTTTTATATCACTTTATATCCGCTGCATTTTTGTTTAAATGGTTAAACAAAGTTTGATAAACTTTTAACAAACCCAACACAACTATTGTCTTGAAAAGCCTCTTTAATATTTTTGGGTCCTGTTTGACACAAAAAGTAGGAGAACAGACGGATATTTGCTATGCTTGACTTGCTTCTGGTTACCCTCTTATTGAGTTCACCAATAATGCTTTCCACTGGATGATTCTCGTGTATTTTGGTGGTTGGAATAGAGTCACCAACAACGCTTACATCAAGATTAGAGACATTCAGATCATCTTTGTTATAGGCACCTTCATCTTGAACTATGGGAGAATTGTGGAAATAGTCAAAGACAGTTATTGTTCCTGCTTCAATATTAGCAGTATTTTGATTACTCCCATCATTTGATGTTCTTTCAGTTTCAACTAGAGGAGTAGCTTGATTTTCAGTTCTGACTTCAATTTAAGGTTATTCTAAAGAAGATGGAAATCTGCTGGGACTAGCTTCAGTTGAAACACTTTGATGTTGAGATGGCTGTCTGATAGGATCAGCTTGCAATAGAACATCTTTATTTAGTTTCTCAGTAGAAGTTAGAGGGATCATTAGAAAGCCATCTCTTCTTTCTACTCTTGAAAAGTGTTGAGCTAAATGTAGATTTCCTGCATCAGACAAGTGAAATTGATCAAAATATTTTGTGAATGAGTCAATATCAAACAACCAGTCGGGACCATTTGTTGATTTGGGAAATGAATGTTCCTTGAATTAAACATTTGTAGATTCATGAATGATGTTTAATCTAGGATTAAACACTCTGTAAGCCTTTGAAACAGAAGAATAACCTACAAAAAATCCTTCATCAGACTTACATGAAAATTTTCCCAAATAGTCTCAGGTGTTTAATATTGACTTTGGACTACCAAATGACTTGAAAAATCCAATAAATGGTTTTCTATGAAAGAGAAGTTCATAAGGAGTCTTGTTGCTTTCTTTTACTGTCACAATTCTATTTTGCACAAAGAACGATGTGTTAACTGCTTCTGCCCAAAAGGTTATTGGTAGTTTATCATCAGCTAGCATTGTTCGTGCTGCTTCGATTATTGTTCCCTTTTTCCTTTCAGCTACCCCATTTTGTTGAGGAGTTCTAGCTGCACTAAATTGATTAGTGATGCCTTGGTTGTACAAAATAAATCATAACCACATTCTTAAATTCAGTCCTATTATCAGTTCTTATTGTCTTGACTTTGTGATCAAGTTGGTTTTCAATTCTTGTGATAAAATCTTTTATTAATTGAGACGCTTCGTTTTTATGAAGTAAGAAAAGGACCCATGTAAATATGGAAAAGTCATCAATGATCACCAAACAAAACTGTTTCTTTCTAATACTCATAACATGAGTTGGTCTAAAAAGATCCATGTGAAGTAGCTTCAATGGGGAATTGTATATGTTTACCTACTTTGGCTTGTGGGAATACTTGTGTTGTTTCCCTTTGAGACACGCTGAACAATGGTCAATAAAATAAAATTCTTTTTGGGGTAAACTAATCACATAGTTTCCCTTAACCAATTTGTTCATGTTTTTGAAATTAGTGTGTCCCAACGTCTGTGCCAAAGTTGTGATTCATCAACAAATGTCTTTGACAGAAGACATGTTTCTTCTTTTGGTATAGTAGAATTAAGGTTTAGAAAATAGGTGTTATTCTTCCTCAGGGTCTTCAAGACAACCCATTCTTTAGGAATTTGAAATCCTGGTTTCAGAATGTAGCAATAAGTGTCAGTGAAGTGAGTTGAATATCTCTTGTCACAAATCTGAGACACGTTGAGCCGATTGAAATTCAGTTGTTCATAATAGTTCACTCTATTAAAGCTCAGCATTCCATTTGTCATGGATCCTTCACCAGTAATTCTGCCACCTTGTGAATCTCCTCCGAATGTCACAATAGTTCCTTGTATATGCTTGAAGTCATGAAGGAGGTAACAATCTCCGGTCATGTGTCCGGAGCATCCACTGTCTACGTACCATAAGCTATTGGACCTATATGGATGACCCTGCAAGCACAAAAGAACTAATTAGAATATGAAACCCAAGCCATGATAGTCTTGGGCTTCCCATTTTTATCCATGATAGTTACTTCTTCGTACTTTCCTCTAAACTGTGACTTAGAGGGAGGAGTTCTTGGTGATTTCTGATGATATCTTGCCTATATTATCTCATTAATTTTAGTTGAAGAGTCAGAGAATATTGGAAGCTTTGGTCCCTGTTTCTTTTAAGAAATTTGACCTATTTTTGACTATCAAACATCATTTTTGATTTATGAAGATCATGTGTTTGTCCAATTTTATGATATTTGTTTCTTTCAATCTTCATTAATTCTGTTAAGTTCCCCAAATCATTATCAAAACTAGAAGTCCTGAATTGATTATTGTGAAAATGAATTCTGAATTTGGGTTTCACAAATTAAATAGGTGAGATGGACTTGTTTTACGGACTCCTCAACCCTTTATGCTTGAAGAAACAATCAGATGTATTGTGATTTGTCATATTACAAACTGAATAATATTTGGTAAAATAGCAGTTTTTGGTGGAATAATTATTCATGTCATAGATTGAATGGTGTTGATAGAAATAACACTCATCTGTACTATGATTGGACATTTCACACACGTCACAATACATGTGTTTGTCTCTTGATGCTGATCTTGCCGTTGACGCCCTAATAGATTTACCTATTTTTAATTGAGACTCAACCTTTGATGTAGGTGAGGAAGCAAGAACAGTCTATTTAGTAGTTTATTTCACAACACTAGTAGGTTTCTTCTTCCTAGGTTGTTTCTGCTTCATTGTCCTTCTTCTTACATACCTTTCTAATTCATCCACATGTTCTTTATTACAAATCTCAAAACCAACTCCTTGCCTTGGTTTTGAAGATTGCCGGTCAGACTTGGTTTTTGTTTTTGCAATCAGTGAAATTTTGTTTTTATTTGGTACTAAAACATTGTCTGATTTGATTGAATTCTTTGGGGATTTGATCTCATAATCAAACTTGCTTTTAGAAGAAAGTTTCATTGAGACTTTTGTTTTCTTCTTTTCTTTGAAAATCTCAGGAACAAATTTCACATAAAGGCACTGTAGCTTTGATAGGTCTTTTTGGGTAGATGACATTAACTGTCATGTCTGAGTACTCTTTGATTTTGAGAGGATAACCTAACTTAATTTTCTCCTTATTTGTTTCAATACAAACACTTGGTTTATTTTGAGGAATAGTGATTTGAGTTACTATTGATTTAGGTTCAATAGTTTTAGGTTCAATTTTATTAGACCGAGTGATAGACTCAGCTGTGATAGTGTAGTTGTCATTATATGGTGAGGGACATGAGTTGTATCCAATCCCAGTCATATCATTATGCTCCTTCTGTGAATCAAGCATCTCTTGCAGCTTAGTTTAAGATATATGAAACTTTTCAAGACTCACTTTAGTAATTGATTGCTTAGATTTGGATTGGGCTAACTTTTTAGTTAACTATTCATTTTTAGCTGCAAGAGTGTACTTTTCTCCATGCAGTTTTTCAATGTTAGAGATGAGAGATTTGATTTTAATTTCAAATCATTTGATTTTTTCTTATAAGCAGCTCAGATTTCACTTTTTCTTCTTTGATTTTAGCTGCTAATTTGTGATTATGTTCATGATAACCCAGTAGTTCAGCAATGCATTTATCACTACATATATCAGATTTTACCTTAGATGGCATCCGAGTTGGACCATCTTTGATGTTAGCGAGAGCATGATTCTGAAATTGAGGGTTCACTTCCTTAACATATAAGCTCTAGTCACATACAACATCTTGTGTGATGACAAGATCATTTGAGGCAGATTGGTTGCTTCCATGAGTTTGGTTGTTAGTTATGGCTCACTCTAATAAGGATGTTGGTGTTATTGTTGGTGGTGTTATTGGTGATGATACTGCTATTGATGATTGTTGGATTGATAGCTTGAGCTTGGTTGTGTGGATGATTGGCCCTGAGAATTCCTTAAAAAATTGTTGTTGTTTCTTCTTGGAGCATTATATTCTCTTTAAAAATGGCCAGTCATATAACAATTGAGGCATTTAACTTTCGATTTGTCAAATCCAAGTTTTGTATTTTCATTCAAGTTAAACTTTCTCCCTTTTCTGAAAAACTTCTTGGCTCTTATTGCTATCATAGTCATTTGCCATTGCAAATCCATTTTTCAACATCATTTGGATCCATTTCTTCTAGATCTTCTTAGATCAAGTGGGCAAAGCGAGTCCTCCTCCTAAGTATGCTTCAAAGCTAGCAACAAAATCATTGTAAGTAGCCTTTGCTCCTCAGACTTTGATCTTCGGAAAGACCTATTGGAATGGTAGTAAACCCAGTTGGTTTAGATGAAGTTGATAGCGTGGTTGATGATGGAGCAATAATGAAACCAGTTGTCATCACTTGATCATTGGATGAGAGAAAATCATCATCTTCACTGATGAATGCATTTTACATAGAGTGAGTGTTTGATGGATATTTATATTCTTTAATAACTCAAGGTCCACTAAGGTTCCTGCTACTTTCATCAACTTCTAGAAATTCAATTTTGGCAATCATTTTGTCCAATGTGGTACTCTCTAGATCAAGAGTATTTTTCAGCATGGTAACATTTTGTTTTCAACTTTCAGGAAGGCTGCAAAGCATATTTTTGTTCAGCTCCTTGACTTTATATGTAAGCCCCATAATCTCTAAATCATTCACCAACTACACAAATCTATGCAATTATTTAGAGATTGACTCCCCTTTGGAGTGATGAATTGTTTCATATTGATTAACAACCTTATCCTTGTTAATTTTAGCTACTTCACTGCTACCTTCACATATTATTAGCAGTGCATCCCACACAACGTTAGCTATGCCATACTTCTCAAGATTTTTTAACACGTCCATTTTCAATGCTTGAGTCAGAGTGGAATATGCTTTGAGATGAATTTTTGTCTTCTTTTAGTCTTCATCATTGAGAGTGAGATCCTCAATGGGTATGCTTGAGGTTCTGCACAAAGCAGCTTGGTCAGCAGAAAGAGTTACTGGAATATGAGGCCCTTTACATATGGAAATCCAGTAGTCAAGATCTACACCTGTAATGCAATTCATGAACCTTATTTTACATTACTTAAACTTAGAATTGGGTTTAAGTATAGGAGGTTTAGGAGTATGACCAAGTTCATAGAAATATGTAAATCAATTTTAATAAGTTGATTTGAACTTGTTTGAATAGATATTAGTTTGAGTGTTAAGTCCAACTAGTTGAAAGTGTCCAAATCAGGCTTATATAATCCTTCTGTAATTTCTAAAGTTTTATGTTCTTTTGTTAAGATTTTTATGGTTGAGCTACTATTCACAACTAGGTTCTTGAGGGTAAGTACGAATGAACAGTTACTGCCAAAGTATTATAGAAGATATTCAATGCGTATACTAAATAGAGGTAGTTGAACACTTTATCAGCAACTCCATCACTAAATCAATCAAGTTCACCTAAGATCTAGGCAGATCTGAAGAAGAAACGAGAGCCAAAGCTCTGATACCGATCGATTGGGTATGTGAATGATATTCTCTCTTGATGTGAATTAATAAGGACCGAATAAGATGATTGAGTCAATGATTGTAGGGTGGAATCAAATAATCACAAAACATTAAATGCAAGAAATACTTATAAATTGTCTTTGTATTAATCAAGTGGGAAACGGTTATAATAAATGCTATGGTTTTGCATTAAATGGTAACACAATACACCTTGTCAAAATATTCTAATTGTCTAATATCTATCAACACTCACCTCACATACGGGGTTTTGTATTCTATTTATAGGCTAACCTTGCCTGTACAAAATGACTAAACTATCCCTGACCTATACATTAGAGAACTAGTCTAAGTACAAAAGTCTTCATCAACATTTCTTCTATTCATCCGCATTGACTAATGCGGATTTTGTAATCTTCATCAGCATTTCTTTTTTCTTCTTTTGCATTGGTGTTTGATCATCAACATTAACAAATACAGATGAACAAACACTTATGTGCATTTGCTGTTGAACATCCGCATTAATAAATGCAGATGTACAAAGTACTTGCCAGCATTTGTTCGGCTATCTACTTTGTTAATGCGGAAGAACAAACTCTTATCAGCATTTGTCTATGGTCATCCGCGTATACAAATGCGGGTAGCCGGCACTTGTCTTCTTTTCGTGTTGCAGATCCACATTGGTTCTTGGACTCGGGAAGTTTCTAGCAGAACAACCATCAACCCACCACTTGAATTAGCATGTATGATCCTTTCAGGGTCCAACAAACTTTTACTATTTACATTTAGCCCCCAGACTATTAAACTTGATTGAAACATGACAAGTAAAATATATTTTGTTCACACAAAATATATTTATTACAAGAAAGTCTCAAAAACAATATACTTTCAATATCTACACTTAGTTCTTCGTCTCGAACTCAACGTTTGACTTTTGTTGTTGACTTTTACTGAGCGTTAACTTTTGTTTACTTTTACTGAGACGTTGACTTTTTTTGACTTTTACTATGTTGATAACATAGACTATCTTGTATAGCTCCAACAATACTCCCCTTAATATATCATTATCAACATTTTCAAATGAGATCAGCACAGAGAAGTCAATCATAGAAAGATCTTCAAATTGAAGCTTTTTGAATCTGATGTGAAAAATTATTCAGATCATAAGCTCCCCCTATTTGTATGCTCCCCCTTGATGCGTGCATAGTTTGATCAAACCATGAATAGTTTTCTCAACTCTCTAATCTTGAGTGTTTCAGAAGGTGTAGAAAGAGGATTCCTAGCTTGGTATCTTGTGCAAACTTGAGGAATAGGTTCTCTCATCAGGTACACTGCTGAACTGATGATTGGCCATCACTTACGGTAAAAATCTAAAACACAATCACAAACACAATCTCAACATTTCTAATTAGATCATTTCATTTTAACAAAATAAACTCATGTTTATCTGTGTGTGAAAACAACCGAACACATGTTCATTTGTGCGCAATTTCCGTGAAATGCATGGAAAATGATAAAATTGTAACAACATAATATGGAAGACCTGAAAGAATTTTAAAATGAAATTTTATTATAATTTTTATTTTTATTATTATATTTTTTAATATTATGATTATTAATTTTTTAAGTACCAAGAATTGAATCGATCATGAGATCACAGTCTTTGAAAGATTTTGAAATTCTCAAACAGATTAACAACAAATGCTGATATGTTTGTCCATTTAAACCCATGTCCTATCTTTTTCAACAAGCAGTTGATGATTCATTAGGGTTCAATTAAATACTTTAGAATGCTAGGACTCCAAAATCATTTGGCAAAAACCCTCACCCAATCTAAGGTTTTCTTGAATTTTGGTTACGATCTTTATAGAGCGATGCTTGTGCATTAGTGTGTAAGTGATTGTCAATAGAATATTACATTATATTATGAATTCATCGTTTAGATGATTTGACACTACTTCGAGCAGAATGGTGAGAGATCTAGGTCTATACTCACGTATTACAAAGGAGATAAGCAATTAATTGTGTGCTGATGAGAGCTCCACGTCAATACTATCATACAACAAAGGAGATCATCACTCCAGGTTAGTACTTCCATAAAGCAGAGGATATGAGCACAAACACAAGACACATAAATACACTAAACATGGCTCAAAAGATATGGCTTATATGATTCGTATTAGGGTGGATGAAAGATCAATTCTCAATCTAATTTTTATCGGGACTCAGTTTTCGTGTAGGCCAAAGTGATTGTATGAATCCAGACATCTTGAAGCATAGATTTTAATTTAAATTATTATGTTGTTGTCTACTTTATTCTTCAGGCTGAGTCTACCAACCATATCATTAACAAATCTATTTGATTGTTAATTCGATGTGATGTCAAATAACAACATCAGTTACTATAATTTACATTTTAAAAATCAAGTCATGTGAGAACAAGCATTTCAAGATGATATGTAATTATTTCTCAATCATCTCAAATCAAGTTCCTAGTTCTCTTTTCATTATTGTTATTGAGTCTTCTTATACTGTCCCCATAAATTTTTTTTTGCAAACACCTTGTTTTTTTGTAAAACTATGCAAAAATAGAAATCTACCAAAGATGACTTTCCAAACTACACTGATATTAAGATAAGAAATGAATGATCAAGAATTATGCAGTGATTGGGAAGTGAGATCTGTGATTATGTAGATAAAATACAGATTGTGGATAAAATATCATGACCTTAACCTGTATGTTCCACCTCAAATTTGAATTAGAAATAATGTTTGTCAGTAAACTAGATTACTAATAATCCTCCTGAATTGTTCCTGCACTCATTAACAAATTGGTTAGAGAGGGGAACCTAGGCAATCGTAGTCTTGGGAGTTCCTTTTTCATCAATATAAGACCTGCTTCAGCATACAACCGTTTAAACAATCAGGGATGTTGTATCCTTCTTTTTAATTTTCCAAATTTATTTCGGTTTAATTAATTTAAATTTGAATGAATTAAATTTGGAAATCATTTTCTATTTTAGACGAGAAGGAAAAGAATTTGATTTTAAACCTTTGGTCATTTACATCTTTGAATAATGTGAAACCGCTTCACATGAATGGGTTTGGATGAAGGATTTTTCATCAAACTATTCTAAGATAAGTGCTTTTGACCTTTTAAACAAGAGAAGCATCCCATGTTGCCTTTACCATCTAGAAAATTATTTGTAGACTGACGTCTAGAAAAATAATTTGTTTCGCCTTTACCATTTGTAGCAAGTCTTTGAGGACATTTCCCTACCACATGACATTCTTTTCAAACAAGCCTTAAAAGGCTTTTGAGGCTTGACTAACTCGTGTGAAGTGTTTGGTGTTGAAAATTGCTTCGAGGTCGTGGTAGATACTTGCTTGTTTTGGATGTTCGTGTGTTGAATCATGGATGAGATCTTCACTGGTTGACTGGCTTATTTTGTAGATGGAGAATAGATCCGTATTGATCTGGATGCAGCTTTTAGAAGCTTTTAAGACTTGACAATTTCAGGTGATATCTTAATCTTTGAGAAACCGACATTTTCCTCTTTGTTTGTTTCATCATCTGAGCTTGTTCGGTCTCATATACACAGATCTGCTTCCAATGGATCTTGATTAACAAGAATATGGTGTGTTACTATTAGTGGAGCTTGATGATTAGGTGATTCTCAAATTATCTCTTCTTTCATAATCCTGAAAGGCTCAAAGGTAGGAATTCCACTTGCTTTAAACTTATCAACGAAGTTAGAAGAAACAGCAGATATAGAGTTACAAACCACCAGAATTGAGCAATAATTATCTTGACTACAACATTCAGGTTATTGTATCCCATACCAATTGTAGAATCATAATTATCTTGCACCTCTTTAAGATTCACTCCTACTAAACCTGCATGCAAACTGTTAATATTCTTTTTAATTAAATCATTTATTGTATGAAGTTTGGGAATTGGAGAGTAACATAGAGTAGATGGAGGTGGAACTGAATTAAATATAGTTTCACCATGTGAATGATATCCAATCCCATGTTTTATCCATGCCCCTTGTTGTTTAGCAATAAGCTCATCCTTTTATATGTGTGAATGGTCCATTTATCAAGCTTTGTTTGAAGCTGTGTCGTTTCAAATTGAGCTAAATCACCCCTTTCCTTGAAAATATTAGTTTTAATGTTACACTCAAAAAATGGTTCTTCTTAAAAGATCATTTTCAGCCAACGCTTCATTAACTTTCCTTGATAAAGCAATTTTATTTTTCTTTAATTCATGATCAGTTATTTTTAATTCTTTTTTATTTTCCAATAACAGTCTGTTTGCCTTATAAATCCCAAATAACCAGATTTTGCAAGAAGAAGAACAAATATCCTAAACAGTCTCATAAGGAAGACCCATGATAGTCTTTCTGCAGCTAAACTCTTCTCACAAGTACAACCCTTGTGATTCTTTGTTGTTCCTCTTCTTTGGCTTCTATGATTTCTTTATCCTCAAACTCTTTCTTTCCATTTTCATCTTTCTCATCTTCATTATCCTCATTTCTTTCAAATTTAGGTTTACTATCAGTATCAACTCTCAGAGCTTCACATTTTTCTTTGATTTTAACATTTGAACCCAAATCAATTCTCAATAATTTCATATTTTCAATCAGCTCGGCTTTGTAATCAAGTATGCTTGTTATAGATTAAACAAGGCCAGTATTAATCGTGTTGGTTTGATGTGGGAACATAACTTGCTGAATTTTCTTTCTTTTGATGTCTAGCTCGAGAGATCTTAGCTTGTTGATCATTTCCATGAGTTTGGTGTCAACATAACCTATTTCTTGCTTTGGCATTTTAACCTCATGATTCCAATCAGGCAAAAGGGAGTCAAGAAGCTTTTGAATTTGTTCATGATTACTGAAGTCTGTGTTGATACATTATGTTTCTAGTTTATGTTCTTAATGTAAAAGTCTTTCATTTCTTACACATGTGTTGCTAAATCAATATTTTAGATTCATTGAGCTTGGATCTTAGGATTCATCTTGTTCAGATCTAGAAATCAAAATTAAGATGGTTGGACGTGTGTGAATCAAAGAACAATGAGATGGATAATAATAATGTTATGATTTCATTGATGTTGATAAAAAAGTTACAATAAGAATCATAGATGGCTGGTGAAATCAAACCCATCCAAAGGAGAGGATTTCTCCTTGGATGTTGATTTACACCATGACAAACACACACACAAAAGCCACCCTTGCATAAATGCACTAGAGAGTCTATTTATACTAATATTACAACATGACCTAATTTTGACTTTCTAATTGTCTTGATGTGACTTTGTCATGTTGAATTGTCTTGTTTTGTTGTAATCAACTTGGTCTCTGAACTTGTACAATGAGATCTTCAGTTGGATGTAATTATGATTTGGTAAGCTTCAGTTTATTCCATTGTTGAATCCCAACAATACTCCCCCTAAAATGATGCTTGCCAAACCTTGAATTTGAAGATCTTCTCTGCAACATGTCTTCTTGATCAATTGATGTTCTGGCCCAATTCATGGATGTTCTCCCCCTCAGATTAAGCTCCTCCTAATATATTTCTGACAAAGGTTAGAAACTCTTGAGAATACTTCTTGGTATTGGATATGGGTTGTATCATATTTGGATTACAGTTCATATCACAACTCAAGGATTAGTATGTATTAGGCATATGGTGAGGTTTTAAACTTCAATAATCTGCATCAGGAACAATAATTAATGCTAAAAACACTTCGAATCTTTTGAAATAACTTGATAAATGACATTCTTCTGATAATGAGTACTCCCTTGATTAAAGTCCGGCTAACTATCCGCTTAGTAGCCAAACACAAGTGCAAAACATCATTAGAAAAAATGTGAGCCCAAGTACTTCAAAAAGGGCATTTGATAGTTGTACAAGTCCTTGGATGAATCTATGAAAAAGTGACGAAAGTTGATTTCTATACTCTTTTTTTTTCTTTCATGATCACAATGGACGTGCCTGTTGGTTGCAATAATCCATGTTCATGTTTTTCTATTCTTTTTGAAGTCTTGTTCATCAACTGTTCATAAGCATTTCTTGCAACACATCCATATTTCTTTGCTAATCCACATTTTTTTGCAAAGCATCCGCATTTGATATCAATGCATCTGCATTTGATTTCAATGCATCCACATTTGTGCTTATAGTACCCGCATTTGTTTATAAGTCAACCGCATTTGGTGTCAAGGCATCCACATTTGGTGACAAGTCATCCGCATTTTTGACAAGTCATCCGCCTTTGTTGCCAATTCATCCGCATTTGGTGACAACTCATCCGCATTTGTGACAAGTCATCCGCCTTTGGTGACAAGTCATCTGCATTTGTTACAAGTCATCCGCATTAGGTGACAAGTCATCCGCATTTGGTGACAAGTCATCCGCATTTCTGTATAACACATCCGCATTTATGTATAACACATCCGCATTTGGTGAGCTTCATCTGCATTTATTTTGTTCATCCGCACTTGTTTTCAGACTTGAACAAAAACGATTTCACACTGCAGTGCAGGTCAGGAAATCAGCAGTAGCTTCCATTTCGGCATCTTCTCTTTGTTTTTAATGATAATCGTGTTCAATTGCATCGAATTTTGAAGGAATAATCCAGTGAATGATTATATATCTTCAAATCGTACCATATTAGAATAGATCTAATGATTTCTCTTCTTGATTTTGAGAAGAAAAAATGTTTTTTTATGTTAATCTTGTTCAATCGCGGCAAATTTTGAAGGAATGATCATGAACATGTTCACGATTCCTCAGATCGTACCATAGTTGAACATATTTGTTGTTTTTATTCTGAATTTGGGTAAGAACACATGGGTTTTTTATGAACAGGGACTTGGTTCTTCATTTTTCTTCTTTTCTTCATTGTTCTTGGCATCATTAAAGAGGAGATCAGATCTGAAACCTAGATAAATCCAGCAACCAACAACTTTGATACCATTTTGCTAAATCAATATTTCAGATTCATTGAGCGTGGATCTTAGGATTCATCTTGTTCAGATCTAGAAATCAAAATTAAGATGGGTGGACGTGTGTGAATCAAAGAATAATGAAATGGATAATAATAATGTTATGATTTCATTGATGTTGATAAACAAATTACAATGAGAGTCATAGATGGCTAGTGAAATCAAACCCACCCAAAGGAGAGGATTTCTCCTTGGATTTTGATTTACACCATGAGAAACACACACACAAAAGCCACCCTTTCATAAATGCACTAGTGGGTCTATTTATACTAATATTACAACTCGACCTAATTTTGACTTTCTAATTGTCTTGATGTGACTTTGTCATGTTGAATTGTCTTGTTTTGTTGTAATCAACTTGGTCTCTGAACTTGTACAATGAGATCTTCAGTTGGATGTAATTATGATTACGTAAGCTTTAGTTTATTCCATTATTGAATCCCAACATGTGTAATGTAACTATTTAATGAAATATGATATGTTTTTTATGTTTATTTGTCTTTGAATATTTCATATTATTATTGTATTTGGTATAATTCATATATATGAACATCTATATAGGTTAGAGGTTGTTATACATGGTTCTAAGTCAATAATGATTGAGAAATGTGTTCAACCAAGTCGGGTGGTTATTCATGCTAATGGACCATACTTATGGACCATACGCATAATGAATCATACTTATGAACCAGTCGCACGACTGAACCAGGAAACTGGATCAGTCGTATGACTTAGACATAAGATTGATTTAGTCGTACGACTGAACCTTCAGTCGTGCGTATGAATCATCCGCAAGAGTCAGGCGCACGACTGAACCATGCTAATGGTTCGGTTGTACGAATGAAAACTACAAACCTATAAATACCACATAATTTGTGGAAAAATAGAGACTTCAATTTTTTACTAACCCTAGCTGTCCAGAATGTTCTAAACAGCCAATCAAAGTTCGTTCCAGATTGATTTCTAATCAATTCTTAACGTGTGTTTCATCATTAGATCGATCAGCTTGTCATTCTCAATGATTGGATCACCAATAAAATAGGATTCCGTACTATTTGATCTGGTCTCATGCAGAATCCGTTAGTACTTCATAAGATAACGGTCCTAACAAGTGGTATGAGAGTTTTGGCTTCTGATTTTGCATAGATTCAATTGGTTTCAGTGTTAGAATCAATGTTTTCATTCAAGAAAAGTCACGTTTTTGCTTCAAAAAGTGTTTTCAACGTTTTCATGTGTTAAAGCATTGATTGTTCATCAAACGACATATTAGGGTTTCTGGAAAATTCGTATTTTGTGTAAAAGTATTCAAAATATTCGATTTTTCAAACACAACAACCTTCAGTCGCACGATTTGTCCATTCATACGACTGAACACATTCGTATACATTCATTCGTACGACTGAACTCAGTCGTGTCTCTCATTAACACAGTTAAGCAACTCAGTCAGTTGATTTCAATCGTCTTGCTTATTCGCATGACAGAATCCAATCGTACTATTGAATTCATTCGTATCCTTCATTTGCCCGAGTGACTCATTCGATAGCTCATTCGCACGAGTGACTCATTCGATAGCTCATTCGAACAAGTGAATATGTCTTGTTCTATGTTTACCAAGTTTAAAGCAATGGAAGACCAGTTTGCTACATTCACTACTGGAAAGGACTTGCGTGTCCAGAAACTTCTACTTCTGAAAAATGAGTCTGGAAACCACAACAAACCACCAAAGTTGTTAACTTTGGATGATTACCCATAATGGAAATTGCAGTTTGAAATCTACTTGAATGAAGTTGACCCAAATCTTTGGACATCCATTGAAACTTGTTACACAATGCCGGTCAGTGCTAATGGAGTTAAATTGAAGTTGGGAGGAATGAGTGAATCAAAGAAGACTATACATAATGCTGTGCCAGATCGGTTTATGTCACTAAACACTTGGTTTTTCTCTCAAACTCACTTAAACAACACTCGGATGAAAGCAAAGTCCCTAAGAGTTGATAACAATATAATAAGTAATAATCAAACGCAAGAAGTAATTTTCAAAGTACTTGCATATACTGCTTCTCAACTCAAATGTTACAAGACTCTTACAAGCATACTGTTATGAGTTACAATGAGAAACTATACATAATACTACCTACAGCAGGATATACTTTGATACCAGCTGGAATCCTCTAACCAAAGCAAATACTACAAATGTATAGTTTAAGGTATCTCATATAAAGTCTTATCTGAGATATGGTAGCGAGGACATTTCCCTGGCTTACCTTTTGTCACCAACTAAAGTTGGTAACTTGTATTAACATAAAAGGTGAACAAAGGAATAAAGTATGGTCAACTGCATGGCTCTTTGAGAAAACCCCAAGCAGTATCAAAGGTCTACAGCGGAGTGTCAGAGACCATAGTTATCTCCACTTGTTCATAGTAGTGTCTTCCGAAGGTTAAATGGCTTTTGAAGAACAAGTACTTCGAAGCCACTTATACTTTAGAAGAGGCTACTTCTTTCGAGGCTTGAAGACTTCTTCTTTTCTTCATACTTCGGAAGTTTCCTTCTGATCTTTTCACTTAGACTTGAACTTCGGAAGTAAGTACTTTGACTTGGAAGTAGAGTTTGTCTTCAGAAGTTGATACTTTGCTTTCTCCTTCAGAAGAACTCTACTTCCCTTGGAAGTTCCACACTTGGCTTCGGAAGCCTTGTAAATAGCACCAAAATATGTCTAAGTGATTGGTTTTGGTTTCACAAGCCTTTTTCTTGATCCAACAAACTCCCCTAGGGTGATGCTATCAAAACCTCACTTGTTTCTGCTCCTCAAAACCTTTAGCACCAAGGAGAGTAAATATTTGTTAGTTTCCTTGTTCTTCCCTGATGTGGTGCTGAGAAGGTTGTACAAATCTTTAGTTGACAGGAACTCAGTCTGTCACCCTGAATGATGTGTACCCTTTGTTGTGGCCCTCTGAAAATAGTTAGTTAATGGGAGCTATAATCATATTCCCATCTAACTATAGGTTCCAATTCAGGACCCTCCACCATCTGTAGAAAGGCTGTGCCCTTGGTGGGAGGTCTATCCTTGTCTTCCTTTCTTCTCAACTTCAACTCTTCTTCAAACTTAGATTTTGCAGTTAACTCAGCCAGATGAAGACTGCTGAGATGATTTCTGATGTGAGCATCAGTTTTAGAGTGGGAGGGATTAGAGAATGGTTTCTCTGCTAACTCAGTAATATCAAACCTGCTGGAGTGTAGCAGAGAGGTGGCATTCAACCTGTTGACTTCACCATTCTCTCTTTCCACAACAAAGTTGTGAGAAGTTTTATCGAACCTCCACTGGATTATTTTCTTTCTAGGCAAGAGAGGCTGACTAGGAATCTTGTCCTTTTTCCTTCTATCAAGTAGAGTCACCAGCTTCCTTCTTAGTCTCCTCTCTTAATCATTTATGAGTCTGAGTTAAGGCCTAGAAGTCTTGTAGCATGGTCCAGTGTTCCGCTAGGCATCTAGAAATTGATCTCTTGTGAGGGAACGTGAAGATCCATCAAGACAGGTTTGGTTGACAGAATCTTCCTCACAGAGATGTCGCTCAAAGTTGTGCACTTGGTGAGTTTAGTCTTGATTGCCTTAAACTCTTCAAGGGAGAGATTTTTGGAAGGCTGAAGGGATGGTTTGGAAGGTTGTTGGGTAGGATGTGGTGTAGTGGTTCTGGTAAGTTTTGGCTTGAAGGATGGGTAGTTTGAGTGGTTGAGGAGAGGAAGTCGATGTGGGTAAAGATGTGGGTTTAGTAGTGTAAGGTTCAGTTTTGATGGTGAATAGATTGGATTTGGTTCAGGTTGGCGTTGTGTGGTTGGTGTGAAGGTCATCCCCTGTACCCTTCTGTACATCTCTCTCCTTTTCCCCAAATGAATATCATCCTTCATTTCATTAACTATTCATTGGAGTGTCCTCTCAGACATGGGACCCACCTACCTTCCAGAGAACCTGTGAGCTCGGAAATAGTCTTTCATCCAGGCTTTCTCACCTATCTTCTTGGTTGCAGTGACCCTTGCTTCTTCTTCCTTCTTCTTCTCCCTCAACTTCTTCTCTTGCAGCTTTTTTCTCTCTTTCTCCAATTGATCCTGCTCTTTGTTGGAGAGCCATAGGATCGTTTCGTCATTATGTGGAGACAACTCTTGAAGAGAGTAACCTCTGGAAGTTGGGAAGGCTATCCTTTCCCTCCGGAGCTGCATGTCAGCTTCCTTCTGGTCCTTTTCTCTTTCTTCCTCTAAGGCCAATCGGCTTCTCCTGTTGCATCCTGATTGCCTTTTCTAGTTCAACCAACTCCTCTAATGGTAGCAGGAGTGTTTCTTCATTGGCAGCTCCAAGTTTGATGAGTTGGTCATGATCTCTGCTCTCCTTTTGTTAACTACCTCCCGGTTGGCTGTAGTGCTTTTGTACTGGCAGCTAACAACTTCCCAGTTGGAAGTCCTCCTTTCTCTTAAGCTTTTCAATCTTCCTCTTCCTGAAGCTCTTCCGCAATCATTTTCTTCTTTCCTTTGTTATCTTTTGAAGAGCTTGACTTTGGTGGTTCTTGGAGAATGGATTTGGAATGTGAGAGAGACAGAGAGGGTGTCTGAACAAGTGGTTGATCCAGGAAGTACTCATTATTCACCTCAGATTGCCAGCTCTAGGATTGCATCTGTGATGATTGTTCCTCGGATAGTGAGAACAGTCCTTCCCCAACTTCCATTTCAGCTTGGAAGATTCGGCTTGTTCTTCCAAGGCTTTAACTTCAACTTCAGAAGTTTGAGGGGGTGCAGATTCTGTCCCAACTGTTTTAGTTGCTGGGCTATTAGTCCTCATTTCCCCTTCGAATTGAATCTCAGGTTCCATGTGGACCTTAGGTTGACCAACTTCTTCCACAGTGGTAGAAGGTGCACTTAGCCTCTGAAGTTCTTCAGCTCCGAAATACATCATTGCTGCATCAGGGTTTGGCTGATCAAGAGGGATCTCAATAGAAACTTAGAGAAGAGTCTACAAAGATCTTGGATGGTTACCACTGTCCGTAAGGTCCAATGAGGCACCTTCTATAGTGGCAGACGAATCTGCATGAGTCCCATCCATATCAGTGGGACTCACCTCAGTAATGGTTTTCTGATGGGGGCTAGAGATAAGAGGTCTCTCTAGGCTCCGTTGATCTTAGAGAGGGTGTTGTAGATCAACGTCATTGCCATGGAGGGATGTAATCTCTTCATCAGTTTTGAAGAGAAGGTCAGTGAAAGATAAGGAGGTTAAGCCTACTAACCCGGGACCTTGGTCGATGTGTACAGGCATTGAGCCTCCGGTGGGGTTGTCCCTTGTTGGCTGCTTAGAGGAGTGCAAATACTCACCCTGAGGGCTTTCAAATTGGATAATGGGCTCATAGGTTTGAAACTGAGGAGACTCAAGACCCATATTGAAGTCAATGATGAAGGATGGTGAGACCTCAGGTTAAGTGGGAGCCTAATGTTCCACTCTACCTTTTTAGGGTGAACAGGAGGAGCTTGTTCAATCAGAGTAGATTGAACAAGGGTTCGTTTGGGGCGTCTTTTGTAGGTGATGGTGATGGGAGGAGAAGGTAAAATTAGCATTATGGGGGCAGTTGCTGGTGTGGGTTCATCACTTGTGGGTTCAACAAGGATGTCACCAGTAGCTATTTGCTCGGTCATACCTAGAAGTAGAGAAGTGTAACTTCTAGTGAAGTTGGTGGACACCTTCTTCAAAGTTTTAAACATGGTAGGCCTCATTGAGGGACATGCAGAATGGCTGCACAGACAAGCCGACTCTGGTCCAACATACAGCTGATAATGTGCTGAATAAAATCTGGGATACATAAAGAATATTTCCCTTCGTAGATTTCAAATAAGATTGATGAGCACAAATCTTGAGTAGTTGAAGTGGAGGCCTCTCACCAATCCATGAACTAAGCACCCTAGTTCATACGGGATTTTGTCCCATCCCCTAGATTTGTTTGACAGACAGTGAAGGACAATGTGCAGGAGGAACTTCCAGTTGTAGGAGAAGTTGAATTTGTAGACAGTCGACCTGCTCACGTCAAATCCATATCCCATGAGGATGTAGGCGCTGTATAAATTTACTTTTGGGAACTCTGTGGGTGCACCCTCATCATGAAGCTCGAGATGCTCCCTGATAAGTTCTTCAGTGATGACCAACTCTTGGCCACAAATGCGGGATCGTATCACATGAACCCCATTTAGGTTTTCAACCTGACTATTATCTCAAAATTCAGCCATTTGATTGGAGTAAACAGTGGGATTAACAGTTAGGGCTGTGTAATAGGATGATTGGGTGAGAAAGGAGATGATTTCAGAGAAGTCCGTATCTCTTGAAGAGTCAAGAAGTGCGACTTGGTTGTGTTGAGGATTTAGGGCCATTGAGAAAAGTTGAAGGTAGAAGAGTTTGAGCTTGGGTGAATTGGGGAGAAAGAAAACTTTTAGGGTAGTAAAAATTTGTGGTAAGAAGATGAGAGTGAATAGTAGGGATTATTTAAAAGATGGTGAAATGGCGGTAATGGGGTTAGGATAAGGTGATGTGATGGTTTAGTGGATGAAGTGATAGGGGTCGTAAGGTTTAATTCAGTTAAATAATCTGACATCCTTAACAAAATCTTTACTTTTTACAATGTGGGGCCCAAAAGATTTCCATTACATAGTAAAATCTCTCTTCCGAATATAACACATTTCCAAAGGTAATTTGTCTTCCGAAGGAAATTGCTACTTCCGAAGGTAAATGTTACTTCCAAGAGTAAAGATTGCTTTCGAAATGGAGAGTTTTATAAGCTTCGGACATAGATCTGATATGTAATCAATCGCTTCTTCCGAGACTAAAAACTCTTCCGAGAAGAAAAATTATCCTTGGAGAAATTTTGCTTCGGAAGATATGTAAAATGTCTTCCGAGTGTTAATTTCTCTTCGGGAGAAATTTATACTTAGGAAATTTTAGAGAGACCTTTTGTAACAGGGCTTAGATTGTATTAACATAAGACATTACATATTAAAAAGGTTTTCAAAAGAGTTAAGCTAATCGATGTTTATCATCCCAATAGCGGTTATGAGATACTTAAATATTTGTTCATTAAAAGCTTTGGTGAACAAATTACAATATTGTTTATTTGAATCAACTTTGATTAGCTTAATCAGATTCTTCTCATGAATGTCTCTAATGAAATGGTACCTGATATCAATATGCTTTGTCTTGGAGTGCTTCATCGGATTTTCATTGATGGAGATAGCAGTGTTGTTGTCAATATGGATAGGACTACTCATAAAGTCGAATCCATAGTCTAACATCTGATTCTGAATCCATAGCATAACAACCTGCAACAGCAATGTATTCAGCTTCAACAGTAGATGTAGAGACATAAGATTGCTTCTTGCATTGCCATGAGATGACCCTTCCACCAAAAAATTGACATCCTCCTCATGTTAATTTCTTGTCAATGTTGCAACCACCATAGTCACTGTCAGAGTATCCATAGAGATTAAAATCATTGTTCCTAGGATACTAGAGACCTAGTTTAGGTGCTCCTTTAAGGTATCGGAGGATTCTCTTGGTAGCGGCTAGGTGAGACACCTTTGGAGCAGCCTGATATCTTGCACAAATGCAAGTTGCAAACATAATATTAGGTCTACTAGTTGTGAGATACATCAGAGAACCAATAATCGCTCTATACTGATGTTGATCAGTATCCTCCCCCTCAAGGTCAGGACAAAGATTATGGTTTCTGGGTATGGGTGTCTTGGTTGGCTTACAATTTTTCACATCAAATCTTTCAAAGATGTCATTGACATACTTAGATTGATTAATGAAAAACC
Organism: Flaveria trinervia; assembly: GCA_025506515.1. Classification (NCBI taxonomy): domain Eukaryota; kingdom Viridiplantae; phylum Streptophyta; class Magnoliopsida; order Asterales; family Asteraceae; genus Flaveria; species Flaveria trinervia. The sequence continues at coordinate 23,019,153 of CM046452.1, forward strand.
CTTCCTTCAGTTGCTTCACCTGAATTCCAAGGAAAAAGTCCATTTTTCTCATGGAACTCATCTCAAACTTCTTCTTCATAATGCTTTCAAAGTCCTTCCAGATTTGGTCATTTGAAGAACCAAATATGATGTTATCAACTTAGATTTGAACAAGAAAAATGTCCTTACTAGACTTCCTTATGAAGAGAGTATTGTCAATGTTTCCTTTTGTGTAACCAATTTTAAGAAAAAACTCAGACAAAGTCTCATACCACAGGCTAGGTGGAAAGAAAGCACGATACTTCACCCATTGGGGAAGCATTGTTCATATCCAGCTTGTACATATCCCCTTTCTTGGGAGATCTAAGAAGCACCAATTCCAGAGGAATTCTCATCCCTGGTTTGAGGATAATGCACTCATGTTCTGTGAAAAGCATTTGATGCTTTTGATCACAAACCTGAGAAACACTTAACAGATTGTGTTCAAGCTGTTTGACAAAGTTAACTTTGTCGACTTTTAACTTCCCATTGGATATACTCCCTCTACCAGAAATATATCCTCCGGCCTCACCTCCAAATTGGATATGACCTCCATCATAGTGTTGAAACTGTTAAAGGAGAGATATGTTCCTGTTATGTGCCTGGAGCATCCACTATTCACAATCCAGACATTTTTGTTCTTCTCATATGGATATCCCTACACACAAGATGAGATTATTAGTTTTGATTGGAGACCCAAGCCTTGTTGGTCTTGGGTTCTTCTAAAGATAGTGACATAATTAAACCAAAAGTTAAGCATGGGGGTTCAATGGATGTCTTTGAAGAAGAGGCTTGGGCTGCAGCATCTTTCTTGATCTTCCAATCCATCCTTTGGTTGATCATGGAAGATGTGCTTGTAGAAGCTTATGTAGCATGGCATTCTTCTGAAGCTTCTTTCTTTTCGAAAGAAGCCTTCACCACCTTTTCATCTGAAGCAGTCTTCTTCTGGGATGGTTTCAAGGGAACTTTCTTGTTCTTCAGATTTTAACTACTTTTGCTTCCGAAGCCATTTCCCTTCGGAAGAAGCATTTTCTTCCGAAGACAACCTAGCTTCCGAAACTAGCTTTCCCTTTTTCATCACTTGGACCATCTGATAAGGTGCAAACGAGAATCCTTCCCTAACTCCTTCCTTTCTAACATTATTTGCATAATGTGTGCTAGGAGGATTATAGTAATAATCTTTAGCAATCTGGTTTATAGACCACACATTATGCATGCAATGTTAGTCTTTTGGGAACTTGTTGTAGGTTACTGTTTCTTACTCCCTTTCTCTTTGTCAGCAATGTTTCCCTTCAACTTCTGATCCTTTGGTAGGATAGGAGTGCTGGTACTACACTCCTTTCTTGGATCAGAAGTACTTACCACCTGGAATCCAGCTAAGATAAAGACACCCTTTTGTTTTGGGTCAATCATTAGCTTAGACTCAGCCACTTTCTTACAGTTCTTTTGGTAGCTTTAGCTCTGCTTCTTTTGGTTTTTGTGAATACATTTTGATCTTCACTGAGAGAGGTGGGTTGATTTACCTGTTCCTTCCCTATGGTGGCCTCTATGTTGCATCATTCTTCAACTCTTGTGAAGATGGTTTAGCAAATAGCAGATGGGACCTCTTGCTCTTCAGTACCACATCTAGGTTGTCTTATGGACCCATAAGAATGTGGGGAAGCAATTTCATTTGTCCCCAACCCTCCTTTATTTTGATAATAGATTTTGGAGTGTGAGGATGATACAATAATAGCTTGGAAGTCCTGCTCAGAAATAACATACTTCCTAGCTTGAACCTCAACAATGACAAGCTGGGCTTGAGCCTCAGACAATTTGGATATTAAATCCTTTATTTAAGTCTTGTAATAGGTGTGTTCATGTTTTAATAGGGAAACAATTTTCTCTAACTCTTCAATTTTCTTTTGGTAGTCAGATTCTGCCCTCTAAAAATCAGATTTCAAAACAATTAAAGACTCAATATCATATTTAATTTCCATATTGTACTCCTTATATAATTTAACCTTACCTATACAAGTAGGAGTACACAGATGTTCATATACCTGGTTATCATCTGTTCTGGCCATGAGAGCTTAAGAAGGAGTCACATCCTGTACCGTAAAGCTCCAGACGACTTCCTGAGCCATTGCAGCTGTTCTAGTCGACTTCCCAGTGGGCTTTGATGTAGAGGGATGTGTGGAGGCTTGTGGGGTTCCTGGATTTGATTTTGGAGCCTTGAATTCCCTTGCAAAGTGACCAAGTTGGTTACAGTTGTAACATTTGGCCTTGGTTTAGTCAAAGCCAAACTTGCTCGTAGTTGGGTTTTCAGGTAATTGCCTTCCAGTTCTCTTAAAGGACTTCTTCGCTCTCTAGGTTAAAAGAGACATCTGTTGGATGATGTCCACATACTCTACATCGTCTGGACAAAAACACTCTAGATCATCAGAACAGTACTGAAAATCACTAGAGTGTCCACTTCTTGAAACAAAGGCACAACTGTCCTGAAAAAAACTGTGTTGAGCCTGTTGAGACCTTGGAGTCTTAGGGAAAGTGATGTACAGTCTAGAAGAGCAGGATGGTTGTTGGTTGTATGTTTGGTATTGCTGAGGTTGTGGGTGTATTGAGCCTTTAGCAACCATTAAAGCGTTTCTAGCAGGAAGACTTAGATTTCTGCTTGTTTGGTGGCCCTTCTTACTCTCCATCTCTAAACGGTATCCATCAAGGATGCCATAGAGTTTAGTCATAGTAAGAGTGTTCAAGTTCTATGTCCTCTTGATAGAGACACAGTAGAATATCCACTCATTTGGAAGAGCACTCGTGAACTTTCTTGTGAGATCTCTAAGTTCAAGAGTGATCTTCACAGACTGAAGCGAAGAAATAAGATCCATGTACCTAAAATACTGCTAGCTGAGGGTCTCTCGAGCAATATAAGTGAAGTTCTCGAACTGTTGCTTCAATGAGTCCTTCTTGGAGTCGTTGGAGCTTCAATACATCTAAGCAAGTGCATCAAACAATTCTCAAACCCCACCATGATAGAGTTGGGTATTGAAGTCATAAGAATGGTCATTGCATTGTTGTCAATGTCCATCTTCTTTCGGTCCTCGTTAGAATAATCTTCAACTGCCTTTTCTATCATGTCACTGTTTCCACCAGGTGCTGGCACCTTGGGTTTATACAGGCCATTGACAATGGACTTCCACATTTTGTTGTCTTGGTATCTGAGGAAGCCTTCCATTCTTCTACTCCAAGACCAAAAGTTTTAAGGAGTAATGATGGGAGCTTTGGTCATAGTTCCCATCTCTACTTCGGATTTGTTAAGGGCCATTTTGAGAGAGTTGTAAGGAGGAGTGAAAAACATGTTCATTTGGATGGTTAGATCTCACAATCAAGAGCCTAAAAAGCTCTGATACAAATTGCAGGATTGGTTTATGTCACTAAACACTTGGTTTTCTCTCAAACTCACTTAAACAACACTCGGATGAAAGCAAGTCCCTAAGAGTTGATAACAATATAATAAGTAATAATCAAACGCAAGAAGTGATTTTCAAGGTACTTGCATATATTGCTTCTAAACTCAAATGTTACAAGACTCTTACAAGCATACTGTTATGAGTTACAATGATAAACTATATATAATACTACCTACAGCAGGATATACTTTGATACCAGCTGGAATCCTCTAACCAAAGCAAATACTACAAAGGTATAGTTTAAGGTATCTCATATAAAGTCTTATCTGAGATATGGTAGCGAGGACATGTCCCTGGCTTACCATTTGTCACCAACTAAAGTTGGTAACTTGTATTAACATAAAAGGTGAACAAAGGAATAAAGTATGGTCAACTACATGGCTCTTTGAGAAAACGCCAAGCAGTATCAAAGGTCTACAGCGGAGTGTCAAAGACCATAGTTATCTCCACTTGTTCATAGCAGTGTCTTCCGAAGGTTAAATGGCTTTGGAAGAACAAGTACTTCCAAAGCCACTTATACTTTAGAAGAGGCTACTTCTTTCGAGGCTTGAAGACTTCTTCTTTTCTTCATACTTCGGAAGTTTCCTTCTGATCTTTTCACTTAGACTTGAACTTCGGAAGTAAGTACTTTAACTTCGGAAGTAGAGTTTGTCTTCGGAAGTTGATACTTTTCTTTATCCTTCTGAAGAACTCTACTTCCTTTGAAAGTTCCACACTTGGCTTCGGAAGCCTTTGTAAGTAGCACCAAAATATGTCTAAGTGATTTGGTTTTGTTTGTACCAGCCTTCTTCTTGATCCAACCTACTGAAAAGAAAGCTTATTTCTTGTTCATTCAATCTATACTTAAGGACATATTGCATCAGTCCTTGAAGAACAAGCAGTCTAAGAAATTATAGGAGGCCTTGGAAAAAAGATACGAAGGAAACTCAACTCTGGAAGCAGTGAAGGCTAAAGCTCTTAAAAAGGAATTTGACAATTTTTATTCGATTGGGAATAAGAGCTTGGATGATATCATCGATCAATTCTATCATCTGATGAGTGAGTTGTACACTCATGGCGTGACCACATCCATGGAAGATAAAGTCTCTAACTTTGCTAATGGTCTTCGAGAGAAATGGGATTCATTTGTGTCTAATCTGAGACAAAACGACACTCTTGCTACTTAAGACATAAATGATTTCATTTTGAAGTTAAGGGAGAAAGAACTATGTATGAAATACAAGTCAAAGAAAGGATCATATGTTCATAATCGTGCACTTTACAATTCAGTTCCAACTCCAGCTGCTTTAGGCGCACTGCTACAAACTGCATTTGTGTCTACCTCTTTTGCTCCTTCCCAAAGTAATGATTCAGAAACCGTAACGTCTAGGTGATCTGGAACCTAATACATAGTTGTTGAGGCAAATACAACCAAGTTGAAGACCGAGAATCTCGAAAATGTCATCATGAAGTTGCTAAAGAGCACATGGACCTTCTAGCTGCTGTTGTTCAATCTTATGATGGATTAGTTGTTGGTAAGATTGGAAACTGTCATCTTGCTGACGAGGACTACAAGCAAGTTGATGAAACAGAGCTAGAACACATGGATATTATGTGGGCCTTGGCTAGTGCTGTTAGAAGTGCCAAGAAGTTTGTGAAAAAGATGGGGCAAAATTTGGTTGCAACGAAAGATACGACATTTTGGATTCAATAAAACCAAAGTCATGTGCTTCAATTGTGGTGAAAAGGGGCAGTTCAAACATGAGTGCATAAAGCCAAAGAAGACTGGAAATGGGAATCCTTTTCCTACATTCAACAGACAAGACAAGGATAAGATTGGAGCTTCATCTTCAAGTAAAGATTCTAAGGCTTTGGTTGCTCAAGGTGATGAAGGACAAGACTAGTCCTTCCATTTCGTTTCTCCGGGTGAATTAAATATTGCTTTAGTTGATACATTGGATGATGAATCTGCAAGTGAAGCAGACATCATAACTGAGCATACACTATCAGATATCAAAGAAGCTATGGATGTTGTTGATAAATTGGTTGAAGAAGAGCTCAGTGCTACAAATTCATAATCTCTAGTCACTAATGAGTTTGACACTGATTTGATGGCTGATTCGTCTAGTTGTACAAAGGTATGTTCTAAAGACGAATTATTTGAATAATATGCATGCACTGAATGTGATAAATTAGAGAAAGCATTGATTTAAAATTTTCTAGGTTAATAGAACATAATGATAATCTAGTAAATGATTTTCAACTCTGCACTAAAGCAAATCATGTTTTAAAACAAAATGAGTGTAGCTTCAAAGAAAAGATAGAACTGTTGGGGAAACAACCAAGGGAAACCAAGGTTGTTTCCCTAAATCAATCAAATGACATCAAGTTCTATTTTAATTATTTGGAGGAAACTAAAAAGGAAAAGGCAGTTTTGCAAGTCGAAGTTGATTCATTAAAACAAAAACCGCACAGTCTGGCAAGTTCTTCTCACATTATTCAGAACCTAGTGAAAGAACGAAATACAGGGGAAGGTCTGGGTTATAAGGTAGTACCGCCACCACATGAAATACTTTTGAACACTAAATGTAGACCAATTAATAATAACCCAGTAAAGGATCATGTGGTGTCTACTCCTCTGGTTATTGATCCAGATTCTACGGTTAAACATGTGAAATCTATCACTAAACAGACGAATTCTACTTTGGAAGCAACATATAAGAAACCTGTTGAGGATTTAGGTGATCAAATTGAAAAGGTTAAATTAGAGTCTGGTTCACAAACGTCTACTTCAGAACCTAAAAGGTCTAATCCAACAAACCTTCAACATGTTAATCATCAATATCCAAATAAAATGAAAATGAAAGATGTTCAAAATGCCAAAACAATTAAGTTTGTTAGAGAAGGTGAAACATCTAAAAAGAAAAAGTCTTCACCCAACCGGAAATATTTCAAACCCTGACCAAACTCAACCCCACATCAAAACTTTTCTCAAACTATTGAAGGGAGATCCTGCTAAAGTTGTCGAAAACAAGGACATATCTCTCCAAATTGTCCTTATTATCAAACACCTAAAAAGAAAATTGAACTTTTTGATGAAAAACCATGTTTCTAAAATCAAATCTAATAGTCCTCCTAAGGTTACACCTAAGATTATTTTTGAATCTAAAGTTCAAACCATAAGCCAGTCGTCTGTTTACCACAAACATGCCTTACACAAAACTGGTTTATGGAAGGAAAAATCAAGTATTGTGTCTGATAGTGAGGACAAGAAGAAGAAAGATATGCTCTCATCCTTTGAAGGACAGTGGGATAGTGGGTTGAGTTCATGATGTGTGATACCTCTGGGACACCCAAGCAGTTAAGGCTTGGGTCCCAAACCTGAACTAATCAATTCCTTGGTATGTGCAGGGTGTCCGCTACAGTGCTATCACTAATACCTGGATCATTGACAGTGGGTCGTCGAGGCACATGACTGGGAATTCGTCTCTCCTTTTAACGTCAAGAAAATTAAAGGGGGACACGTATCATTTGTTGGGAATAAAGGACATTACATCACTGCTCAAGGTGTAGTGGGAAATGAGAAAATAAAGTTTGACAAGGTCAACTACGTTCAACAACTGCAAAACATCTTCCTTCTGTCTCCCAAATCTATGATAAGGGATTCAAGGTTGTGTTCGACAACATAGAGGGATTCAGTCTCCTGGCATAGGATAATGGGACATATTAATCCCAGGAAGATGAATCGTCTGGTTCAGAATGATTTGGTGAATGAAGTTATAGTCAAGAACTTCGAGCTCCCAGATTTTTGTGTAGCATGTAAGAAAGGGAAACAGACCAAGAAGTCTTATAATACCAAGAAAGTTAATTCTATTGATATTCCTCTCGAGCCTCTACACAGGAATCTGTTTGGCCCAGTCAGCACAAAGAGCATTGTTGGAGATTCGTACTATTTTGTAGTCACTGATGATTCCTCAAGATTCTCTTGGGTGATGTTTCTAAAAGCCAAGTTAGAGATATTTGAATCATTCAAGCATCTAATTACTACATTGGAGTCACTCTACAAGTTAAAAGTAAGAAAGATTCGATCAGACAATGGAAGAGTTCAAGAATCAGTGGATGGAGGCATACTGTAGAGAAAAGGGAATTGTACATCAATTTACTTCTACCTACCCTCCACAGATGAATGGGGTTGTTGAAAGAAAGAATCGGAGTTTGATAGAGACAGCACGGACGATGTTGGCTGAGTCTAAACTGCCTATTCAATTCTGGAACGAGGTAGTGGCTAACGCATGATACACTCTCAATCAAGTCTTAGTGGTCAAATGTAATGGAACAACGTGTTATGAATTGCTCCAGCGACGTAAACCCAACTTGGAGTATCTAGAACCATTTGGAGCACCATGCATGTCGTTAAAGAAAAATCAAACTGGGAAGTTTAGTGAGAAGGCAGAATAAGGTATCTTTCTCAAATATAGTATACGAGAGAAGAGAGTGTATAACAACTCAACAGGTCAGGTAGAAGTGTGGTGCAATGTTGATGTTCAAAGATACACCTCACCCCCTACTGGAAAAGGACCTTCTTTCTTCTTTGACTATGATGGATTTTTCAAGTCCTTCAATCTACCTTCTTCTCATCCTGATGACGATAACTCATCTGCTCGAATGATGTATGATACTCTGAATACTCCTACACTAGACTCGACATCTTCATTTCCATTATATAATACTTCTAGCCCTTCAGGGGGAGAGCTTGAGGTAAGTGAGTCTTCCTCTGATGATGAAGCAGTTGAGACTGCACATGTGGACTAGGAGGAACAAGTGCCCACTACTGAAAGTACACAAGCATCTGATCTTGATGCCACTAGAACTTCTCAACCACATACTCCAACAGCCATAGGAACTGAACCTGGGATGCAAAATTTGGATAATGAGGTAGTTGTTCCCACCACTCCCGGAACTCGAGTTAATGTGCATCATCCCCTGGACAACATTATCGGGGATATTCTATCGGGAGTTCAGACATGAAAACAGCTATACTCAGCTAATTATGCAGCAATCATGGAAAATGGTTATCTACACGATGGTGCTTATCGATCTTTTGTGTCTCAATATGAGCCAAAATATGTAAGTGAAGCCTTAATGATGATGCATGGGTTAGTGCTATGCAAGAAAAAGTCTTTTACTTCAAGAAGTGAGGAGTATGGACTCTTGTGGACAGACCAAAATGTGTAAAGGTGATTGGCACTAAATGGGTTCTTAAGTGTAAGAAAGATGACCAAGGGGTTATAATCAGAAATAAGGATCAGCTTGTCATTCAAGGGTTTAGAAAAGTCAAAGGCATTGACTACAATGAAGTTTTTGCACCTGTGGCAAGGAAGGAAGAAATTCGTATCTTCTTAGCCTATGCATCCTACATGAAGATCAAAGCTAATCAATTGGATGTAAAAAGTGTATTCCTTCATAGTGAAATCTGTGAAACGGTGTACGTCAGTCAACCGAAGGATTTGAGGATCCTTATCATCAGGATAGAGTTTATAAACTAGACAAGGCTCTTTACGGGCTTCATCAAGCCCCTCGAGCCTGGTATGAGAAACTCTCTACTTATCTGGTGAAACATGGTTTTTGCAGAGGGGTATTGACTGCATGTTAATCATCAAAGAGAAAGATGGTGATTTACTACTGGTACAGATATATGTGGATGACATAATCTTTGGTTCCAAAATTAAAGAATTATGTAAAGAATTCGAGTCACTGATGAAAGTAGAGTTTGAGATGAGTGCAATGGGAGAGATGAAGTTCTTTCTTGGGTTACAAGTGGATCATACACCAAGTGGAATCTTCCTACATCAGTCCAAATATGAAGGAGATATCCTTAGTCGGTTCGACATGGAGAATGAAGCGGTTGCAGGGACTCCACTTGCCACGAACCACGATATGGCACCCGACGAAAATGGTGATCTGGTATATGCCACTATGTATCGAGGAATGATCGGATCTCTGATGTACCTCACAGCCTCTTGTCCTGATATTATGTACACCACGTGTGTCTATTCTAGACATCAACCTAAACCAAAAGTGAATCATCTATTTGGGGTAAAAAGATTTTTTCATTATCTAAAGGGTACTCCAACACTCGAATTGTGGTATCCTCATGATGATGACTTTGAGCTTACAGTGTATAGTGACTCAGATTATGGTGTTGCAAGATGAATTACAAGTCAATATCAGTAGGACATCAGTTTTTGGAAGAAGCTTAGTCACCTAGCAATGTAAGAAGCAGACATCTGTTGCTCTGTCAACATGTGAAATTGAATATGTTGTTGCTACATGTTGCTATTCAAAAATCATTTGGATTCAACAGCAAATATGGGACTATGGTTTGTAATTTTCTAACACCCCTATCTTTGTTGATAATTCTACTACAATTGTTGTCACTAAAAATCCGGTCCAACACCCAAAAACTAAACACATCGGTATTAAATATCACTTTTTATGTGACTGTTTTGAAAAGAAATTAGTCGATGTTGTTAAAATTAATATAGATTTTCAACGCATCGACCTCTTCACAAAATCCTTTGACAACCCTTGGTTTTTATATAGTTTGGAGGTAAATGGTGTGAAAAAGAAAAATGCTATGATTCCAGAAGAGTCGAGTTCCTAGTTCGCCAAATTTTTCCTTATTTTTTATATTTTTTATTTTATTTTATTTTCCTGTCTTCAAAAGTCCAAAAACTCAAAAACATTTTCGATTTTAAAATTTTAGGGGAGAATAGTTTAGTTTCAGCATTTAAATTAGTTTTAGTATTTAATTACTTAAAAGTAAAATAAAATAAAAAAACAAGGGCGCGTAGATTAGGTGAAAGCAAGGAAATCAAATCTGTGATATCGATTAAAATATTATGGAAAATGATAGTATATAGGAAACTAAATTGTTTTGGACATTAAAAGGATTTAAGTGATCAAATTTCTATATTCAAATTAGAAGTATGAGAAGTCTAAGCAAAATAAAGGAAAAATGATAGTAAACTAGTCTGCTACTGAGGTAACATAGAGAAAGTAGGCCTAGAGGTTGCTAGTTCTTTATTTGATGTGTTGGTAGAGTCAACACAATAGACGAGTAGACTTCATTGGTGAATCAAATTTAAACTAATTTGTTCAACTTGTTGTGGGTTCTGATCTTATCCCTCGTTAACACAATCAACGGATTTCCAGTAAGGGATGGCGAGCAAAATAAACGCCAAAAAATGTGTGGGGATGACCATAAAAATGAGCAAAGCACATGGAAAAAATGCTAAGTGCAATCACGCTAATGACCACTATTGTTGGTGTGTTATGTGCAAAAGAAAAACAAATGCTCTAACAAGAAGATAGGTTGTGCGCCTCTCTGTTGTGCGATGGCATTGACCTGAGGATAAGCATAACCTAAATATTCTAGAATTCATTGTTGTTTGCGCCTCTCTGCTATGTGATGGCACTGACCTGAGGCTTGGCATCTCTTTGAAAGCTCTTAGAATAGTTTCTTCTTGTCAAATACTCGTAGACCGCTGTGAAATCTCCTGAGGAATGTTGATTACCATATAAGTGTGGGATCCACAAATTGTTGTTGAAATAATATAACCTAACTTATCACCAATGTGTGTCAAAAATCTATGTATGGATTTATGTGGAAAAATATATTAACGATCATCGTGGCTGCAACTCTCGACAGTCAAAATTATTGTGTACATCTTATAGCTCTAGTATGATTTCCTGAAAGTGCTATTGACTCTTAGAAAACTGAGAACCTAGTATCAAAGTACATATAAAAGGGTCCCAAATGATTATGATATACCTGTATGATTCCATATGAATCTTTCCGGAAATGATCGAACTAATTTAAAGTTGTTCTGCTCAGGAGGAAAAATCGGTTAGATGATTTCCAAAAGGTTTCAATTCACCTCAAACCAAAAACACAAAAATATGTATTGTTTTGCTTTAATTCAAGTTGTCTTCTATTTGTTTTTGTTATCTTCTTTAAGTCGATGTCACACTATATAATTGGATGAACTCTGTGAATCATAAATAAAAAGGGTCACGTCTGAGGTGCCCAATTGGCTCTTAATTAAAAGGATCACATCTAAGGTGATCAAATGATTTTCTGTTTAAAAAGGTCATGTCTGAGATGATCATTAGTCAAAATGTTATATATGAGAGGTTAGTTTTTGAGTGTATTGAAAAGTATGAGATCAAACTCATAAGTATGAGCCAATCGCATGATTGAACCATAAGTATGAGCCAATCACCCGATTGGACCATGAGTATAGAGCAATCATGCGATTGGATCACAAGAATGAACCAATCGTATGACTGGATGAAGGAGTCTGAGTCAGTCGCACGAATGAATCATGCGTATGGGTCCAGTCGCAAGACTGAAACTTAAAACAGTATAAATAAGGAGCTAGTTGGTCATATACATTACCACCCTTCAAAAACTCTCAAAAAACCGCCCATACCCAGACACTCTGCCAACTTTTCATTATTGTGATTGTTCTGTGATTGTTATACCGATTAACTTCCCATTCATCTTCATGTACTTAGAAACTAAAATCGATTGAAGTGACTGGATTAATTGGATACACAATGACCAAAAGTTTTAAACTCAAAGAACCGAGACTATACTCTAAAATAGACCACTTAAATGAACACAAATGTTGATTTAAATAATAATAAGTGCTATTTCGAGTCATTGTGAACCTAATGAATCTAAACACGAAGTGTAATATAACATTTTGACAAAGATTCTGAGTTAGAGTGTCGAACAGAGCACGATGTGAATAGACACCCCATATGAAACTCAGTCGCACGATTGAGCCAAGTGCATGATTCAATCGCATGAGTGAATCAATCAGTGACTCAGTCGCACGAGTTACTGAACCGCATGGCATAGCTTACGACTAAATTCAGTCACAGGCTCAATCGTACGACTGAACTCAGTCGCGGGCTCAATGCTATGACTCAACTCAATCATATGGTTCAATCTCATGATTGAACCAGTTTGATCAAAATCAATTAAATTCAACTGTTATCTTTTATTCACAAATCTAATGTATATGTTTCTTGTGTTGCAGCAATATGGCTGAGAGATGGACTATGAGCACTAAACGCAACATCTGTGCTCATCTAGATGCTACATCCCAGAACGCTTCTGAGTTCACGGGTATTATTGCCTTCCTGCGTAGATCGAGGATCTACATGGCTATTTCTACACCGTGCACACCATAGAGATCTATTCAGTAGGCTTTCTAGGAAAGTGATATGGTTGATCGGTCCGTTGAGCCCCACTGTATCCGGAGCTCTATATTCGGATAGGAGATTGAGATTATTTAAGACAATCTGAGGAGTGTCTTAGATCTGGGTGAGCACTGTGCCTACCTAACCAAGCTGCATCCCCTAACTATTCGGGGATGTTTTCTGAGGATCAAGTATGCTCGGGACATCAATGCTGACATGCTGAATAAGAGCAACATGTGCCCCCAGTTCATGTACTTGGCACATGTGATCCTCAAGTGCATAGCCTCCAAGCGTGGATGATTTGATGAGATGTCTGACGAAATCTAAAATGCATACATTGCACTAGTACTGAACACCTATTCAGTTTCTCCCGCATGTTGTTCTCCTACTAATAGAGAACATTGAGGCCAAGGGCATGGAGGCTTATATATGTATCAACGTTTCATGCAGATGGATATAGACGAGAAGCTTCCCTTGCTGCCGAAGGAGAAGGATGATGTTGTTGTATTAGAGGTGATGGATGACACCACACTAGCGAGGATGAAGGTGTATCAGGGGAAGCAGGTGAAGCCCCCTGGTCGGGAGACTGTTTGGCATCTGGCCTATGGGAATTAGGTGGCACCCTCTTATAAGAAGTCGTGTCAAGATGACAGTGATTCTAATGTTGAGCCCATAGTGGTTCCTGCTAATTGAGAAGATGATGATGATAATGACCATAATGACGGTCAAGGTGGTGGAGATATTGGTCCAAGTCAATCAAGGGCCACCGACACATCTACTATATCTCCGCCATCTCCACCCAGTACTTCTGATGCACCTGGTGAATCTAAGCAAGCTGCTTTCCACTAGGATTTCTTGTTAGATGAAGAAAAAGGGTCTGATGATGAGCCTCTCACTAGGAGAGTCGATAGCTGGGTTGTGGCTACGAGAAGGGGAAAGAGGCGGTTGGTAGAAGCCAAGCTGGGTCTGATAGTGGTGATATTGATGTCACAGATCCAACATACACACCCGACCAGCCGATCAGCTTAGGGGGAGCCCCGATAGCCAAAGGCTCCTGGAAGAAGAGGATGGCCAATCCCTATGGCAGGAAGGGTAAGAGATAGTGGATCACCTTCATAATTTCTTCCACCACCACATCCACTACCTTCCACCACACCCACTACCACCTCTACAGCCATTGATACCCCCACCACCACTCATACATTCTCATCCACCTCACTTACAATACTCAACACAGCTCCACCATAATCCACTTACATTCCTACTCCCATCTTCACCACATCCACCACTACACCCACTACTCACCAAGCCGACATGTCCACCCAATTGCCACCTACACCGGGCTCTACTCTACCCACTGTTGGGTTAGAGGAACAACTAGCTAGCCTCAACAGACTAGTGCTAAAGCTGCTAGCCACAGATGAGCTGAAGGCCAACCAGATGAACCAGCTGGTAGCGTTCAACACTGCCCAAGGCAAGAAGATTGCTCAGTTGACCGAGAAGAATGCTGCTCACGAGAGAGCATTAGTTTAAGCTCACCATGCACTAACGGCTCAAAATGAGCTTGTGATGGCTTCCGTCAAGAGGATTGAGGGGTTGGAGAAGAAGAACAAAAAACTGATGCTGAGGTTGAAAGGATCTAAGGGTGAGCCCCTAAAGATTAAAGATGATGATCATGATAGTGTAGATGATGATTATGAGATTACAGATGATCAATCAGAAGAAGATGATGATGATGAGGAAGCGAGACCAAGTGGAAATGGTAAGGGAGATGATAAGGATGATGATGATCAAGAAGGTGATGCATCTGCATCATATTCAACTCAGCAGCTTAGGAGATGCGCTCCAAAAGAGTCGCATCCTCTACAGCTCCAGCTAAGGAGACAAATGATCAGGGCAAACGTAAAGCTCCACAGGCTGATGATTATGATGTTCTCCTCCCTCAGCAAGTCAAGACTCAACTAACTATGATTCTTGACTTGCAAGGGATTGTTTGAAGGTCAGTGAGCTACACTCCCGAAGAAGGAGAAATCATTAATGACCTGACTGACGAGCGGCTCGCTGAGATGTTTAGACTGAATCCAAATGAGCTAGTTAAAGATGCTCCAGAAGTTGATGTTTTGAGTGATGAGGAGATACAGGGAGTGGATGAGATTGAGATTGAAGATGTCACATCTGATTACTATCCACAATACACTGACCCTGAGGGCAACATTATCCTCAACTTGGGTGAAAACTTTTGGCAGTAATACTTTTGAGAAGTTGGAGGAGATGGAGAAAGAAAAAGAAAAGAAAGAAAGTAAAGCCTAAGCTTTAGATGCTATTATTGATTTAAAGAAAGCTGAATGGGTAGCTTGTTTTGCAGAAATGAAAGCCCAACGCGCACCTCCAAAGCTGAATGCCTACACCAGACTTTATCGAGTAAAGAGACACCGGAAAGTGTCAGGAAAGATCATTGCGTGGGCCTATTTTGAAGACTTGGATGTCTATGTTGTGAAAGGAGAGAAGGGGATTGAGTACTTTAGATATCCATATCATCTGAAGACTCTTCCCGGTTTTAAGCTGAATAGATTGGCCAGTTTAGACCTTTCGTATGCCAACCCAAAGAAGATGTTGGGATAGTTTGAGACAGTGCTGAAGAAAGAGTACCACACCAGATGAATAAACTTCAGACCTCAACAATCTAAGAGATTCATTCATAAGTCTGATGTTGACCCTATATCTGGAAGAGCTAAAGTAGTGCTGAAGTGGAGTCCCCCGCGCACAATGTCTAAGATTCCTTTAGGGAAGATGCCTCAGAACTTCACTACACACTTCAAATGGTGGTATTATGAATGGAGGATGGGGGATGTGGTCATAGTTTTGAACAGAGAAGGAAAGATAGAGACTATGAGGATATTTGACCAAATATGGCTTACTAACTTGTCTGCTAAAGATGTCTACACTCTATACAAGTGGCCACTCTTCTATGACACGCAAGATATTGTACAAGCTCTATAGTTGCAACATGTTATACAACTCTACTTTGCATTCGAGATACACGCAGGAGTCACAAGAGAAGAGAAGTACAATAAATTTCAAAAGAAAGCAAAGAATGTTAGAAATTTGCATAAACTAGGTCCAAGAGGGAGGTTGTTTATACATCATGTACCTAGTTTATGTTCTTAATGTAAAAGTCTTTCATTTTTTATATGTATGTAATGTGAATTCTTAATGAAATATAATATGCTTCTTGATGTTTATTTGTCTTTGAATATTTCATATGATTATTGCATTTGATATAATTCATATATATGAACATTATATATAGGTTTGAGGTTGTTGTACATAGTTCTAAGTCAATAATGATTGAGAAATGTGTTCAACCTAGTCGGGTGATTATTCATGCTAACGGCCCATACTTATAGATCATACAGACGAATGAATCATGCTTATGGACCAGTCGCACGACTGAACCAAGAGACTGGATCAGTCATATGACTTAGACATAAGATTGATTTAGTTGCACGACTGAACCTTCAGTCGTGCGTATGAATCATCCACATGAGTCAGTCGCACGGCTAAACCATGCTAATTTCAGTCGTACAAATGAAAACTACAAACATATAAATACCACATAATTCGTGGAAAAATAGAGACTTCGAATTTTTACAAACCCTAGCCGTCTAGTGTGTTCTAAATAGCCAATCCATCTTCAAAGTTCGTTCCTTATCGATTTCTAATCAATTCTTAACGTGTATTTCATCGTTAGATCCATCAGGTTGTCATTCTCACTGATTGGATCGCCAATCAAATACGATTTCGCACTATTTGATCTGGTCTCATGCAGAATCCGTTAGTACTCCGTACAAAAATGGTCCTAATAGTCTGGAACATTCTTCTTTAGATTATTTGCCACCTTTAAGAATCAATCATCTAGATCTGACAATCTTTCTTTCTTTGTACCTACAAAATAGTCGAACCATGTTTGTGCCATTATGGCATTGTCTGAATGGAGATTGTCAGAGAAAGACATGTTCAAAAAAATATTAAATGTACTTTATCACCCAAAATGATGATGATAATATTTTTAATTAATTTGTTTATAAAAACCCTTGCTCAGGTTTTTTATCTTTTAGCTAGTCCATATAAATTGTGAGCCCATACAAATTCTGAAATACTTGGCCCAATGAGAACTTAACCCACACAATTCTTAAACCTTAACCCATACAAATTGTTAGCCCACACATAGATTTTAAAATACGGCCCAATTATGGTTAACCCATTCAAAGAACCTAACCAAGTGTAAAAGCCCACAACCAAACACAAACCCTAATCCATAAAACTTACACTAACTAACACACACGCATTCAAATTAATAGAGAGAAAGATGAGGATGTGTGAGAAAGCCCTTCTGGGGTTTCGGCAAGCAGCTGCCGGTCTGGCAAGCCTAATGGTGGCCAGAAAAAAAGTTAACCAAAATGAGCGGTTCAACCTCTATCCCCACTAATCACGACTTTCTGATTTCAATAGTGGCCTTGGTTTGTTCTGAAACTCAATAACAAAGGAGATATAGAGGATATAAGTTTGTGGTGGCTAGGGTTCCAGCGAAACACAGCACATACTATACTTTTTCTTCTTCACCTCATCATGTTGGTTCCAATGGTGGTCGTGGTACACTTAGATAAGTAGTATTGAAGAAGATATTGTTGGTTAAGGTTGGCGGCAACTAGGGTTTGGCCAGACTGGTAGTAGTGGAGACGCATTGCTCGATGATGTAGTCAACATGGAGATGGCGCTGGAGTCGTTGCAATGTACTGATCGAGCGGGTGGCAATTATGTTGTTGGCTGTAGTACTATTGGTACAACCGAACTTGAGGTCAAGCACAAGCCTATGGTGATGACGACGAAACACCAAGGTTTGTAATGTCTTCGATCGGCGAGCCACTTGGTTGTTGATTGTTCATTTCTGTAAGTCCATGGTCGTCAACCGTAACGCATATTCTACTTATACCTTTTCATATATCAGTGTGTGTTTAAGCACCTTTAGGTTTTGAAATTTTTTTTAATTTTTTTAATTTCGCAGATTGAAGATTTAGATTAATAGGATTTTTTTTAAATTTTGCAGCCTGATCTTTAACTTCGTAGTTTGATTCTTATTATTTCATAGGTGTAATTTCGCTGGAAATCGGAGCAAAATTGCTAGTTTCGGCGATAATTTCGCTTGGAAACTATGAACTTTTATTCAGAATGATGCTCAATTTGCAACTTGAGGATTTGAAGATTTATAGATCCTCAAGAACACCAAGAACACACACTAATGTGTGTGAGAAAAACTTTTTAAAATCTGAATTTTTCTTTCAATTTCTTGAATAAAATATGTTGTAGGTGTTAAATTTATGTTTTCAAATATATAGTAAATTGTTGTAGATCTAACTAAATTTGAACATAGATCTGGTTTCTCTCTCTGGAAAACCCACCAAATCTACTTGCTCTCTCTAAGACCCCAATTTCTCTCTGTAAAACCCCAATTTCTCTCTCTAGAATTCTGATTAACAACTTCAAATAATCTTCAAGTCTTTAATGAATTTGATTCAATATGGCTCTGATATTAAATTGTTAACCCAGGTTGAACACTTGAATCAAATAATTTGAAAAATATAGATCAAACAATGGTGAACACAATAAAAATCCTAATTTAATCTAACTTGGTTGCATAAGATTTTTACAAAGCGGAAACCCCCAATCAATTGGTCCTACAACCATTAGTCAAATTTAATTACAATTAACCTATTTATAGTCTAAACAAACTTTCAATATTTACATTTAGTTCCCTAGACTATTAAACTTGACTGAAACATGAGTAAAATAAAATATATTTTCTTCTCACAAAATATATTTGTAAGGCTCCGTTCCCGGGACACTCATAGCTCGTCAATCATTACACATAAAACATATAATTACATCAATTTAAAGAAAACGTTGCAGCGGAAACATTAAATCAAACATTTCATTTCATTATAATAAACGCTTTTGCAAAATAATACAACATTTGTTACAAAATATCGTTTGTTCGTATTATAATGTAAAAAACAGTGTACAAAAGAATGTCATCCAAAAGAGCTGAGTAACCGCCCCATGCCATCCTCAGCAACATTACCTGCCAACTGGAAACAGATAAAAGTTAGCACTGCTGAGTGAGTTCTAGTTTTATAATAAAACATACTTTATCTTTGGTTTAAAACCGTCCTTTACTTTCTTTCAAATCATACCAGACTTAGAATGTGATCACACATCGTACGTACACATAGATAATAGTTATTATCTTCATCATCGTTCATTTTGTACATTTATTATCTTTCGTTTCCATCTAGGTTCTGTCATGTGCTTAACCCCCTTTAGAGCACCAAGCAATTCATCTAGGGTCAAGCGACAAGGACACCATACATACGGTCAATCACAAAGATTGAACCCCTATGCGTATCCTCCTGGGGTATTTAACCCACACACAGTTGAGCTCACAACCCTCATTGGGTATGAACCTCCATACATTTTCCTAATTACACAGATTAAGCCCCAGTGTGCATACTCATGGGGTAGCTAATCCGCACACAGTTTAGCTAACACTCCTCATTAAGTGTGAATCTCCATACATTTGCTTGCAAGCCTTTCATACGTTTGTTCATTCATTAATGCATGCATTCTTTCATTTCATTCCACTTTTCATTATCTTCCACTTTATGTTACATAATACTTTCATTTCATTCATTAACATACAAGTAAAGCCACGGGAAGACAATCATACATAGCAAGGAAAATGAACAGAAACATACAACATCAACATACAAGTCACAACATTCATACATAACATACCACATACATACAATCGTGCATAAGCACCAACATACATCAAGCCCATCACAACGTCTATGACCTCGAAAGTCAACTTACATGAACCCCCGAGAATCTCCCAAGTCAAAGCCTACATAACACTGTTCCCCAAAACTTAGAAAATAAACTAAGTTCTTTCGGGTGCATGAGCCCTATTTGGGCGTATGGACCCTATTCAGTCGCATGGCCTTCTATACGCATAAGAACACTTAAGCGTATGGGCACTATGGGCGAATGAACACTTAGGTGTATGGACTCCCAGTCACATAGCCTTCAGTGACATGAATCCCATGCGTATGAACCTCAGTCGCATGTTATTCAGGCGTATGGGCTTCAGTTGTATGACCTTCATCCGCATTTCCCCTAGTCACATGACCCGCATCCGCATTTCCTTCAATCGCATGACCATCATGTGTATGACTCTCAGTCACATGGCACCCATGCTCATGGACTTCAGTCGCATGCCTTTCGGTCGTATGGCCTCCGGTCGCATGCCATTCAGTTGCACGTCTTCAGTCGCATAGCCCTAGCTAGGTGCACAATGCAATCCCCTTCGAACCTGCGCTGCAGTTTTCGGCTCCAGCCCCTTTCTAATGTATTCTAGGCTAAAACCAACCATCCTAAGCCCTAGAAACACAACCACAACATCATTCAAGCACAACCAAGCCCGATATCAAACCTCACCGAATCACACATATACATATACACATACATACGGGCTTTACACCCAACACAACCAAAAACAATTTCCATGTGTTCCAGCCCCAAAATCAGTTGAAAGCGTGTAAAAGAGGGGTCCTAGAACTCACATTAACAGCCTCTTCGAGTAGAGCTTCCTACAAACCCGTTTGCCTTTGACTTTCATGCTCAAATCCAAGAAAACCCTAAACTTTTTGCCATTTTATCTCCCTTTCTTCTCTTGGCTGAATGGAGTGTAGGAGAGGGGTGTGGGTAGACATGCCCCTTTTATGCCCCAACTCCTCCAAAGATTTTCCCGTTTTGGCAAGATTGGTCCGTAAACTTTGAACTTTGTTTCTTTTCTTTCTTTTTTCTTCTTTCTTTGGCTTCAAAGGAAATAACGGGTGTTACAAGTCCACCCCTGTTAAGTAGGTTTCGTCCTTGAAACTTGTTATTCCTCGAACAGACATGGGTAATGATGTCTCATCTCTTCTTTAGTATCCCACGAAGACTCAAATCCCTCTCTGTGCTCCCACTGTACGCGCACAAGTGGGACCACTTTATTCCTCAATCTCTTCTCTTTACAATCAACGATATCTTCTAGTGGTACAACCATATCTTCGTCTACCAAACATTTCCTCAGATTAGATACGTGGAATGTCGGATGAATCCCACTTAACTCATCTGGTAACTCCAATCTATAGGCCACCTCTCCTACTCGAGCAATGATTCGAAAAGGCCCTATGTATCTCGGGCTCAACTTGCCCCGCTTTCTAAACCGAATGATACCCTTCCAAGGTGAGACCTTCAACATAACCCTGTTACCCACCTGGAACTCAATCGGTCTACGTTGTTATCAGCATACGGCTTCTGTCTATCTTTGGCTACCTTCATGAAGGCCTTGATCTTATCAAGCTTCTTAGTCGTAGCCTCGATCACCTCAACGCATCCTAACTCTTTCTAACCAATATCACCCCAGCGCACAGGTGTCATACATCTCCTACCATATAGCATCTCATAATGGGGCATGCTAATGCTCGCATGATAACTGTTGTTATATGACAACTCAGCTAACGGTAAATGGTCATCACAACTTCCTCCAAAATCAATAACGCATGCACGAAGCATATCCTCCAATGTCTGAATGGTCCTTTCTCACTGACCATTCGTTTGGGGATGATAAGCCGTGATAATAAGTAACCTCGTCCCTATCGTGTCGTGGAATTTTTCCCTAAATGTAGATGTAAACTGGGTGTAATGATGGGACACAATAAACACCGATACACCATGACGAGTTACAATTTCCTTCATGAATAGGTCCGCCAACCTCTCGGATGAATATGTCTCACAGATCGGTAGGAAATGAGCACTCTTCGTCAAATAGTCAACTATCACCCATATGGCTTCATACCCTTTCGAGGTATGAAGTAGCTTCGTAATAAAATCCATGGTGATGTGTTCCCACTTCCACTCCGGTATATCCAAAGGTTGGATCTTCCCATATGGCTTTTGGTGCTCGGCCTTCACTTGTAAACAAGTAAGGCATTAGTCACATACTCCACCACATCACGCTTCATACCTGGCCACCAATAATCTTTCTTCATGTCTTGGTACATCTTTGTAGCACTGGGATGAATAGAGTATTGAGTCTTAGGAGCTCGGTCCATAATCTTCGTGCGTAGATCCCCGAAACAAGGAATCCACATCCGTCCGAATCGGGTTCTAACACTGAGTGTGTTTTCACCCAATTCCACAATCAGACCACTCATTCTTTCAGAGTTAACATGATCTTCCTTCAATGCCTCATCTTGGAACTCTTTGACTTGCTTCATCACATCAGAGGTCATGATCAATTGGTAAGCTTTCACCCGAATCGGTCCAGGTCTCTCTTTCCGGCTAAGGGCATCCGCCACCACGTTGGCTTTGCCCGGATGGTAATGGATCTCGTAATTATAATCTTTTATGAGCTCCTACCATCATCTCTACCTCATGTTCAAATCTTTCTGCATGAAGAAATACTTCAAGCTCTTGTGGTCGGTGAATATGGTGCACTTCGTACCGTAAAGATAGTGCCTCCAAATCTTCAACGCAAAGACCACGGCTGCTAGCTCCAAGTCATAAGAAGGATAATTGACCTCATGAACCTTCAACTCTCGGGATGCATAGGCTATAATCTTTCCTCTCTGCATTAACACACATCCCAATCCCGGGTAGGAAGCATAAGAATATACCACTAGATCTTCACTTCCAGCGGGTAATGACAGAATAGGAGCTTAAGTCAACATCGCCTTTAATTCCTTGAACGCCTTCTCTTGAGCTTGACCGCATACAAACTTTACATCCCAGGTCAACTTGGTTAGTGGAGAAACGATCTTAGAGAAGTCTTGAATGAATCTTCTGTTATAACCCGCCAAATCAAAGAAAGTACGAATCTCAGATGGCGTCTATGGAGACTTCCATTGCATCACCGCCTCCTCCTTTGCCGGGTTTGTTGGATCTTGTATGCCCAAGACACATACAAGATTGATGTGGTTAGTACGTTATGATCCATTCCGGGTCATACCCAATAACAAGCTAAACAAGCACCAATAAATATTTATTTGTTGATGAGATCATACAAATAAATATTGACACCAATTTAGAAAATGGGTTTTCTAAAATGTTGCTTTTGTAATAGAACAACATTATATGGATAATTTGTTCATGAGAAATTTATTTGTTTCATTATTTATGTTGGTTAAATAATAACAAATAAAAGTGTGTCCATGTTATAAAATTAAAAGAGGTTTTAATTTTATAAAATTAGAGGTTAAGAGTGTAACTTTTTTTTATCAAAAAATGAAATGGGCGGGAACCCATTTCAAATGGATTCGGCCACCCATATGGGTAGGTGAATCATTTTTGTGTCTTAGTTTTTACAAGACATAACTTTACCCTTGCACTCTTCCATCAATCTCTCTCTCTCACACACACACAAGAGCAAGTTCATTTCCTCTCTTCTTGGCTGCATTTTCATTTTTTTAAAAGCTAAAAATTGGGTTTTGGCTTGGCTATTTCGGATTTGCAAGAAGAAGGTCTTGATTTTTGGTGTTCTTCTACCTAACAAGATTAGGTGTTTGCTAAGGCTTGTGGGTATATAAGCTTAAGGACTCCCATTTTGGAGTCTAGACATTCAAGAAGCAACATCTCCTTTCTTCTCATCCTTACTACACATCTTGTTCTTGAAAGGTAGTTTCAAGAACACCCTATGGTTGTTTTTTTTGTTTTTGATAGCACACTATTTCATGTATATATATATGTTCCATGTTCTTGGGTTTTGTTTATGGTTTAAAATGGTACAAATTTCAGATTGTTAACCTCACTTTAAACGCAATATCCGCTGCGTTTTTATAGTTTAAATGGTTAAACTAACTTTGATTTACATGTTACAAAACCCATCAATGGTATCTAGAACCGGATATGTGAAATATGTGCTTCAAATGTTTTTGAAAAGTTAGTTTTCATGGAATTTTTCAACCCATTAGGGGCTGTTTTGTTTTGGATGATTGAATCCCTTATGTTTCAACGTTTTATGTTACATGCTTTAGAGTAAACCTTAAAAGATTAACATCAAATAGTAGATTGTATTGTTTGGACAAAACCCTAATGTTTTGGTTCATGTTGGCCAGAACTTTAAGGTTATAAAAAGGGGTTCGTTGTTGTTCTTGTATGTGGTATATGATACATTTTTTGGTGCGTAACATAGCCTTGACCTTATGTGTTTTGGTTTTGGTTGATTGTGGTTTGTCATGTTTGTTTTGATTCTTGTAAGGGTTGTAACATTTGTGTTTGTATTTTGGGTTGTAATTTATCTATGCATTTGGTTATGTAATAAATAGATTAGGTGCATTTCTTTTATCACAAAAGTTGTATTAGGATATGATTTTGTAAAAGAAGATGCACAAGAAGAAGACCGAAAGAAGGACACAAAAGTCATGGACACTTGAAGCATTTGGATGTGGATTCAAGTGGGTGTTCATAGAAATATTTGATGTGTCATTTTAACCCTTAGGAAAGACCTTATGACAACACTTGTGATGGCAAACAAGTGTGGTCAACTTAGTGGGTATGGTTATGCACTTATGTTTTTATGATTATGCTTGTTTGGTTGCTTGTTGTAAGGTTGTTGTTTGATATTTGGATATGCATAACAAACTCATTAACAAACTTAACAAGATGAAAATTGATGGTTTTTTATAATTATGTTTTTAGTAAAGGTTATTAAAAGGATTAATGATTTTCATAAAAAGGGGTTTTATTAAAAGTGAACCATATGGTACCTTGTATTTGAAAGCATGCAGATATAAGGTACATAGAGTTTTCTATACTAGTATTATGAAAACTTAAAATTTATTTTATAAACAAGTTAAACAACATCCTTTTGCACAACACTTGAGTCACTTGGAAACTCTTAATGGGATAAAGGTCACCTAACCATTTTGAGGGAACTTCTGATTTGAGGTGGGGATACCATATTTGTGGGATAAAGGTCACCTAACCACTTATGTTGGAAAACTAACATGTGTGTGCAAGTAGGGTAACTTGATTTGCAAACCATGTTAAATGGATCACCCACAATATGGTTTACAAAGGTGTTGATGGGATAAACATGTCGACTATACATATGATATTTTAAAGTCGATCCCATACCTCCAGAAGTTGCAAAAGGTTGCAATTGTCAAAACGTTGACTACCTTAATAATTCAAATAATGGGATAAAGGTCACCTAACCACTATTTAAATGTAACGTTGGATTCTATAATTTTAAAACTATGTAGGAAACTTAAAAACGGGCTTTAATTATTAAGATATGAACAATGTCGAAAATACTAAAATTTAACTTTGTTAAAATTTGTAGATGGCCACCAACAACAATTAAAATAATCATATCCCATCCGCTCACTCACTATCACTAAGGACCATTCTCCAAAAGGAGCGTCTAAACCATAATAACTTTATTGATTGGTTTCGAAACTTAAGAATTGTTCTCAAGCAAGAGAAACGATCATATATTTTCGATGATCTGATTCCCGATCAACCTAATGAGGAGGATGAGGAGGCCTACAATAATTGGGTGAAATACACTGAGGACTCGATCCAAGTGTCTTGCCTCATGTTGTCAAGTATGACTCCGGATCTCCAAAAAGAGTATGAACATCATGGAGCATATGACATGATAACCCAGTTGAAGGAAAGGTTCCAACAACAAGCTAGGGTAGAGCGCTTCGAAACGGTTCGAGCACTCCATGCGTGTCGTTTGGATGACACCCAATCTATTTCATCTTATGTACTTAAGATGAAAAGCCACATCGACTGTCACGAAAGGATGAATTGTCCTGTCTTGAAAGAGTTGGCTACGGATTTGATCCTCAACTCTTTGTCAAAAAGGTTTGACAACTTTATCATGAATTATAACATGAACAGGTGGGACAAGAACATAAGTGAACTTCACTCTATGCTCAAAACTGCCGAGGCGGAAAGGGAAAGGGTGTGGTAAGAGCGCCACCACCAAAACCAGCAGAGAAGAAGCAAAAGGTTGCTTTGAATGACCTATGCTTTAAGTGTGGGGAGGTTGGACATTGGGCAAGAAATTTCCCAGTACATCTCAAAGAGTTGCAAGCTAAGAGGGATTTCGGGCAGACCTCAGGTACAATTCACATGATTCATATTGATCTAAATTTAATATCCTTCAACACATGGGTATTGGATACCGGATATGGAACTCACATTTGCAACTTATTGAAGGCGTTCAAAACAAGTAAGGACTTTAAGAAAGGGGATGTTAGCCTCTACATGGGGAATTGGGATAAGTTCAAGTTGAAGGCTGAGGGGACTACATCTTAAAGCTTCCAAATGGTTTGGAAGCAATTTTGAACAATATTTTGTATGCTCCTAGTTTGACTAGGAACATTATTTCTCTTACCCAATTAAGACAATATGGTTATATTTTAACATTTATTAAAAATGAAATTCATGTTTCTTTAAATGGCATATTTCAATTTAAAGCTATTCCTATTAAGGGTATTTATGAATTGGTTCATGAAAACACATTATATGATAGCTCATTGTGCCAAATCACCACTAATAAACTCAAATTAGATTTGAGTGATACCTATCTTTGGCATTGCCGTCTTGGTCATATAAACAAGAAGCGCATACAAACACTTCAAAACAACGATCTTTTAAAAGCAAGTGAATATGATTCATTTGATATATGTGAATCTTGTTTACAAGGTAAAATGACTAAGGCACCTTTTAGTGGCAAATCCGAAAGGGCAAAAGATTTATTAGGCATCATACATTCGGATGTATGTGGTCCTTTTAAGCCAATGACAAGGTACCATGAAAGATACTACATTACCTTTACCGACAACTATAGTCGATATGGTTATGTCTACTTGTTAAGACACAAAGATGAAGCTTTTGAAATGTTCAAAATCTTCCAAAATGAAGTAGAAAATCAACTCAACAAGAAAATAAAAATTATCTGAAACGATAGAGGAGGTGAATACCTAAGTGATGCTTTCAGAGATCATCTTAGAAGTTGTGGTATTGTCTCACAACTATCTCCACCTAGAACACCACAACACAATGGTGTATCCGAGAGGAGAAATCGAACTCTATTGGATATGGTTCGATCTATGATGGCTAGAAGCTTATTGCCTCTATCATTTTGGGGTTTCGCTTTGCTCTCTATGGCCCGTATCTTGAATATGGCCCCAACCAAGAAAGTGGAAACGACACCTTTTGAAATATGGCATGGAAGGGTTCCATCACTATCATATTTCAAGGCATAGTGTTGTGAGGCTTATGTTAAAACTCCCACCCTAACAAGTTAGAAAGTCGTTCCACTAAGTGTATCTTCATTGGATATCCTAGAGATTCTGTGGGATATTATTTCTATGATCCATCAGAACAAAAGGAGTTTGTTGCCAAGAAGGCTGAGTTCTTGGAAGCTAAGTTCCTTACCATTAGAACTAGCAGTAGAACTATGGATCTTGCGGAGGATCAAGAGCCACAAACCGGTACACGTTTGGTTGACACTAGCACTCAACATGACAATGTTGAGAATGATCAAATGTTGATCAATATACACAAAAATGTTCACACATATGGTAGAATTAGTAATCCACGTGAAAGATATGGATTTTTTGTAGATGGATGCTATGTGGTAGATTCTGATGAACTAACCACCTATCATGATGCAATGTCCAATTTGGATTGTGACAAATGGCTTGAAGCCATGAATGTTGAGATGCAATCCATGTATGACAACCGAGTATGGGACTTGGTTGAACCACCTCTTAACTCCAAACTAGTTGGAAGTAAGTGGGTTTTCAAGAAGAAAACCGATATGCATGGAAACTTGGATACTTATAAAGCTAGACTTGTAGCAAAAGGTTTCACTCAAACTCAAGGAGTTGATTATGATGAGACCTTCTCACTAGTTGCAATACTACAGTCTATTAGGATATTATTTTCCATAGCTGCTCATTATGATTATGAGATTTGGCAAATCGATGTCAAAACCGCTTTAATAAATGGATATCTTGAGGAAGATGTCTATATGGTTCATCTTGAAGGTTTTGTCAATCCAAAGCATCCTAACAAAGTATGCAAGTTGAAGAAATCAATCTATGTATTGAATCAAGCATAAAGTTGGAATCATCATTTTGATGAAGAGATGATCAAATTTGGTTTCATCAAAAATACTAATGAAGCATGTGTATATAAGAAAGCTAGTGGGAGCATAATCACTTTCCTTGTATTGTATGTCGATGATATCTTACTATTTGGAAATGACATTCCAACCATGGAAGGTGTAAAATCCTGGCTTGGAAGTTGTTTCTCCATTAAGGATCTTGGTGAAGCCGCCTATATTTTAGGGATAAAGATCTATAGGGATAGATCAAGGCGATTGACAGGTTTGAATCAAAGTGCATACATTGATAAGATCTTGAAAAGGTTCAAGATGGAAAACTCTAAGAAAGGTACCATACCTTTTCAAAGAGGAACTTTATTGAGTAAGACTCAATGTCCAAGCTCAAAGGACGAGCAAGACAAAATGAAGGGAATCCCGTATGCGTCTGCTATAGGATCCATCATGTATGCAATGATATGCACTAGGCCGAACGTGTCATGCGCCTTGAGCATGACAAGCCGATACCAACATAATCCTGGAAACAAACATTGGATGGTTGTTAAGAACATACTTAAGTACCTAAGGAGGACCAAAGATATGTTCCTAATCTATGGATCTGGTGAGGAGGAACTCGTAGTAAAGGGTTACACGGATGCGAGTTTCTAAACTGATCAGGATGATTCACGATCACAATCGGGTTAAATTTTCATCTTGAATGGAGGAGCAATTTCTTGGAAGAGCTCTAAGCAAGATGTGGTTGCATTATCAACTACAGAGTCAAAATACATCGCCACTTCAATAGCAGCTTAGGAAGCTGCATGGTTAAAGAAATTCATTGCCGATCTAGGGGTGGTCCCTTCCGTTCAGGACCCCCTAGAAATTCTTTGTGATAACGAGGGTGTGATTTCTCAAATCAAGGAACCTCGTGCACATCAAAAGACTAGGCACATTGAACGGAGATTCAACTACATAAGGGATGAAGTTGAAAAGGGAAAGATGTGTATTCGCAAAGTTGACACGGATCAAAACATTGCGCATCCACTCATGAAGCTTCTTGAAAAGGCAAAGCATGAAAGTCATACTTGTGCCATGGGTCTTTAATATTCTAGTGACTGGATATGATCTTTAATTTTGTATTTAGATATTGTTACCCTTTATCACTTGAATAAATTATTTGGTTATAGTGTTTCATGTAATATTCCTATTTTGCATGTTTAATATCCATGAGTAAATCATTTACTCAGAATGTCCGTAGTCGTTCATACTTGTGGGAACAAATGTGAAGGTAAGACTATTATGAACCTGGATTGGTAGATATTCATATGGATGAATATAGAGCAAAAGGTTGCTACTAAAGTTCAAAGATATTTGTGGGATAAAAATATTGGACTGACCTACATCTCAAATATTACTACATGGAATCTTCCTCTTTGATCATAAGTAATTTTGAGCAAAGGCGAATGTCATTTGATATCTTTTGCCCTGAGATACATATTGGGTCTTGATATTTACCGAATATTATACTTTGACTTAGTTCTTCGCTGCTCTGAAACATGGCAGTGTATAAGTCTGAGTTCAGGTATAATACAAGGTAATTGTGAGAGACATATGTAGTCAAGATGGGATTTGTCCCTCTTATTCGTTGAGAGTAAGATGTCTAAGGCTTGGTAAAGTTAAATCAATAGAGAATGAACACTCTGTGTATCTGGGCTTTAACATGACATATGTGACAAAAGGATAGATGATTGATTCACCTAAAACATTTAGAGTAAGGTACTTGAAGGGGATGGTGTTATTGAATGGCACTTAATCATACGTATTAAGGGTAGTAAACCGTCGTTAGGCGGTATTTACTGCTTGCATCAATCTTTTATGAATGTTGTGCAAGTGGGAGATTGTTGGATCTTGTATGCCCAAGACACATACAAGATTGATGTGGTTAGTACATTATGATCCATGTCAGGTCATACCCAATAACAAGATAAACAAACACCAATAAATATTTATTTGTTGATGAGATCATACAAATAAATATTGACACCAATTTGGAAAATGGGTTTTCTAAAACTTTGCTTTTATAATAGAACAACATTATATGGATAATTTGTTTATGAGAAATTTATTTGTTTCAATATTTAAGTTGGTTAAATAATAACAAATAAAAGTGTGTCCATGTTATAAAATTAAAAGAGGTTTTATTTTATAAAATTAGAGGTTAAGAGTGTAACTTTTTTTTTTATAAAAAATGAAATGGAGGGGGGAACCCATTTCAAATGGATTCGGCCGCCCATATGGGTAGGTGAATCATTTTTGTGTCTTGGTTTTTACAAGACATAACTTCACCCTTGCACTCTTCCATCAATCTATCTCTCTTACACACAAGAGCAAGTTCATTTCCTCTTTTCTTGGCTGCATTTTCATTGTTTTAAAAGCTAAAAAATTGGGTTTTGGCTTGGCTATTTCGGATTTGCAAGAAGAAGGTCTTGAGTTTTGGTGTTCTTCTACCTAACAAGATTAGGTGTTTCCTAAGGCTTGTGGGTATATAAGCTTAAGGACTCCCATTTTGGAGTCTAGACATTCAAGAAGCAACATCTCCTTTCTTCATATCCTTACTACACATCTTGTTCTTGAAAGGTAGTTTCAAGAACACCCTATGGTTGTTTTTTTCGTTTTTGATAGCACACTATTTCACATATATATATGATCCATGTTCTTGGGTTTTGTTTATGGTTTAAAATGGTACAACTTTCAGATTGTTAACCTCACTTTAAACGCAAATATCCGCTGCGTTTTTATAGTTTAAATGGTTAAACTAACTTTGATTTACATGTTACAAAACCCATCAATGGCCTCTAGAACCGGATATGTGGAATATGTGCTTCAAAAGTTCTTGAAAAGTTAGTTTTCATCGACTTTTTCAACCCATTAGGGCTTGTTTTGTTTTGGATGATTGAATCCCCTCGGGATTCACCACGTGACCAAGAACTGAAGTTCGCGCAACCAAAATGCGCACTTGGAGAATTCGGCGTACAACTTCTCATTTCCCAACGTCTCCAAAACCTCCCGAATGGGACCGACATTGTAAGGATTCCTGAAGTCTGATGCAACCCAAAACTGCCTAAGTGTTTCAGCAACATGCACTAAGTACTGAAGTGAAGAATGCTTCGGAAGAATTACACAAAGCATTAGAAAATACTCTAAGTGTAATATCTTCCGAAGCCAAGACCAATATCTTCCGAAGCCTAACATGAAGTCTTCCGAAGCTTGAAGAGACAAAGTCTTCCGAAGCTTCAACCTATGAAGACAGATTTCTTCCGAAGACTTTTAGTACACATGCTTTATCTGATGTACTGTTCCATAAAGCACCTTTTCCGCTGCGTCTCTGATAAGTCACCAACTTACAAGAGTTGGTGAAAAGGTCCATGCTTTGGTAACTGTACATTGAGGTCTTGAGTCTGAAACTTTCCACTTTATGTACTTTATCCTTTTTGTAATGTATAAGGATGTGAGCTATGGCATGTCATAGTCACAAGGTCAAAAGGCAAATATGCCTTTTGATCCTACAATTGATTTTGTTAGTGTCTAGTCAATTGTATCCAGCTGGCTTTCATAGTACAGCCGGCTGTAGGTTGTAGTATAAGTATTCCAAGTTCTTGTATCTTTCTAAATGCTTTGTAACACTTGTAAAAGAACTTGAGAAAGAACTATACTGCTACCTTGAAAACTATACTCTCTTGTTCTGTCTCTTGCTTTACTTGTGTTCTCTGCATCACCTTTGGTTACCTAGTTCACTGTTTGATTAACGTTTAGTTAATCTCCTCATTGTGTTGTTGTGTTGTAATTGTGTTCAAGCCCTTGAACGATCCTGCAGACATGCTCTATCACTCTCTTCGAATAAATCAGGATATCATCAATAAACACAATCACTAATTTATCCAACATCGGCCAACACACTCGATTCGTAAGATCCATAAAAGCAGTTGGCGCATTGGTCAAACCAAAAGACATGACAAGAAACTCGTAGTGTCTATAGTACGTGCGAAAAGCTGTCTTAGGAACATCCTGATCCTTCACTTTCAACTAATGGTAACCAGATCGAAGGACTATCCTTAAAAACCAACTGGCACCTTGAAGTTGATTAAACAAATCATCAATCCTTGGTAACGGGTATCGGTTCTTTATTGTCAACTTATTCAGCTTACGGTAGTCAATACACATGCTCATGCTACCGTCTTTCTTCTTCACAAACAGGACCGGATCACCCCAAGGGCAGATACTCAATCTAATAAAACCCTTATCAAGCAGCTCTTGCAATTGCTCCATCAACTCTTTCATCTCAGTCGGAGCCAAATGATACGGTGCCTTGGCAACAGGTTGGGCACCCGGTATCAAGTCAATCTGGAACTCGATCTCACAGTCAGGTGGCACTCCTGGTAGGTCTTCGGGAAATACACCTGGGAAGGCACACACAACCGGTACATCAGACAGTTGTGGTGTTAGCGTATCCACATCCTTTACATAGGCCAAGTAGGCACTACATCCACGCCTCATGCACTTTCCCACCACCACCATTTAGATTATTTTCGGGATCGTCATGACCCGATGCCCATAAACCGGTACTGAACTCCCGTCAGCCGCTATCAAACGGATCATCTTCTAGCGACACACAATGTTCACCTCGTAGTCCGCTAACCAATCCATCCCAAGAACTACATCGAAACCACCTAAGGTCATCACGAATAGTCTAACAGGAAATTTATGACCTTCTAATTCGACATCACAGCCTTCTATCATATCAGAAATCCTAGTAGACTTACCTACGACACTTTTTACATCAAAGGGCGCATCAACACTCCTACTACTAAAAGGCAGTTTAGTATAGAAAGCACCAGAAATAAAACTTTTACTCGCACTAGAATCAAATAACACGGAGGCTAAAGTTTAGTTTACTAGAAACGTACCTGACACAACATCAGGGTCCGTCCTAGCCTCATCTAGCGTCATCGTTAACGCGCTGGTGCTCGTCCTCAGTCCTTCTGTTCCAGTCTTCTTCACCCAAGAAACCTCAGCCCTTGGCTTCTTACAGTCTCTACTCATGTGACCACTTTCCCAATAGTTGAAACAACTCATAACCCCATAATCTCTAGCCATATGACCAGGCTTCCCACACTTGAAATAAATGTTTGATCCCCATTTCCATTCCCCTAAATGCTCCTTCCCGCATTTGCCACACATCTTCGACCCCGTACCAGGTGTGACCACACGAAGATCATGCACCCGTGCCTTCTTGTTACTCGTCGGGGCACCACCCCGACCAAAAATTTTCCCATTCCAACTTCGATCACCACCACCCTTCTTGCTTGCCTCAACCACCACCACCTCTCGCTCATCATACAACCTTCCTGGCAAATCAATTGCCAACCTAAACATGCTCGGTCAGGCAGTGATCATGTGCTTGTGGATATCCGTCGGCAAGCCCCGAATATACCACTTAATCTTTCGTAATAGAGGCATCACCTGGTCCGCCACCAACCATGCCATCTCATTAAATTTGGTGGTGTACTGCTGATGTGTCATCATCCCTGCCTCCAACTGTAGCAACTCTCTCTCAACCTTGTGCATCTCCCTATGAGGACAAAACTCCTCAATCACTAACTTTTTTAGCTAAGACCATCTTATCCTCCCAATAGCCCGACTACACTCAGCTTGGACAATATGTCCCACCAGCATAAAGCTAAGTCCACGAAAGAGTGGGCAACAAACTTCACTTTCTGATATTCTCGACACTCGCTTATGTTCAGAACAGCTTCCATTTCTCTCACCCATCGGTGAGAAGCAGCGGCAGTGCCATTACCATCAAAAGTAGGGGGCTTATATCTTTGAAATGCCCTGTAGTTACAGCCTCATGCCGCCTCCAACGCAGGCTCTTCTTATTCTTCCTCTTCATCATCGCAAAGAACCGTTTCAGGCTCCGGTTGCTCCCGTCCTCCCGAGGACCTATTCCTCTTTTTCTTTTCCCCTTCCCTCATAGCCTTGATAACTTCGGTCACCATAGATGATAAGATTGTCTACATGACCTGATGAACTTCTTCCATAACAGCCTCTTTTACTAAGGCTCTCAAATTGGCGCTCTTATCACCACCCTTCGGATAAGGGGTCTCGGGTTCTTCATGAACCACCTTTTCAACTCTAGACCTTCCTCTTTTCGGTTGTAGTTCAGCGCCATGACCTCCACCATGTAAATGTTTCGAAGATCTATCACTGGCCATCCACACACACTAAAATATTCAAACACCAACATGGTCATTCAAGGGAACACCTTAGTTTATGTCAACTATAGTAAGTCCCTAATAACAGTGGTGAGTTATGATTAGCCACTTTCTTTACTCTTCATACCCCAAGCATTACCTACCATGACTACGTCAGTATCTAAATCTACAAACGACACATAACCACATAACATTCGCACATAATACCGGTTATCACTAAAAAATACCTGATGGCACGCAACTACTCAGACTGGCATCCTCCCCTTTCTATCCCATTTTAAGTTTAAGTTTAGTTTTATTTTGAAAATTTACCCATTTCATTTAAACTTTGGCTCTTTTACCAAGTTGTAAGGCCCTGCTCCCGGGACACTCACACCTGGTCAATCATTACACATAAAACATATAATTACATCAATTTAAAGAAAACGTTGCAGTGGAAACATTAAATCAAATATTTCTTTTCATTATAATAAATGTTTTTGCAAAATAATACAACATTCGTTACAAAATATCGATTGTTCGCATTATAATGTAAAAACATTGTACAAAAGAATGCCATCCAAAAGAGCTGAGTAGCCGCCCTGTGCCATCCTCAATAGCATTACCTGCCAACTGGAAACACATAAAAGCCAGTGTTGCTGAGTGAGTTCTAGTTTTATAATAAAACATACTTTATCTTTCATCTAAAACCGTCATTTACTTTCTTTCAAATCATACCAGACTTAGAATGTAATCAGAAATTATACATACATATAGATAATAGTTATTATCTTCATCATCGTTCATTTCGTACATTTATTATCTTTTGTTTCCATCTAGGTCCTGTCATGTGCTTAACTCCCTCTAGATTTTCCCGTTTTGGCAAGATTGGTCCCTCGACTTTGGACTTTATTTCTTTTCTTTCTTTTTTTTCTTCTTGCTTTGGCTTCAAAGGAAATAACCGAGTGTTACAGTATTTATTACAATAAAGTCGCAAACACAGTATATCTTCAATATCTTCACTCGGTTCTTCGTCTTGAACTTGACGTTTGACTATTGTTGACTTTGACTGAGACGTTAACTTTTGTTGACTTTGACTATGTTTTTAATATATACTATCTTGTACAACTCCAACATGTGCCGACCATCGAATCTTAATCTATTTCTTCCTTCTATCCTCTTCTCTTCACGAACTGTACACTCGCACACACACGAACTTTAATTTAAGGGCCAACTATAATCACATAGTCATAATCATCTGAAATCTAAATCTCGCACACCAGCCAACTAATTGTTTGAAAACACCCAAAACGAGCAGGTTCACAACTGTTTGAGCATAAAACAACTATTTATAATCCAATCATTTAAATTTCAAATTTAAGATGTGTATTCAGGTTTAAGGTGGTTTCACTATAGCAACCCTTTTAATTTAACCCACTAGCTAGACAACACTTGGGTTACCCACATACAAATGGGTTTGGCTTATACACATTTGAAGTGTTTGCGTGTTTGAGCTGTACAAAATAGTCTATATTATCAACACAGTCAAAGTCAACAAAAGTCAACATCACGGTCAAAGTCAACAAAAGTCAAACACGACACGTTCAAGACGAAGAACCGAGACGAGACGTGAAGATTAAGATGACTAGGAGTTTTATTGTAATAAATATATTATATGAACAAAATATGTTTTATCTTGTTTTTAGTCATTTTTATGTTTTATATGTAATTTACATTAATTAGCCTAATCTTATGGGGTTAAGTGCAATTAGTGAATATTAGTCTAGACAACAAATAGGTTAATTGTCATTAGTGTTGAGAGGGTTGAATGACCAGTAGATTAAGAGATTACTTGTAAACATTATTTGCAATCTTATTGATGATCCAAAGTGTTGTAGCATGTTTATTATATTTTCATGTATAAACTTCATGATTTGATTCAAGTTTGATCATCCTGGATTTACAATTTGGTATCACAGCCATTTTGGATTAATTCAATGAAGATTTGAAGATTTTTAGAGAGAGAAGTTGAGGTTTTGGGTGTTTTTCTTCAATATCAAGTTTTCATCAATTTTAGATCAAATTCGAGTGTATTTGATATGGAATTTGCTTTAATTTGGTTTGTTTTGGTTGGGGAAGCTCTGTTAATCATCAGATCTCAAATCCATTAAGTTTTTGATGATTTCAGATTGATTTCATGTTGAAAAAGCTTTTCAGCTTCGTCCAGCGAAATTATAGATTCATCTAGCGAAACTGCTTGTTCTTTGAGCAAAACTACAAGTGTTTTACACTTTATAGTTAATTTTTGGCATCTCTGCCAAACTAGTTTCATTGAACAAAAGTTCTATAGTGCTTGTGGGTGTTTTACAAGCGAAATTGGTACCGAAAGTGTCATTGAACAAAAGTTCAAGCTTGTTCCGTGCGAACTTGTCGGCGAAACTAAGCTGTTTTAGGCATTTGGCTAGCGAAACTACGGTCGGCTCAGCGAAACTAGAGTTCACAATGAAACTAGCTCTGCTCTATAATTTGGGCGAAACTATCATTTCTTCAGCTTGACCCCACTTGCTAAGATTGTCTAGCGTGACATTTAAGATATATTTTTCCCGGGGGAGAATTATTTACAAATTTTGGGAAAAAACAATTTTGGGTGTTTAATTATTCAAAATTTTACAATCATCTCATCTTCAAAAGACTTTAAATCTGATAATCTCACAATGGCACGAAGCCGCTTTGACTCTTTTATAGGTACAAAGAAAGAAAAATTGTCAGATTTAATTGATCGATTTTTGAAAGTAGCAAATAATCTAAAGAAGCATGTGCCTGATCTCAATAATCATGAACAAATTCAAAAGCTTCTCGACTACCTTCCATCTACATGGAATCATCAAGTTAAAATGTTAAAGCAACAAAGAGGTTATGTCGACACAAAACTTATGGATATGATCAACAGACTAAAATCTCTCGAGCTGGATATTCAAAGAAAAGAATTTCAGCAAGTCATGTTCCCACATCAAACCAACACGCTTAATACTAAACTTGTTTCTTCTGTAACAAGCATACTTGATTACAGAGCCGAGCTGATTAAAAAGGTGAAATTATTGAGAACTGATTTGGATTCCACTGTTAAAATCAAAGAAAATTGTGAAGCTCTGAGAGTTGACAATGATAGTAAACGAGAGTCTGTGATAACCAATGAAGATAAAGCTAGAAAATCTTATAAA
The DNA here is from genome assembly GCA_025506515.1 of Flaveria trinervia. Lineage (NCBI taxonomy): Eukaryota > Viridiplantae > Streptophyta > Magnoliopsida > Asterales > Asteraceae > Flaveria > Flaveria trinervia. The sequence goes on from CM046452.1 coordinate 23,056,570, forward strand.
AGAGAGAAAGAATCTGAGGCTGACCAGATGCTGATGGTCAAACAAGAGAACCAACAAAAATTCACAAGGGTTTGCAACTGTGAGAAGAGCTTAGCTGCAGAACGAACTATCATGCATCTTACTTATGAGACTGTTCAGGATATGTGTTCTTCTTCTTGAAAAATTCGTTTATTGGGGATTTATAAGGCAAACAGAATGTTATTGGAAAATGAAAAGGAATTAAAAACAATCAATCAGGAATTAAAGAAAAATGAAACTGCTTTTTCAAGGAAACTTATTGAAGCATTGGCCGAAAATGATCTTTTAAGAAGAAATTTTGGAGCGTAATGTTGAAATTACTATTTTAAGAGAAAGGGCTGTTTTAGCTCAATTTGAAACAACTCAGCTTCAAACGAAGCTTGGTAAATGGACCCTTTCACATATGAAAAAGGATGAGTTTATTGCTAAAAAACAAGGGGCGCAGGTAAAACATGGGATTGGATATAAATCTGATGGTGAAACAGTATTTAATATAGTTCCACCTCCTTCAACTTTATGTTATTCACCAATCCCCAGACCTCATTCAACAAATGATTTGATTGAAGCTGCAGAAACTAATCGTTTAAATGTAGGATTATGCAGCGTTAATCTTAAATAGGTTAGAGATGTGCAGGATTCTCCTATAGGTTTAGGATTCGTCAGGAAAGGGTCTGATAAGAAGATTAATGACGATTCCACTTCTGATGCTTCAACACTAATATCAGTTGCTTCACCAACTTTCTTCAAAAAATTTAAACCAGGTAACATTCCTTTGTTTGTTCCTGTCAGGTTTGTCAAAGAAGGAACATTTGTTGAATCATCAAGCAATGAGAATCCTATAACCGAAGTCGACACAATAGGAGGTGTCAATCAATATCCTTTGGAAGCAGATCTGTGTATACGAGACTGGATAAGCTCAGATGATAAATTAACCATAGAGGTGTGTTAGTTCCTCACAGATCAGGATGTCTCCTAACATGTCAATTCACAAAATCTTCCAAAAGCTAAATGAAGACCAATACGGATCTCTTCCCTAATTTCAAAGCAACCCAGTCAATCAATGAAGGTCTCATTCCCTGTTCAGCATAGCAAATGCCAAAACAAGTAAGAATCTGCTACAAGCTCAAAGCAATCCTTTTCAGCACATGCGCAACATGGGACTACAAAAAATCAAAAGCCACTCAAGGCTTGTTTTGAGTGTGGAAAAAAAGGTCATGTGGTAAAGAAGTGCCCTCAAACACTTGCTTCGAATGGTAAAGGTGAAATGAATTGCTTCTTCAAATGTAAGTCTACAAAGAATGTTCCAGACGGTAAAGACAACACGTGTTGTTTCTCTGGATAAAGGGGTAAAAAGCACATATCTTTGAATGGTTGGATGAAAAACCCTCCATCTAAACCTTTTCATGTGAAGCCAGTTTCACATGATTCAAAGATGAAAATGACCAAAGGTTTAAAACCAAATTCTTTTCCTTTCGGTCTTAAACTGAAAATGATTTCCAAATTTAATTCATTCAAATCCAAATTAATTGAACCGAAACAAATTTGGCAAATTATAAAGAAGGATACAAATATTCCTGATGCAATAAATGGTTGTGTGCAGAAGCAGGTATCTTATATTGATGAAAAAGGAACTTCCAGGACTATGATGGCCTGGGTTCCCCTTTCTAACTAATCTGTTTATGAGTGCAGGAACAATTCAGGAGGACTGTTAGTAATCTGGTTTACTGACAGGGATTGTCCTAATTCAAATTTGAGGCGGAACAAACGGGTTAAGTCATGGTATTATATCCACAATCTGGATTTTTATCTGTATTATCATAGTTTTTACTTCACAGTCACTGCATATTTCTTGATAATTCATTTCTTATCTTGATAATTAGTGTAATTTGGAAGACCTTCTTTGATAAAATTTTATTTTTGTATAGTTTTATAAAAAATATAAATAAATAATATAAAAATATAAATAAAAGTTTACAAAAATAAAAATTTAGGGGGAGTGTATAGTAAATAAAAATGAAAAGAAAACTGGGAACTTGATTCGAGATGATTGAGAAATGATTATATATCTTCTTGAAATGCTTGTTTTTGCATGACTTGCATTTAAAAAATGAGAAATGATAGTAACTGATGTTGTTATCTGATTTATATCTTATTTTTTATTTGGAAGTGAAAGAAAATCAAACAGATTCTTTAACGATATGCTAGGTAGGCTCAGCTTGAAGAATAAAGTATACAGCAGCTATATGATTTAAATTTAAATATCTACTTAAGGATGTTTGGATTTACGTGATCATTTTTGGCCTGCATAAAAACTGAGTCCCAGCAAAAAGTGGATTGAGAATTGATCTTTGGCTCTTGTTCCGTACATTTGTGTCTTGTATTTGTGCTAATCTCCTCTGCCATATGATAGTACTGACCTGGAGTGATGATCTCCTCTGCTGTACAGTAGTACTGACCTAGAGCTCTAATCAGCACATATTTAAATGGTGATATCCTCTGTTATACGTGAGTATAGACCTGGAGCTCTCATCATTTTTGTCTAAGTAGTGTCAAATCATCTAAACGATGAATTCATCACAGAATGAAATGTTCTGTTGATAATCACTTGCAAACTAATACACAAGCCTTGCTTTATAAAGATCATAACAAAATTCAAGAAATCCTGAGGTTGGGTGAGGTTTTTGCCAAATGATTGTGGGGTCGTAGCATTCTTAAATATTTAATCGAACCTTAACGAATCATTTGCTGCTTGTTGAAAAAGATAAGGCATGGGTTTAAGTGAACAGACATATCAGCAATCGTTATTGATCTGTTTGAGGATTTCAAAATTCATTCAAAGACTGTGATTAGATTTAGTTATGAGTATGATCTCATTTCTTGTTGCTGATTCAATTCACATTTGTGCTAAAGTATATCTTGAGGATGTGATCTCATGATCGACTCAGTTCTCGGTTATATAAAAAAATTAATAAACAAAAAATTGATATAATAAATGTATATAATATAAAAAAATTTATAATAAAATTTCATTTTAAATTCTTTTAGGTCTTCCATATTATGTTGTTACATTTTTATCATTTTTCATGCATTTCATAGAAATTGCATACAAACGAACACGGGTTCGCTTGTTTTTCACACATAGATAAACATGGGTTTATTTTGTTAAAATGATAGGATCTAATTAGAAATGTCGAGATTTTGTTTCAGAATGTGTTAAGATTTTTGCTTTAAGTGATGGCCGATCATCAGTTGAGTAGTGTACCTGATTAGAAAACCTGTTCCTCAAGTTTGCAGAAGATACCAAGCTAAGAATCCTCCTCCTACATCTTCTGAAGCACTCAAGATTAGAGATTTGGGAAAGCTGTTTTAATATCCTTGTAAAGCTTGCACTCGAAAATGGGGAGCATATAAATAGGGTGAGCATATGAGATGAATAATCTTTCTAATCAGATTCAGAAAGATTCAAATTGAAGATCTTTTACTAATAACTTCTCGGTGCTAATTTCGTTTGAAGACGTTGATAATGATAGATTAAGGGGGAGTATTGTTGGAGCTGTACAAGATAGTTTATATTATCAACACAGTCAAAGTCAACCAAAGTCAACGTCACGGTCAAAGTCAACAAAAGTCAAACACGACACGTTCGAGATGAAGAATCGAGACGAGACGTGAAGATTAAGATGACTAGGAGTTTTATTGTAATAAATATATTTTTGTGAACAAAATATATTTTATCTTGTTTTTAGTCATTTTTATGCTTTATATGTAATTTCCATTAATTAGCCTAAGTCTAGGGGTTAAGTACAATTAGTGAATATTAGTCTAAACTATAAATAGGCTAATTGTAATTAGTGTTGAGAGGGTTGAATGACCAATAGATTGAGGGATTACTTGTAAATATTATTTGCAATCTTATTGAAGATCAAAGGGGTTTTAGTGTGTTTATTATATTTCATCTATAATCTTCATGATTTGATTCAAGTTTGATCATCCTGGATTTACATATTGCGTCAATGGATCGAGTAGCCCATGGATTTTACCCAAACATATGTGGGTAGTTTTTATTTATTTATTATGAAATGGGTGAGTTAGTTCACTAATTATAGATTCATTGTTGTGATTTTAAAAATAATTAATAACAATAATAGTAATAATAAAATAATAATAATAATAATAATAATAATAATAATATAATAATAATAATAATAATTAATAATGATAATATTAATACCAATAATAATAATAGTCATTAACAATAATAAAGTTAAATCAACATTTTTATTAATATCACTCAAAACAATAATTACACACATTTATTTGTATTATTAGTAAATAAAATCTAAAATAAGTGTAGCAAATGTGTAAAAACAATAATTACATACATTTATTAGTATTATTAGTAAGTAAAAAATAATTGTATCTAACTAAAAAGATAACCTAAGCACTCACTGACTTTCACTTTCTCATCTCGCCACCAAATCTCCGTGAGTTTGCTGTGTCGCGACACCCCACTATCCCAACTCTCAATTCTAGCATGAAACTCGCATCCTCCAAAACAAATTGCAGCCAACCACCGAGAGTTGTTGTAGCCCTCCACCTACCCCATCCAAGTTGTAGCCCGCATCCATCAACTTTATGGCTGACGTAACTTTGGTGGCGGCTACCAGAATATGTGATACCAGCCACATACATCAAGCTTTCATGCTTTTAAGATTAGTTTTATAACGTGTTTCTTTTTTTATTTTTTTGTATTATTAGATTCAAACCCTAGATTTTAGTTTACTAATTTTGGTGTTTTTATTGTTGTTTGTTTATTTGTTTGAGTGACTTTGGTATCTTGACTGTGTTCAAGCCGAAATGTTTGTGTGTACATGATGTTTGTTGTATAATGAAAAATGTAGTAGTAGTCAGAGTAAGGTTTAACATGTTAAAATGAATTATTTTGTAATTTTTATTCAAGTTGGTATGTCCATTTTACTATAATAGATAAGAGAATAGAGTTTTTTTAAACTTAGTTAATGTGGATTGGAATTGAAGTTTCTTTAAGAATTATATTGAGGAATAGAGTTCATTGAGTCTCACCTAACCCAATCCAACCCGTTAATCTGTAAATCAACTTGATAGAAATTATAACATAAAAACGTGTTACCCCATTGGAAAACATTTTGTTCCAACTCGACCCCATCGGATGACCTTTATTGGATTTGTGTGTTTATGTATATATGGTTATGTTTATGTGTATTTTTGTATGTCTGTGTACTTATACAAATACATACATACATATACATATATATATATATATTATATATATATATATATATACATATATATGTATGTATATATACATATGTATGTATGTATATATATATATATATATATATATATATATATATATATATATATATATATATATATATATATATTTCTATGTATGTTACTAGATTGTTAAGTTCTAAAACATGTGGATTTTATTATTTTTGACTCTAATAATGCAATGAAACTCCCAACTGCCACAAGATTATTGAACTTGAAATTAGATGGTATTATTTTTGACTCGTCATTTGATAAACTACTTCCAATCATCAAAGACATTCTACTAGATGGGGATAAGCTATGTACAAACTTTTAGGAGACCAAAAAGATATTAAAGCCATTAGAGTTGCCAACATAAAGAATTCATGTATGCCAAAACCATTGCATGCTATTCCATGGGGAACATTCTAATTTGGATAATTGTAATGTATGTAAGGAAAGCAGAAACAAGGAAAGAGGAAACAAGGTGTCTAAATTTGCATTGACTTATATGCCAATTGGAACAAAAATTTAAAGATTGTTTTATTCAAATAAGAAAACACAACATTTAACTTGGCACGTAGATCATGTGAGACAAGAGGTAAGATGAGTCATCCTAGTGAAGTTGAGGCATGGACTGTCACACCTCGAAAATAACAGTGGATAGTAAGTGACATGGTGATAAGGGAATTTGGAATTATTCCAACGGTTATAGTCAAACGTTAATGATTAAATGGTTGACTACAAATTAATAGATTTTTACCTTTTAAAAGCGAAATAAGATCAAATTTAAACTTAGTTACAACTAATGTGCTATTTGTTTTTTCTGCAGAAAAACGTCTGCAGACATCTGCAGCAGAAGAGGTGGACCAAATGCCTGCAGTCTGCAAGAAAAAGGCTGTTTGTTTTGTTTAACATCTGCAGAACGCTGAAATAATCTGTAATTAAATTAAATTTATTTTTTAAATTTTAAAAACAACTAATACATTAATATATAAATAAAAGTCATAGAAATAAATTAATATAACCAAATTCAGAAGCAATTTCAGATATTAACCATTTTGGTTCCCCAAAACGAGCTTCAATTATGAAACAGAAGTGAAATTGGATGCAAAATTGAACATCGACACCATCCAATTCCTAACACCAGTAATCAAACTGAGCTGACTTCTCGAGCCCATGAAAATGCTCCTCAATTTTCAGGTTCAGGGTTACAGCCCGGTGACTTTCTAACTCAGCAAATGCTTTCTGAAGTTGTTGTATTCTCGAGTTTGTAGATTCCAAAAGTGTAGAAACAGAAACCGTATCTTCCATCGCAAGTGATCACTACAAACCTTCAAATACAGCCAAAACAAACACTATAACAAACGAAAATGCAAAAATACCTAAAACTGATATAAGTAATTGATACAACAATTAAACTACAACATCCACTATGAACACCTGTTGAAATCAAGGTTCATAAACATTCAAACTAAAACCATTTCATAGACCTCAACCCTTAAAACCAAACAATTGCGATACTACACATGAACTGAATCTCTGATTCTCTTCACTAGACAAAACGAAACACTTCTGGATGTTTAACTATGTAGCACCATCACCATCCAAACTGAATTTCATGAACAGAACGCCAAATCGATGCTTAATTATGTAGTATCATCACCATCCGAACTGAATTATTCGACAAAACGCTTAACATATGTTTAATTACATATCAATTAACATTAATAGAAACCTCAAAAACTAGATCAACTAACAAACAATGATTTCATATGTAAGAAAAAAGCAATTGGATCTGATTACTGAACAATAGCATTACGATTATTACAGTACGATTCGCTGAAGAAAGTAAGCAATTGATAGAACTTACGGAATTAGGAGGTCACGGTGGCGGAGACGGTGGTTGACGACGGTGGAGATGGTGGTCAACGGCGGCGGATTGTGGTTCCGATCAATCCATTTGGTGGTGGGGCACGGCCAAGATGCTTGTGAATATGAAGATGGGGAGGGGGCCGAAGGGGAGCATGCGCGGTGGGTGGCGGTGGCGGTGGCGCGGTGGCAACCGGGGGGGGGGGGGGCGGCCAAGATGCTTGTGAAGATGAAGATGAAGATGGTTGTGTGAAGATGGGTGGGGAATGAGATGGAAGAGAAGAGGTTAGAAGAGGTGTGAAGACATTATTCCACCTCTTCTCCGTGCAGAGGTGAGGAAGACGTTTTTCCAGAAAACAAACAGTGTGCAAAGTAAAAACCTCTTCCCACGTCTGCGAGCGCGCAAATGAAGAGGTGGGGAAGAAGTTTTTCCAAAAAACAAACACCCCCTAACTTGTTTTGTTATAGAACCAAAATATTGACCCGTGATCACATCCCGACACTTAACCATTAGCTTGTCCCTAAGTAAAGCTTTTCAATTACTTTAGAACTTTTATTACCAACACATTCTCCAATCCCTTACTCATTCTCAATTTTGGTTATGGTCATACCCAAATTAGCATACTTTTTTCTTTTAAAGAAATTATATTAATTTTTTTCGTTCAAACAAAATGATGTCAATTCAGATTCACTTAACCAAGCCTAACATGCCTTCATTTTTTGTTGATTCATATAATCATATTTTTTTCAAAATACACTGAAAGTATACACAAATCAAAATACATTTGTAGGTTTTATTAGACTTAGGTTAAGGGTAAGAATTTAAGGATAAAAATGGCTTAAAAGTGATGAAATCCAAAAATTGAGTAAGGTTACCTTTTTTAAGGTCTATTATTGATATCAATGTATTTTTAATTGTGAGGCAAACATTGGCCCATCTTTTATTATTTTTTAACTTTTGTGGGGTACACTAACATTGGCCCTCTTTTGATTTCTCGCTTTTCGAACCATATGACCTTTTTCATCCTATTTTAAATAATTGAAAACTTCCTTATTGGCTTACTGAAGTATGAGGCTTGGAACTTTGGCCATGTTTTAACACGTAATCACTTATTCAATTTGGATTTCATCAAAAACAAAACTAGAATAGTTAAAGGCTTCATACTTTTCTGTGTTTCATCATGTATAGGATTGGGTACTACATTGATTTCTTTTGGTTTATAATGAGTAATTTTGGGTATCATCTTAAAAAAAGAAAAAATAAAAAGGCTTTTTAATTCCTAAGGCTCGATCCTAATGACTTTATCAATTTTGTGCATAACTTGGTTTCTTGCTTGAAACATTCTATATGAATTATTGTTTTTTAACTCTGGGAATTTAATGTAACCTATGAATGAAAGATCTACCTTCTAGCTTATTATCATCAGTTAAATAAAGCTAAAGTCTTTTTTTCCTATTTTGAACATTAAAACAAATCTAACCACAACCAAGAACCAAGAACCAAGAACCAAGAACCAAGAACCAAGAACCAAGAACCATGCTTAAGTAGGTAACTAGTAAATGATTTGTACTTAAAGATTTAATATTTACATAGTTTGAAGCATTCTTAGGATATTTTTTAAAAAGATACTTTTTTCAATTTTGGCACTATTCTCATTTGTTTTCCCCATCCTCACACTTGGGATACATTGTCCCCGATGTATGGTTTTAAAACATTAATAACTATGGCTATAATGAATAAACAAGATATGCAAGGATTACATAAATCTAATCATTAGTGAGTCTTCATTAATTGACTTACACCCAAGAAGAAGGAATCAATTATAAAGAAGTCTTTGCTCCAGTTGCAAGACTGAAGCAATTTGTGTCTTCCTGTCTTATGCTTCTTATATAAAATTCAAGGTGTTCCAGATGGACATAAAAAAGGTGTTTTCTTGTATGGAACAATCACTGATGATGTGTATATCAAGCAACCTCTAGGGTTTTGAAGGTTCATAATATCCTCATCGTGTGTACAAGCTTAGTAAAGCTCTGCATGGTCTTCATCAAGCTCTTAGAATTTGGTAAGAAACATTATCACAACATTTGATTCAACATGGATACACGCGAGGGAAAATTGATCCAACTTTGTTTATAAAGAAGGATGGTGACGATCTCTTATGTATTCAGTGTGTGTTAATGATATCATATTAGGTTCTCCAAGTCCAAGGTTGTGCAATGAATTTGAAGAAATCATGAAGTCTTGTTTCCAAATAAGTTGTATGGGCGAAATTAACTTTTTCCTTTGACTTCAAGTGAAACAATCCGCGGATGAAATTTTATCAATCAAGAGAAATTCATTGAAAAACTCTTGAAAAAGTTTTAGCTTCAAGATTGTCAATCTATGAGAAAGCTAACTAATGTTAATACCAAGGTTAAACCTGATCTGAAAGGAAAATCAATTCACCAAACTTTATACAGATCTATGATCGGCTATTTAATGTAACTTATTGCATCTAGACCTGATATAATGTATGTTGTTTGTGTCTGTGCAAGGTATCAATTTGACCTGAAGGAATCTCACCTTATCATTATCAAACAATATTGAAATATCTCAAAGAAAAACCAACTCAAGGGTTATGGTCAAGTTACAAGGATACACAGATAGAGATTATGAGGGATGTTGCCAAGATCATAAATTTATGATGGGTGGTTGTTAGTTTTTAGGTCACAAATTAGTCTTGTGGCTATGTAAGAAACAAACAAATATACTCGTTTCAACTGTAGAAGCTGAGTATATAGATGCATGAACATGATGTTCTCAAATACCTTTGTTACAAAACCAACTATTGGATTACGGGTTCAATTTTCTTAACACTCCTATTTACATTGATAACACTACTGCTATGTTTATCACAACTAATTTTTTCCAACACTAAAAAACAAAGCATATCGAAATTCGATATCATTTTCTAAGAGATAACTCTAATAAAAGGTTTAATTATTTTTATTCAAATCTCAACTGAAAAATTATTGGCTAATCCTATTTACAAAATCCTTTTTACGAGGACGGTTTTGACGGGTTTGTAAGAACACAAAGCCATAGTTTAACCATTAAACTTTCTGAAAACGCAGCGGAATAACAACATTATAAACTTGTTATAAACTGAAAACAGGTTCATTAGGTGACCATATCAATGTATGAAACAAACCCATATATCAAAGGATCATTGTATGTGAATGAGCATGCTATGTGAACATAAAACAACATAATATGACAACCACAAAAGGCTGCCATAACTACCTTTCAGCAGCCTTCAAAAATCAAATGAAAGAAGGATGAGATGAAAATGATGATGATATTGTTTATGCAGCCCTCAAAGAAGAGAACCTCATGTTGTAATACCCACAAGCTTCTTCCAAACACCTTTCTTTGTTAGGGAGCTTTACCCCAAAAGAAAACCCCTTAGAAGAACAATCCGAATCAGCCAAAACAGCCAAGAAAAACCGATTTTTCAGCTTTGTTTTGCTTCTTCAATTCGAAAATTAGCTTTCTTCAAAGAGAGAAATATTGCTTTGTGTGTGTGAGAGAAAGTGTAGTATAGATGGTTGCTTGAATGAATCAATTAAGTCTTGTAGAAGCCAAGACATAATGTGGTTCCCTATGCCCCTTGGGCGGCCGCAAGCACCAACCCAAAAAGGGTTTCCCACCCTTTTGAAATTTTTATAAAATCAACACTTCCATGCATATTAAGTTATAAAATTAAAACATAGTCTAATTTTATAACATGACACACTTTTATTTGACATTATTTAACCAACTTAAATAATGTATCAAATATATATCTCATGAACAAATTATCCATATAATATTGTTCTTTCACAAAAGAAATATTTAGAAAACCAATTTACAAAATAGGTGTCAATATTTATTGTATGATCTTAACAATAAATAAATAATTGTTGGTGTTTGCATAGCTTGTTATTGGGTATAACCCGACTTGGATCATGACGTACTAACCACATCAATATTCTATGTGTTTTGGGCATATGAAATCGTACAATCTCCCACTTGCACAAGATTCATAGGAGATTGATGCAAGAAGTAAATACCGCCTAACAACGGTTTACTACCCTTAATACTCATGACTTATAGCCATTCAATAATATCATCCCATTCAAGTACCCTACTTGAAATGATTTAGGTGAATCAATCATTTATCCTTTTGTTACACATGTCATGTTAAATCCAAGAACACAGAGTGATCATTCCTTGTTGATTTAACTTATCAGGCCTTAGACATCTAACTCTCAACGAATAAGAGGAACAAATTCCATCTTGACTACATATGTTCTCACAAACACCTCGTGTCATACCTGAACATACCTTATGTGATGTCCACTATTTCAGGATAGTGAAGAATTAGCTTAAGGTATAATACTTGCTGAATATCAAAACCCAATATGTATCTCAGGTCGAAGGATACCAAATGATATTCGCCTTTACTCAAATTTACTTATGATCAATCAATAAGATTCCATGTAGTAAATTTGAGATGCGGGTTAGTCCAATATTTGTATCCCACAAATATCTATGAATCTTGGTAGCAACCCATTGTTCTATATTCATCCTTATGAATATCAACCAATCCAAGTTCATAATAAACTTACCCTCACACTTGTTCCCACAAGTATGAACGACTACGGACATTTAGAGTAAACAATTTACTCATGGATTAAACATGCTAAATTGGAACATTAATTGAAACATTATAACCAAATAATTTTATTCAAATAATAAATAGTTCCACATATCCAAATACAAAATTTACAGATCAAATCCAATCACTAGAATATCGAAGTCCCATGGCACAAGTATGACCTTCATGCTTTGCCTTTTCAAGGAGCTTCGTGAGAGGATCCGCAATGTTTTGATCTGTGTGAACTTTGCGAATACATATCATTCCCTTTTCAACATCATCTCGTATGTAGTTGAATCTCCGCTCAATGTGCCTAGTCTTTTGATGAGCACGAGTTCCTTGATTTGAGCAATCGCACCCTCGTTATCACAAAAGATCTCTAGGGGTTCCTGAATGGAAGGGACAACCCCTAGATCGGCAATGAATTTCTTTAACCATGCAGCTTCTTGAGCTGCCAATGAGGCGGCGACATATTCTGATTCTGTAGTTGATAGAGCCACCACATCCTGTTTGGAGCTCTTCCATGAGACCGCTCCTCCATTTAGAATGAAAACATATCCCGATTGTGACCGTGAATCATCACGATCGGTTTGGTAACTCGCATCCGTGTAACCTTTTACAACGAGTTCCTCATCACCAGTCCATAGATTAGAAACATATCTCTTTTCATCCTTAGGTACTTAAGTATGTTCTTAACGGCCATCCAATGACTGTTTCCAGGATTTTGCTGGTAACGACTTGTCATGCTTAAGGCGCATGACACGTCCGGTCGAGTGCATATCATTGTATACATGATGGATCCAATAGCTGATGCGTATGGGACTGCCTTCATTTTATCTTGCTCATCCTTTGAGCTAGGACATTGAGTCATACTCAATATCGTTGCTCTTTGAATAGGTACGGTACCTTTCTTAGAGTTCTCCATCTTGAACCTTTTCAAGATCTTATCAATGTATGCACTTTGATTCAAACCAATCAACCGCCTTGATCTATCCTATAGATCTTTATTCCCAGAATATAGGCGGCTTCTCCAAGATCCTTAATGGAAAAACAACTTCCAAGCCAGGGTTTTACACCTTCCAAGGTTGGAATGTCATTTCCAAATAGTAGTATGTCATCAACATACAATACTAGGAAAGTTATTGTGCTCCCACTAGCCTTCTTATACACACAAGCCTCATCAGCGTTTTTGATGAAGCCAAATTCTTTACCTCCTCATCAAAACGATGATTCCAGCTTCTAGATGCTTGTTTCAATCCATAGATTGATTTCTTTAACTTGCATACTTTATTAGGATGTTTTGGATCGACAAAACCTTCAGGCTGAACCATATAGACATCTTCCTCAAGATATCCATTTAGGAAAGCCGTTTTGACATCAATTTGTCAAATCTCATAATCATAACGAGCAGCTATGGAAAACAATATCCTTATAGACTTTAGTATCGCAACAGGTGAGAAGTTTTCATCATAATCACCCCTTGAGTTTGAGTGAAACCCTTTGCTACAAGTCTAGCTTTATAAGTATCCAAGTTTCCATGCATATCGATTTTCTTCTTGAAAACCCACTTACTTCCAACTACCTTGGACTTAAGAGGTGGTTCAACAAGTTCCCAAACTTGATTGTCATACATGGATTGCATCTCAACGTTCATGGCTTCAAGCCATTTGTCACAATCCGAATTGGACACTGCATTATGATATGTGGTTGGTTCATCTGAATCTACCACATAGCATTCATCCATGAAAAATCCGTATCTTTCAGGTGGATTACTAGTTCTACCACTTCTGCGAACGTTTTATGTGTATTGATCAACCGTTTCATCATTCTCAACATCCTGATGTTAAGTTTCGGTTTCAACCAAACGTGCATCGGGTCGTGGTTCTTGATCCTCCTCAAGATCCAATGTTCTGCTGCTAGTTCCTTCCATAAGGAACTTTTCTTCTAAGAACTCACCCTTTCTGGCAACAAACACCTTTTGTTCCAGTGGATCATAGAAATACTATCCCATAGAATCTCTAGGATATCCAATAAAGATACACTTGGTGGATCGGACATCCAATTTGTTTGGGGTGGGAGTCTTAACATAAGCCTCATAACCCCAGACCCTTATGTATGATAGGGATGGAACTCTTTCATGCCATATCTCAAAGGGTGTCCTTTCCACCTTTTTGGTTGGGGCCATATTTAAAATACGGGCCGCGAAGAGCAAAGCGAAACCCCAAAATGATAGAGGCAATGTGCTTCTAGCCATCATAGACCGAACCATATCCAATAAGGTTCGATTCATCCTCTCAGATACACCATTATGTTGTGGTGTTCCAGGTGGAGTGAGTTGTGAGACAATCCCACAACTCCTAAGATGATCTTGAAAAACATCACTTAGGTATTCACGTCCTCTATCGGTACGAAGAACTTTATTGACTTGTTGACTTGATTTTCTACTTCATTTTTGAAGATTTTGAACATTTCAAAAGCTTCATCTTTGTGCCTTATAAGTACACATACCCATAGCGACTATAATCGTCGGTAAAGGTAATGAAGTATCTTTCACCGTTCCTAGTCATTGGTTTAAAAGGACCACATACATCCTAATGTATGATTCCTAATAAATCTTTTGCCCTTTTGTTAGTTCCACTAAAGGGTGCCTTAGTCATTTTTCCTTGTAAACAAGATTCACATACATCAAATGAATCACATTCATTTGTTTTTAAAAGACCATTCTTTTGTAGTGTTTGTATACATTTCTTGTTTATATGACCAAGACGACAATGCCAAAGATAGGTATCACTCAAATCCAACTTGAGTTTCTTGGTGTTAGTTTGGTACAATGAACTATTTAAAGCATTTTCATGAACCAATTCATAAATACCATTAATGGAAATAGCTTTAAAATAGAACATATCATTTAAAGAAACATGAATATCATTTTCAACAAAAGATAATACATAATCATAATGTCTTAATTGGGATACAGAAATAATGTTCCTAGTCAAACTAGGAGCATACAAAACATTCTTCAAAATAACATCCAAGCCACTTCGAAGTTTTAGGATGTAGTCCCCACAAGCTTCAACTTGGACTTTGGTTCCATTGCCCATGAAGAGACTAACATCCCCTTGATTGAAGTCCCTACTTCTTGTGAACCCCTGCAACAAATTGCAAATATGAGTTCCATATCCGGTATCTAATACCCATGTGTTAGAAGATGTAACATTAAGATCAATATGAATCATGTATATTGTACCTGTGTTAGAAGACAGGACAATTTCTTGCCCAATGTCCAATCTCCCCACACTTGAAGCATGGGTCATTGGTAGCAACCTTTTGCTTCTTCTCTTGTGGTTTGGGTGGCATCCTTGCCACCCCTTTCCCTTTTCCCCATACGGGTCCCTTACCTTGGCAACCTTTGCCTTGGGTGCGGGATAAGGCCTTTTCTTATTCCCACCTTCATTGATGGTGAGGACGGGTAAAACCCTTTTACCCATGGCCGCCTCGGCGGTTTTAAGCATTGAGTGAAGCTCACCAATGCTCTTGTCCCAAGCATTCAGTTGTAGTTCAACATGAATGTCTGGAACTTCTTGGTAAGGCCATTAAGGATCAAATCCGTGGCCAATTCCATCAAGACAGGACAATTAAGCCTCTCAAGGCGGTCAATATGACTTTTCATCTTAAGTACATAAGATGAAACAGATTGGTTGTCATCCATACGACATGCATGGAGTGCTCGAACCGTTTTGAAGCGCTCAACCCTTGCTTGCTGTTAGAACGTTTCCTTCAGCTGGGTTATCATGTCATAAGCTCCGTGATGTTCATACTCCTTTTGGAGATCCGGAGTCATGCTCGCTAGCATGAGACAAGACAGTTGGACGGAGTCCTCAGTGTACTTCAGCCAATCGTTGTAGGTCTTCTCATCATCCTCAGTAGGCTGATCGGGGATAGGGTCGTCTAAAACATATGATCTTCTCTCTTGCTTGAGAACGATTCTCAAGTTTCGATACCAATCAATGAAATTATTATGATTTAGACGTTCCTTTTGGAGGATTGCTCGTAATGATTGGGTGGATGCGGATGAGTTATCATGATTGTCATTATTGGTGGCCATCTACAAAATTTAACAAAGATCTATTTAGTATTTTTGATATTGCTATTTTTAATAATTAATGCATTTTAAGGTCATTTTTATATTAAAATCTAGAACCCAACATTACATTGAAATTGTTGTTAGGTGACCTTTATCCCACGATTTAAATTAATAAGGTGGTCAACGATTGACAGTTGCAACCATTTGCAACTTCTAGAGGTATGGGATCGACTTTAAACATCATATGTAAAATCGGCATGTTAATCCCATCAACACCATTTGAAAACCATATTTAGGTGGTCCATTTAACATGGTTTGCAAATCAAGTTACCCTACTTGCACACACGTGTGAGTTTACCCACATAAGTGGTTAGGTGACCTTTATCCCACCAATGTGGTATCCCTACCTTAAGTCACAAGTTACCTCTAAATGGTTAGGTGACCTTTATCCCATTAAGAGTTTCCAAATGACTCAAGTGTTGTGCAAAAGGACGGTGTTAAAATTGTTTGTCAAAAGTTTAGAGATTTCATAATTCTAGTTAGAAAACTCTATGGACTTGTATTTGAATGCTTTCAAATACAAGATACCCTATGGTCCTTTTAATAAAACCCATTTTATTACGAAATCATTAATCCTTTTAATAACCATTTATAAATTCTTAATGATTAAGAACCATTTTGTATTAGCTTGTTAAGATCATTTATATTAAGATTGTCCACCATATCCAAGTATCATACAATCATTCATAAAATCACAATCAAACAAGCATAATGTAAACAACCACAATGTGCATAACCATAGCTACTATTGTGAACACACTTGTTTGCCATCACAAGTGTGGTCATTAGGTCTTTCCTAAGGATGGAATACAACACAAAATTGAGGTCTTCATAGACCCCCGCTTGAACTTGCATCCATATGCTTTAAGTCCTTCTTTTGTGTCTTCCTCTTGTGCTTCCTTCCCGAGCATCTTCTTTTAAAAAATATATATCCTAATACATATTTTCTAGTAAAAGAAAAATACTCCTAATCTATTATTACATCCCAATGAATAAATAGACAAATTACATTTTTAAAGAAAGCTCAAATTAATATACAACCCTATTGAATAAACCAAAACCAAACATCCAAACTACACAAGGCCAAAAGCTAGGTTATGCACCAATATGAACATTCATCATATCATCCAAATACAACTAAGAATCCCCATTAAAACCCACGATTTTCAGCCAACATAAACTGAAAATTCGGGTTTCAAACATTGTCCAAACAATATACATATCATCATACATATCTCTCAAGGTTTAATCACAAGCATGTGTGATATAACCTTGAAAGCTTGGGGATTCAACATACAAGAACATTTCAGCCCTTAAAAGGGTTATTAAATCCCATAAAACAAATTTTTAAAGGATACTAACAAGCATGCTATCCACATAACTGGCTCTAGATGCCATTGATGGGTTTGTAAGAACACAAAGCCATAGTTTAACCCATTAAACTTTCTGAAAACGCAGCGGAATAACAACATTATAAACTTGTTTATAACTGAAAACAGGTTCATTAGGTGACCATATCAATGTATGAAACAAACCCATATATCAAAGGATCATTGTATGTGAATGAGCATGCTATGTGAACATAAAACAACATAATATGACAGCCACAAAGGGCTGCCATAACTACCTTTCAGCAGCCTTCAAAAATCTAATGAAAGAAGGATGAGATGAAAATGATGATGATATTGTTTATGCAGCCCTCAAAGAAGAGAACCTCAAGTTGTAATACCCACAAGCTTCTTCCAAACACCTTGCTTTGTTAGGGAGCTTTACACCAAAAGAAAACCCCTTAGAAGAACAATCCGAATCAGCCAAAACAGCCAAGAAAAACCGATTTTTCAGCTTTGTTTTGCTTCTTCAATCCGAAATTAGCTTTCTTCAAAGAGAGAAATGTTGCTTTGTGTGTGTGAGAGAAAAGTAGCATAGATGGTTGCTTGAATGAATCAATTAGGTCTTGTAGAAGCCAAGACATAATGTGGTTCCCTATGCCCCTTGGGCGGCCGCAAGCACCAACCCAAAAAGGGTTTCCCACCCATTTGAAATTTTTATAAAATCTACACTTCCATGCATATTAAGTTATAAATTTAAAACATAGTCTAATTTTATAACATGACACACTTTTATTTGACATTATTTAACCAACTTAATAATGTATCAAATAAATATCTCATGAACAAATTATCCATATAATATTGTTCTTTCACAAAAGCAATATTTAGAAAACCAATTTACGAAATAGGTGTCAATATTATTGTATGATCTTATCAACAAATAAATAATTGTGGTGTTTGTATAGCTTGTTATTGGGTATAACCCGACTTGGATCATGACGTACTAACCGCATCAATATTCTATGCGTTTTGGGCATATGAAATCGTATAGGTTTGAGTATTTGGTTGAGTAAATTGGTCTCATTAACAATGTTTGAAATCTAATTTTGAATCATAACAATGATAAGAGCCCTTCCCCTAGCTGAAAATAAAAATAAAAGAGAAAACTGTCAAAGTTAATTACTTGATTTTATATGGGGCTGTCAAAGTGAATATGGGGTTGTTAAGCATCTAACGTTAGATGCGAAACCCCCAAAACGATGTAGTTTTGGTTTAAACAATTAAACATTAACTAAAATCCTTTTAATTTGGAAACCAATTATTTTAATATTAACCTAAAATCCTTCTAATTTGGAAACCAAACACCGATCTCCTTCATCTTCGTCATTTGTTCCTGGTCCTTTCTCTCTATCGATTCATATGATCAGAGTTTCTTCTTCCAAAGTGTAAGGCCCCATTCCCGGGACGCTTACAACTGGTCCTTCATCGCACTTAAAACATATAATTATATCATCTTACATAAAAGCGTTACAGCGGAAACATTAAAAACAACATTTTCATTTCATCAAAATGCTTTTGCAAATACTACAACTGTTCATTCGACAATATCATTTTACATTTCATTACAAAAGCATTATAACAACGGATGCCATCCCAAAAGAACTGAGTAGTCCTCTCGTGCAATCCACAGCAACATACCTGCCAACTGGAAACACATCAAAGTTAGGGTTGCAGAGTGAGTTCTAGATTTAAAGAAAACATACTTTACTTCCTTTATAAAACAATTCGTTACATTCGTACGTGATCACACAACATACATACATACAAATAATATAATTATTATCTTCCATTACGTTCGTTAACATTATCATCTGCTTCATTCGTTCATAACATAATATCTTCCGTTCGTCCATTTCATACATATGGCATGTTTCGCACAAATCGCACCTTCGCATCTTCATACCCGAAGTACATATCGCACAAATCACACCAATGGAGTGCTTACTAAGACCGACTCCCCCTGTGTGTGAGAACTCTTAGGGTTTAGCCAGAATCGCACACCATCTCATAGGCTAGCCAAAATCACACACTACATAACACACAGCAAATACCACATCGCACCTATCAGAGCAGTTACCAAAACTGAACTCCCTACTATATGTATGAACCCATATGAGGTAGCCAAAATTGCACGCTACACAACACACAGTAAATACCACATCACACATATCAGAGCAGTTACCAAAACCAAACTCCCTACTGTGTCTATGTCCCCTTATGAATTAGCCAAGATCGCACGCCATAAATACGCACACAGTTGAGCTAACAACTCTCATTGAGTTGTGAACCTCATTCCTTACTCTTGCAAGTCATCCTTGCTCTCATTCATTCGTTCATGCTTACGTTCATTCATCACGTTCCTCTTTTCGTTATCTTCCACTTTACGTACATAATACTTTCATTACATTCATTAACGCTCAACACAAAACCAAGGGAAGACAACCATACATAATAATAAGGAACATAGAAACATACAACCACAATGACACAAGGCAACAAGGCACACCCATAACATACGTCATGCATAACATACAACATGCACAATCACACGACATCAAACATCACACGAATTCCACGCACCATATCATCAATATCATCAGCTCACATCCTATCATGCATCATCAACATCATCTACAACCCTAAAGATCCGAGCCTACATCCACACTTTCCCGAAAGTCAGACAATACTATGGTCCTTCAGGCGTATTGACCTTATTCGGTAGCATGGTCTTTCATGCGTATGAGAACACTCAGGCGAATAGACTCCAGTCGCATAGCCTCCAATCGCATGCTTCCCATGCAAACGAACCTCAGTCGCATGACATCCGGGCATATGGACCTCAGTCGCATGACCTTCATGCGAATGGCCCTTAGTCGCACACCTTTTGTGCATATGAACCTCAATCGCACGACCACAAGTGTATGGACCCCAGTCGCATGAACTTCACTCGCATGACCTTCATCCACATTTCCTTCAGTCGCATGACTCTCTTGCGTATGGCTCTCAGTCGCGCGAATGAACCTCATTCGCACCTCTTTCGTGCGTATGGTCCCGAGTTACATGCCATTCAATCGCATGGACCTCCAGTCGCATAGCCCTAGCTGGGCGCAGAATGTAGTTCTTCCCGAACTGCAGCCGCCAAGTTTGACCTCCAAACCTCTTCTAAGCTCAAATCAATCATTCTAAACCATAGGGAAGCATACCATGACATCATTCAAGCACAACCAAGCTCGAAATCAAGCCCCAAACGAGTCATACACATACACATACATACAAAAACGCGTTTACACCCAAATACCTGAAAAATGGTTTTTAGATGTGTTCCAGCCCTAAAATCATTCAAAAATGTGTAAAAGAGGGGTCCTCGAACTCATATAAATGATCCCGTCAAGTAGAGCTTCGATTTGACCCGCTACACGTCGATTTCCACGCTCGGATCAACCCGAACCAAGGTTTTCCCCTTTTTTCTCCTTTTCTCTTTTCTCCCTTGGCTGAGTTTTGGCAAGATGGGGAGGGTATGGCTGTCCTCCTCTTTTATATTTCTACTCATCCAAGTTTCTTCCCGTTTTGCAAGTTTGGTCCCTCGACTTTGGACTTTATTACTTTTCTTCCTTCGTCGGCTTCAAGGAAAATTTCCGGGCGTTACAAGTCCACCCCCCTTATATAAGTTTCGTCCCCGAAACCTGTTATCCCTTTATCATCGTGAGCAATACCGTCTCATGTCTTTTCCAGTCTCCCATCTAGAATTCCATCGGTCGATGTCGTTTACCAACATATGACTTCTCGCTTATCTATGGCTACTTTTATCAGGGCCTTGATCCTTTTGAGCTTCTCAGTCGTAGCCTCAATCACCTCAATACTTCCCATACGGCATTTTATGCTCGGCCTTCACTTGTAAACAAGTAAGGCATTTACTGCCATACTCCACCATCGAACTTACCTCCGGAATCGTCATGACTCGATTACCTTAAACCGTCACTGTGATCCCTTCAGGCGCTTTCAACCATATCATCTTTTACGTCACACAATGTTCACTTCGTAGTCCACCAAACAATCCACTCCTAGGACCACATCGAAGGGCGTATCTATACTCTTACTACTAAGAGACAATTTAGCACAGGAAGCAGTAGGAATAAAACTCTTACTAGCGCCAGAATCGAACTACACAAGGATAAAGGTTGGTTTACTAGGAACATACCTGACACAACATCATGGTCTGCTCTAGCCTCCTCCTACATCATCATGTTGGCGCTGCGTTTTCCCTCTGTCCTTCTCCTCCAGTCCTCTTCAATCCTGAACCTTCCGCCCTTAGCTTCTTACAGTCCCTGCTTATGTGGCCAATTTCTCCACAATTTTAACACCTCATAGTTCCACATTCTCTAGCCACATGACTAGGCTTCCCACACTTGAAGCAAGTGTTTGGTCCCCTTTTGCATTCTCCCGAATGCTCCATCCCGCATTTACCACATTTGTTCATCCCCGTACCAGGTGTGACCATACGACGGTCTTCCCTCCATGCATGCTTATTATTCGTCAGGTCATGACCCCGTCCGGTTCTTTTTCCCTTCTAGCTCTGGTCTCCATCACCTTTCTTGCCGTCTTGAGCCACCACCACCACCATAGTTCTTTCATCATACAACCTCCCCGCTAAGTCAACTGCCGACCTAAACGTGCTCGGTTGGGTAGCGATCATGTGCCTACGGATATCCGCCGGCAAGCCTTGAATATACCTCTTGATCTTTCGCAAAAGAGGTCAAACCTAATCCGGCACCAGCCGTGCCATTTCATTGAATTTGGTGGTGTACTGCTAATGTGTCATTGTTCCCGCCTCCAGCTGCAGGAACTCTTTTTCAACTTTATCCATCTCACAGTGAGGACAGAACTCCTCAATTACCAACCTTTTCAACTCTGACCATCACATCCTTCTCATAGCCCAGCTACCCTCAACTTGGATTATGTTGTCCCACCCGCATAGAGCCGAATACACAAACGTGGGCGGTGAACTTCACCTTCTGATCTTCCCGACACTCGCTGATATTTAGAACAACTTCCATTTCCCTCACCCATCGGTGAGTAGCAGCAGCGGTGCCACTACCATCAAAAGTTGGGGGCTTGCATCATTGAAACTCCCTATAGTTACAGCCTCGTGCCACCTCCAGCGCAGGCTCTTCTCCTTCCTCTTCCTCTTCGTCATCAGAGATAACTGTTTTAGCGTCGGGCTGTCTCTTTTCACTCAAAGGTCTACCCCTTTACTATCTCTCCCCATCTCTAATAGCCTTTATCACTTCGTTCACCATAGACGGTAGGATCGTCTGCATGGCCTGATGCACTTCCTCCGCAACCGCCTCTCTCATCGAGGCTCTCAGATTAGCACTCTCATCGCCGCCCTCTAGATGAGGGGTCTCAAGTTCTTCATGAACCACTTTCTCCACTCTAGGTCTCCCTCTTGTGACCCGTGGTTCAGCGTCACGTCCACCACCGCCTCCACCACATGAAGCTTTAAAAGATCTACTGCAAGCCATCCCTGCACCCACTGAAAGATTCAAACACCAAGACAGTCATTCAAAGGAACAACTCAGTTTATGTCAAGTATAGTAAGTCCCTAATTACAGTGGCCAGTTACGATTAGCCACTCACTTTACTCTTCAATACCAAGCATTACCTATCCTGACTACATCAGTATCTATATCTACCAGGAACACATAAACCACATACCATGCACACAAAACACTGATTAACTTTACGAAAATACCTTGTGGCACGTAGCTACTTAGACTGGTATCCCTCCCCTACCCGTCCCCTTTTCAGTTTAAGTTTAGGTTTGTTTTGAAAATTTACCCGTTTCACTTAAACTTTGGCTCTGATACCAACTTGTAAGACCACGACCCCGGGACGCTTACAGCTGGTCCTTCATTGCACTTAAAACATATATTTATATCATCTTATATAAAAGCGTTGCAGCAGAAACATTAAAAACAACATTTTCATTTCATAAAAATGCTTTTGAAAAATACTTCAACCGTTCATTACACAATATCATTTTACATTTTATTACAAAAGCATTATAACAATGGATGCCATCCCAAAAGAACTGAGTAGTCGTCCCGTGCCATCCTCAGCAACATACCTACCAACTGGAAACACATCAAAATCAGCGTTGCTCAATGAGTTCTAGCTTTAAAAAAATACTTACTTCCTTTATAAAACCATTCATTATATTCATACGCGATCACACAACATACATACATTCAGATAATACAGTTATTATCTTCCATTACGTTCGTTAACATTCTCATCTGCTTCATTCGTTGATAACATCATTTCTTCTGTTTGTCCATTTCATACATATCACACTTTTCGCACAAATCGCACCTTCGCATCTTCGTACCCGAAGTACATATCGCAAAAATCACACCAATGGAGTGGTCACTAAGACCGACTCCCCTTGTGTGTGAGAACTCTTAGGGTTTAGCCAGAATCGCATGCCATCTCTTCGGTTAGCCAAAATCGCACGCTACATAACACATAGCAATACCACATCGCACCTATTGGAGCAATTAACAAAACTAAACTCCCTACTGTGTGTATGAACGCACATGAGGTAGCCAAAATCGCACGCTACATAGCACACAGTAAATACCACATCGCACGTATGAGAGCAGTTACCAAAACTGAACTCCCTACTGTGTCGATGTCCCCTTATGAATTAGTCAAGATCGCACGCTATAAATACACACACAGTTGAGTTAACAACTCTCAATGAGTTGTGAACCTCCTTCCTTACTCTTGCAAGCCATCCTTGCTCTCATTCATTCATGCTTACATTAATTCATTACGTTCCTCTTTTCATTATCTTCCACTTTATGTTATATAATACTTTCATTACATTCATTAATGCTCAACGCAAAACCAAGGGAAGACAATCTTACATAATAATAAGGATCATAGAAACATACAACCATAATCACACAAGGCAACAACGCACACCTATAACATACATCATGCATAACATACAACATGCACAATCACACGACATCAAACATCACACGAATCGGGCGCACCACATCATCAACAACATCAGCTCACATCTCATCATGCATCATCAACATCATCTACAACACCAAAGATCCGAGCCTACGTTCGCACTTTCCCGAAAGTCAGATAATACTATGGTCCTTCAGGCATATGGACCCTATTTGGTAGCATGGTCTTCCATGAGTATGAGAACACTCAGGCGAATGGATCTCTAGTCGCATAGCCCCCAATCGCATGCTTCCCATGCGAATGGACCTCAGTCACATGACATCCAAGCGTATGAACCTCAGTCGCATGACCTTCACACGAATGGCCCTCGATCGCACACCTTTTATGCGTATGAACCTGAGTTGCATGGCTCACAGGTGTATGGACTCCAATTGCATGACCTTTAGTCACATGACTCTCATGCGTATGGCTCTCAGTCGCATGAATGAACCTCAGTCGCACGAATGAACCTCAGTCCCACCTCTTTCATGCGTATGGACCCTAGTCGCATGCCATTCAATCGCATGGTCCTCCAGTCGCATAGCCCTAGCTAGGCATAAAATGAAGTTCATCCCGAACTACATCCGACAAGTTCGACCTCCAAACATTTCCAAACCTCTTCTAAGATCAAAATAAACCATTCTAAACCTTAGGGAAGCATACCACGACATCATTCAAGCACAACCATGCCTGAAATCAACCCCCAAACGAATCATACACATACACATACATAAAAAAAGGGCTAACACCTAAATACCCGAAAAATGGATTTCAGATGTGTTCTAGCCCTAAAATCATTCAAAACCATGTAAAAGAGGGGTCCTAGAACTCACATAAGTGATCCCGTCGTGTAGAGCTTCTATTTGACCGGCTACACGTCGATTTCCATGCTCGGATCAACCCGAACCAAGCTTTTCTCCTCTTTTCTCCTTTTCTCTCTTCTCCCTTGGCTGAGTTTTGGCAAGAATGGGGAGGGTGTGGGCTGCCCTCCCCTTTTATATTCCACTCATCCAAGTTTCTTCCCGCTTGGCATGTTTGGTCCATCGACTACGGACTTTATTTCTTTTCTTCCTTCGTCGGCTTCAAAGAAAATATCCGAGCATTACACCAAGCCCATTTACAAGGTATTTCTTCTTCCTTCCAATCCGATCATCCATCTCCAATCACTCAATCAAACAGCAGAGTGGCAAGCATTCATTGCAGCAGCCTCGCAATTAAGTAAGTTCATAAGTTTGTAGTTGATTGTACCCTCTCATTCAATCCATTTAGTTATTCAATTTCAACTACGTCTCTATGATGACGACTTTGATTTCAATATACAACCCTTGTTTCATGCCCATTAATAGTTATCTATTTTTAAATCAATTCTCAATTTTATTGTTATTGACCAAGTACTAGACTTACAAGGTTTAATTTATTCCTCAATCATCCATTAAAATCTTTCAAACAAATAAAGAAGTCTTCATAAATCGATTATTGATTAGCATATACAGGCTTATAAAAGAGGGAATTATTCTTCAATCATATTTTAATGGCCCTAGCTGCTTCCGATGGATTTATTGAAGAGGTCAGTATGAATCATATTGGTATTTTAAAGGCTCTACATGTTATGTCTGTTATAATAGTTTTTTCTCTATGAAAGTAATCATGAGATACTAGGATGGTATTATTATAAGCAACTTTTGTGCTCGAAGAGAGATTATCATTACTGATTTTATTATATGTCATAAGAATTGATACATTTCTTTTATTAATATGATGTACACGTAAGAGATAATTTACCACTTCAACTAGAAGAGCAAGATACTATAACAAATTTAATCAGCAGTTCAGATGCTGAAACAGAGAATAACAATGTTGTAAATGTGGACTTTGGGTTTGAGAAAGAAGAAGTTGATGATGTAATGGGAATGGTTTTTGAAACTACTTATCATGCATATGATTTCTACATCGTCACGCATTTTTAAATGGTTTTGAAATACGTATTTATACGACTTTCAAAAATAAAACAACAAGTGAGCCTTATCGAAAGATATATGTATGCAACAAAGAGGGTTTTAAAGATTTAAAGGGTAAAAGTTCTCAAGGAGATGTTAGGAAACGACGTAGGGATTTAAGGATTGAATGTAAAGAATTTCTTCGAATTTCAAAAACTAAAGACGGGAAATGGTTAGTGGACACATTTAACGATTCACATAATCGCTAACCGTTACTCCAACTAAAGTAATGAAACACCGATCTCAAGGGAAATTTCACTGCTTATTGGCGTGCAAAGATCTAATGTCAGAACTTGGCCAATCTGGGTTGAAACCTTGTCAAATTAGAAAGGTCGTGAATACCATGAAGAGTCCATGTGAAAATGATGTTACATCAAAACAATGTCAAGACATCTTAGCAAATCAACCAAAACAATATAAAGGTAAGGAGTTTTATGGACTTATTAAACATTTTCAAGATAAATTAATTGAACAGAATAACCTTTATTTTGTAGTTGATTTATTTGACGATGGGTCCTAGAACTCACAAAAATGATCCCGTCGAGTAGGGCTTCGATTTGACCGGCTACACGTCGATTTCCACGCTCGGATCAACCCGAACCAAGCTTTTCTCCTCTTTTCTCCTTTTCTCTCTTCTCCCTTGGCTGAGTTTTGGCAAGAATGGGGAGGGTGTGGGCTGCCCTCCCCTTTTATATTCCACTCATCCAAGTTTCTTCCTATTTGGCATGTTTGGTCCATCGACTATGGACTTATTTCTTTTCTTCCTTCGTTGGCTTCAAAGAAAATATCCGGGCATTACACCGAGCCCATTTACAAGGTATTTCTTCTTCCTTCGAATCCGATCATCCGTCTCCAGTCACTCAACCAAACAGCAGAGTAGCAAGCATTCATTGCAGCAGCCTCGCAATTAAGTAAGTTCATAAGTTTGTAGTTGATTGTACCCTCTCATTCAATCCACTTACTTATTCAATTTCAACTATGTCTTTATGATGACGACTTCGATTTCAATATACAACCCTTGTTTCATGCCCATTAATAGTTATCTATTTTTAAATCAATTCTCAATTTTATTGTTATTGACCAGGTACTAGACTTACAAGGTTTAATTTATTCCTCAATCATCCATTAAAATCTTTTAAACAAATAAAGAAGTCTTCATAAATCGATTATTGATTAGCATATACAAGCTTATAAAAGAGGGAATTATTCTTCAATCATATTTTAATGGCCCTAGCTGCTTCCGATGGATTTATTGAAGAGGTTAGTATGAATCATATTGGTATTTTAAAGGCTCTACATGTTAAGTCTGTTATAATAGTTTTTTCTCTATGAAAGTAATCATTAGAGACTACGATGGTATTATTATAAGCAACTTTTGTGTTGGAAGAGAGATTATCATTACTGATTTTTTTATATGTCATAAGAATTGATACATTTCTTTTTTTAATATGATGTACACGTAACAGCTAATTTACCACTTCAACTAGAAGAGGAAGCTACTATAACAAATTTAATCAGCAGTTCAGATGCTGAAACAGAGAATAACAATGTTGTAAATGTGGACTTTGGGTTTGAGAAAGAAGAAGTTGATGATGTAATGGGAATGGTTTTCGAAACTACTTATGATGCATATGATTTCTACAATCATTATGCATTGTTAAATGGTTTTGAAATACGTATTTATATGACTTTCAAAAATAAAACAACAAGTCAGCCTTATCGAAAGATATTTGTATGCAACAAAGTGGGTTTTAAAGATTTAAAGGGTAAAAGTTCTGAAGGAGATGTTACGAAACGACGTAGGGATTTAAGGATCAAATGTAAAGCATTTCTCCGGATTTCAAAAACTAAGACGGGAAATGGTTAGTGGACACATTTAACGATTCATATAATCGCTAACCGTTACTCCAACTAATGTAATGAAACACCGATCTCATGGGAAATTTCACCGCTTATTGGCGTGCAAAGATCTATGTCAGAACTTCGCCAATCTAGGTTGAAACCTTGTCAAAATAGAAAGGCCGTGAATACCATGAAGCGTCCATGTGAAAATGATGTTACATCAAAACAATGTGCACACATCTTAGCAAATCAACCAAAACAATATAAAGGTAAGGAGTTTTATGGACTTATTAAACATTTTCAAGACAAATTAATTAAAGAGAATAACCTTTATTTTGTAGTTGATTTATTTGACGATGGCTCCTAGAACTCACATAAATGATCCCGTCGAGTAGAGCTTCGATTTGACCGGCTACACGTCGATTTCCACGCTCGGATCAACCCGAACAAGCTTTTCTCCTCTTTTCCCCTTTTCTCTCTTCTCCCTTGGCTGAGTTTTGGAAAGAATGGGGAGGGTGTGGGCTGCCCTCCCCTTTTATATTCCACTCATCCAAGTTTCTTCCCGTTTGGCATGTTTGGTCCATCGACTATGGACTTTATTTCTTTTCTTCCTTCGTCGGCTTCAAAGAAAATATCCGGGCACTACACCGAGCCCATTTACGAGGTATTTCTTCTTCCTTCCAATCCGATCATCCATCTCCAGTCACTCAATCAAACAGCAGAGTAGCAAGCATTCATTGCAGCAGCCTCGCAATTAAGTAAGTTCATAAGTTTGTAGTTGATTGTACCCTCTCATTCAATCCATTTACTTATTCAATTTCAACTATGTCTCTATGATGACGACTTCGATTTCAATATACAACCCTTGTTTCATGCCCATTAATAGTTATCTATTTTTAAATCAATTCTCAATTTTATTGTTATTGACCAGGTACTAGACTTACAAGGTTTAATTTATTCCTCAATCATCCATTAAAATCTTTTAAACAAATAAAGAAGTCTTCATAAATCGATTATTGATTAGCATATACAAGCTTATAAAAGAGGGAATTATTCTTCAATCATATTTTAATGGCCCTAGCTGCTTCCGATGGATTTATTGAAGAGGTTAGTATGAATCATATTGGTATTTTAAATGCTCTACATGTTAAGTCTGTTATAATAGTTTTTTCTCTATGAAAGTAATCATGAGAGACTACAATGGTATTATTATAAGCAACTTTTGTGTTGGAAGAGAGATTATCATTACTGATTTTTTTATATGTCATAAGAATTGATACATTTCTTTTTTTAATATGATGTACACGTAACAGATAATTTACCACTTCAACTAGAAGAGCAAGCTACTATAACAAATTTAATCAGCAGTTCAGATGCTGAAACAGAGAATAACAATGTTGTAAATGTGGACTTTGGGTTTGAGAAAGAAGAAGTTGATGATGTAATGGGAATGGTTTTCGAAACTACTTATGATGCATATGATTTCTACAATCGTTATGCGTTTTTAAATGATTTTGAAATACGTATTTATACGACTTTCAAAAATAAAACAACAAGTGAGCCTTATCAAAAGATATATGTATGCAACAAAGAGGGTTTTAAAGATTTAAAAGGTAAAAGTTCTGAAGGAGATGTTAGGAAACGATGTAGGGATTTAAGGATCGAATGTATAGCATTTCTTCGGATTTCAAAAACTAAAGATGGGAAATGGTTAGTGGACACATTTAACGATTCACATAATCGCTAACCGTTACTCCAACTAAAGTAATGAAACACCGATCTCATGGGAAATTTCACCACTTATTGGCATGCAAAGATCTAATGTCTGAACTTGGCCAATCTAGGTTGACACCTTGTCAAATTAGAAAGGTCGTGAATACCATGAAGAGTCCATGTGAAAATGATGTTACATCAAAACAATGTGTAGACATCTTAGCAAATGAAATCAACCAAAACAATATAAAGGTAAGGAGTTTTATGGACTTATTAAACATTTTCAAGATAAATTAATTAAAGAGAATAACCTTTATTTTGTAGTTGATTCATTTGACGATGGGTCCTAGAACTCACATAAATGATCCCGTCGAGTAGAGCTTCGATTTGACCGGCTACACGTCGATTTCCACGCTTGGATCAACCCGAACAAAGCTTTTCTCCTCTTTTCTCCTTTTCTCTCTTCTCCCTTGGCTGAGTTTTGGCAAGAATGGGGAGGGTGTGGGCTGCCCTCCCCTTTTATATTCCACTCATCCAAGTTTCTTCCTGTTTGGCATGTTTGGTCCATCGATTATGGACTTTATTTCTTTTCTTCCTTCGTTGGTTTCAAAGAAAATATCCGGGCATTACACCGAGCCCATTTACAAGGTATTTCTTCTTCCTTCCAATCCGATCATCCATCTCCAATCACTCAATCAAATAGCAGAGTAGCAAGCATTCATTGCAGCTGCCTCGTAATTAAGTAAGTTCATAAGTTTGTAGTTGATTGTACCCTCTCATTCAATCCATTTACTTATTCAATTTCAACTATGTCTCTATGATGACGACTTTGATTTCAATATACAACCCTTGTTTCATGCCCATTAATAGTTATCTATTTTTAAATCAATTCTCAATTTTATTGTTATTGACCAGGTACTAGACTTACAAGGTTTAATTTATTCCTCAATCATCCAATAAAATCTTTCAAACAAATAAAGAAGTCTTCATAAATCGATTATTGATTAGCTTATACAAGCTTATAAAAGAGGGAATTATTCTTCAATCATATTTTAATGGCCCTAGGTGCTTCCGATGGATTTATTGAAGAGGTTAGTATGAATCATATTGGTATTTTAAAGGCTCTACATGTTAAGTCTGTTATAATAGTTTTTTCTCTATGAAAGTAATCATGAGAGACTACGATGGTATTATTATAAGCAACTTTTGTGTTGGAAGAGAGATTATCATTACTGATTTTTTTATATGTCATAAGAATTGATACATTTCTTTTTTTAATATGATGTACACGTAACAGATAATTTACCACTTCAACTTGAAGAGCAAGCTACTATAAGAAATTTAATCAGCAGTTCAGATGCTGATTAATGGGAATAACAATGTTGTAAATGTTGTAAATGTGGACTTTGGGTTTGAGAAAGAAGAAGTTGATGATGTAATGGGAATGGTTTTCGAAACTACTTATGATGCATATGATTTCTACAATCATTATGCGTTATTAAATGGTTTTGAAATACGTATTTATATGACTTTCAAAAATAAAACAACAAGTGAGCCTTATCGAAAGATATTTGTATGCAACAAAGAGGGTTTTAAAGATTTAAAGGGTAAAAGTTCTGAAGGAGATGTTAGGAAACGATGTAAGGATTTAAGGATCGAATGTAAAGCATTTCTCCGGATTTCAAAAGCTAAAGACGGGAAATGGTTATTGGACACATTTAACGATTCACATAATCGCTAACCGTTACTCCAACTAAACTAATGAAACACCGATCTCATGGGAAATTTCACCGCTTATTGGCGTGCGAAGATCTAATGTCAGAACTTGGCCAATCTAGGTTGAAACCTTGTCAAATTAGAAAGGTCGTGAATACCATGAAGTGTTCATGTGAAAATGATGTTACATCAAAACAATGTGCAGACATCTTAGCAAATCAACCAAAACAATATAAAGGTAAGGAGTTTTATGGACTTATTAAACATTTTCAAGATAAATTAATTAAAGAGAATAACCTTTATTTTGTAGTTCATTTATTTGACAATGGGTCCTAGAACTCACATAAATGATCCCGTCGAGTAGAACTTCGATTTGACCGGCTACACGTCGATTTCCACGCTCAGATCAACCTGAACCAAGCTTTTCTCCTCTTTTCCCCTTTTCTCTCTTTCCCCTTTTCTCTCTTCTCCCTTGGCTGAGTTTTGGCAAGAATGGGGAGGGTGAGGGCTGCCCTCCCCTTTTATATTCCACTCATCCAAGTTTCTTCCCGTTTGGCATGTTTGGTCCATCAACTATGGACTTTATTTCTTTTCTTCCTTCGTCGGCTTCAAAGAAAATATCCGGGCATTACACCGAGCCCATTTACCAGGTATTTCTTCTTCCTTCCAATCCGATCATCCATCTCCAGTCACTCAATCAAACAGCAGAGTGGCAAGCATTCATTGCAGCAGCCTCGCAATTAAGTAAGTTCATAAGTTTGTAGTTGATTGTACCCTCTCATTCAATCCATTTAGTTATTCAATTTCAACTACGTCTCTATGATGACGACTTTGATTTCAATATACAACCCTTGTGTCACGTCCATTAATAGTTATCTATTTTTAAATCAATTCTCAATTTTATTGTTATTGACCAGGTACTAGACTTACAAGGTTTAATTTATTCCTCAATCATCCATTAAAATCTTTCAAACAATAAAAAATTCTTCATAAATCAATTATTGATTAGCATATACAAGCTTATAAAAGAGGGAATTACTCTTCAATCGTATTTTAATGGCCCTATCTGCTTCCGATTGATTTATTGAAGAGGTTAGTATGAATCATATTGGTATTTTAAATGCTCTACATGTTAAGTCTATTATAATAGTTTTTTCTCTATGTAATAATCATGAGAGACTACATAGGTATTAGTATAAGCAATGATAGGATCTCAGCATCTAGTTTGATCGATTCGAATGATTTCAGCAGTGGAATAGAGTACCAACTAGTATAATTCGAGCAAGAATACCAAAGATATAGCAATGAACAGAATTAGTTATAGAGAGAGAAAGTTTCTGCAAAAGGAATATTTCATTCAATCACACGCTTTGGCATGGCTTTCGCGAAATTACAATTTAGGTCATTATTCCTTATATAAGGTAGGATGACGTAGGCTGATGTCACTTGATAGTGACATCTAACCGTTATTTAACAAAGTACTAAAACACTAAAACTACTGAAGATGTCAAGCAGCTGACATCTTCTTACAAGAAGCTAAGTGTTTACTTATTACAAAACTACTAAAACACTAAAACTACAACGACTGAAGAACAAGCTCTTCAGTCGTTTTACAAAACTACTGAAAGTAAAAACATAAAACTACTCATAACACAACTACTGAAGAAGTACTCTTCAGCTGTTGTGACAAACTACTGAAACTTCAGCACTTGGTCTTCAGACCTGAACTTCAGACGTTTCATGAGCTGATGACTTCAGTAGATGTCATGAGCTGATGTCTTCAGTCTTTGTCTTCAGGCTTTGTACATCAGGTGTTGATCTTCAGCACTTGTGGACTCTTCAACTGTTGAACTTCAGTACTTTGGTCTTAAGCTGCAGCACTTGTATTCTTCAGCTGTTGACCTTCAGTACTTTGGTCTTCAGCTTCAGCACTTGTGTTCTTCAGCTGTTGAGCTTTAGCACTCTAGTCTTCAGCTGTTGTAGTCTTCAGTACTTGATCTTCAGCTGTTGAAGTCTTCAGCACTTGTCGAACTGCTGATGAAGCCTTCAGCAGTTGTTGTGATATCATGTGGGACTTAGAGGTTTTCTGATCTTGGCTCGTTGTTTCTTTTGGTCCAACAAACTCCCCCTGAACCAATGCAACCAAAACCTCTAATTGATTTATTTTCCCACTTATTGTTGGTAGAATGGTTGGTCTTTTTCCTTCTTGATCAGTTGAGAAGATGACCCATATAAGCACTGGCCTGGGAATGAGTCTCTGATGATTTGGTTGGCAATGTATGGATGGGAGCTCTGTATGAGGGAATTGGACACTGAGCTGTTCCCCCATCCATGAGACTCACTTCCCAACTATGAGCTTGTAGGATTCCCTGGTGTAGGCCTCCAAAACTACAATTTGTTCCTCCATGGTGAGCTCCTCTGCCTCACCATCGAAGAATCCTTCTGGCCCATAGTACTCAGATAGGAATTTGACCTGTTTTCCATTTTTGAGTATCACTGTTGTAATCTGTCTGTAAGCAAATTCATCAGGATGATGACCTTCTAACAGCAGTGGTAACTCACCCTTTCTGATCTCATTCAGCCTCTTATACACCAGCCCCTTTTTGATCATTCTGTTCTCCAGCATCTTTTGTAGGGGCATGTTTGAGGTGTAGGCCTTTTTGAAATCTTCCAGGATTTCCCAGGGTGAGACTACAAGGGCTAAGGAGATCACTTCATCTACAATCTTTTTCACTTGCCCATTGTATCTCTGAGGGATATTTTTCTTTTGTATTCTATGAGCCACCCTGGGATCAGGCCAAATTCTTACTCTTTCTTTCACATACTGAAAAGTATGTCTAAGAGTATAAATCCTCTGAGCTTGTTTTTTCATATTAATGATGGAGGAAGTGGCTGCATATGCTTTATCTACTCTCCTCAATAACTCTTCATCGTGCAATATGTGTTGTTCTTCTTCTTCCAATTTCACTTTGATTGCATCTCTTTGTTGCTCAGGAGTTATTGCAAGAGAGAGATCTTTGGCCTTAGGCAACTGCAGAACAGCTGAGATCGGCAGCCTGTCTTCATCATTATCTTCTTTTTCTTCCAGCCTCAACACCTTTCTCTTCTTCTGCTTAGGTACATCATCGGCTGTTGGTTTTGAGGGTAAGGGAGTTGGTTTTGTGGGTTGTGGTTGTGGTTGTTTTGGAGAGGGAATGTTGACAGGCTGAGTTAGCATTTTGGAGGTGAGTGTGGCTTTTGAGTGTTTGGCTAGCTCAGTCCTGCTCCCTGCTCCTGCTTCATTCAAAGCTTCTATTACTAATCCCTTAGTATATGCCTCAGACGAACAGATCTTGGAGGTTATGGCCAAGATGCTGTCCCTGGTCCATGATTTTATTTCGATAAATGATCTCCTAAGGTATTTGCTGATAAATCTGATCATGATCTCAAGTCTTTCTCTATCCATTGTGCTGTAGCTGGCCCATCTTTGTTGAATCTCTTTGATCTCTAATCTTCTATTTCAGAGTCCAGCTTTTCAGTATTGAAACCTTGCCTAAACAGCTGATCAATGATATTGTCCATTGATCTGCTGTGTTAAGCATCAGCCTCTTTAACCATTTCAGTCAAGTTTTTCTCTTTTTCAGCACTTTTCTTTTTCTTATATGTGACATGAAAGTCCATTTGACTTTCATGTACTTTCTCCTTTTCAGCTCCCTTCTCATTCTCATTCTCCTTCTCTTTCTCGGTCTCATACACACAGTCCTTCTCTATTTCCACTTCTTTGTCCTTCTCTTTCTCTTTCTCCTTCTCCATCCTCTTTCTTTTAGCTTTCACTTCTGGAATCTCCCCCTTTTTGGGTGCATTGGTTTTAAGGGTTTGATCAGCAGAAAGCTTTTGGCTCAGTACATCCTCCACTATAGGTTGAAAGACAGAAGAAAGTCTCTCATCAACAGTTTTAATGAAAACTTCAGTTATCTGCTGTGTGATGAGAGATAGGGGATTTTGAGGGATAGCATCCATTTGCTCAGGGGGGTTTTGGTCCTGAGAAATGGTGCCAGAAACAGAGGTAGGTGGCTGAGATTCTTTGAGTGGCTGTGTGTTTAAGTGACCTTCAGAGGAAGGTGCCATCTGTTGTGTTGATGTGGTGGCAGATGGTCTTTCTCCCTGAGAGAGTTGGTCAAGTAGTTTTTGCAGCCTACTGACTTCCTCCTCTAGGATTATGTTCTGGGCAAGAACATCATAAAAGAAGCCCAGGTCATCATCAGCAGATGCTGAATCACCTGACCTCCTGCTTGTAGCACGATGTACATGCACTGGGTGTAGACCAGATGTAGCATGTGCCCCTTTGTCTTGGAACTGGGGACTTCCAGCCTCAGGACTTTGTCCTTCATCAGTTGTTGCCTCTGGTGAGGTCTTAGTTAGGTTACCAACCTCAGTCTGATCATATGCTGATTCAGAAGAGGTGGCAGCCTCACCACATGTTCTGATTTCCATATCCACACCAGGAGATAGAACATTTAAAACCCGGTGCTGTGGGTTGTCAGAAGCATGTGTATCCTCTTCCTCAATTGTTGTTGTTCTCCCCTTTGTTGGTGGTTGTAGGGGAGGAGGAGAGGCATGCAGCTAAGTCAGCACATTAGCAATTATAATGGTTGGACTTTGGGGGGCATTTGCATGGGGAGAGGGGATAGAAGCTGATTGCATCCGGGGAGAGGGATGCTCTTCAATGATAGCCTCCTCAAGTGAGAGAGGTCTCAGTAATGTGGTTTCCCCTGAAGTGGTTGCAACAGGATCCTTTTGAGAGGATACCTGTGCGGCTGTTGCTGGTTGAGTCTTTAACACTACTGGAGGGTTTGAACCAGTAGGTTTATCCTGTTTGGGTGGTACAGGAGCATCATCAGGGGACTCATCTCCCTGATGAGCTTGTTTGGGTTTGGATTTTGGCTTGGTGGGGACTTTGGATCTGGCAGTTGAAGCTGTGGGTTCCTTTTGCTTGGGTTTGAGCAAACGGGCAGCTTCTTTGAGAGATTGGTCAGAGTTATGCCTGGAGTATACCGCAGCTAGAACAGCTGGTGCATGGACTCCAAGGCCAACAAGGCCATCAGTTTGTAATTCATTTAAAATTATGGCCATCAGAAACCTAGGATATAATAGCCATCTGTTTCCCATAGGTTTCTGTGCCAGATCTTTGATTTCTAGAAACACAATTTGTGAAAAATTAAAAGGTTGGTGTTCTAGAATTGAATATAATACATGTTGCCACCGGAAGACATTTGATCCCATGAGCATGTCTTCGAGGCTAAGCAAACATTCACCATATGAAATATCAGTCTTTCAGCATCAGAGAAGTTCTTCTTCAGTATGGTAGCAGCTCGAAGATTTCCGTCGTACCCATTGTTGATGAAGGACATATCAGTTGTGCCCTTCGGGTACTCTGTCACAGCAGTAGCATCTTGTAAATTTAGCACTCGACGAATGCTATCAGGTGTAACCTCTACTTGTTTTTGGTTGACAAATGACCGAACTGAAATTTGGCCGGAAGGCACATCAGTGTGAACGTAGGCATTGGACCAAAACTGACTTAGTGACTCTGGGTAGATGGTCGAGTTTCAGAGCAGTACTATACTGAGAATCAGCCATTAGGTCTATGGCGTGATCAAACTTTGTCCAGAAGGCCGATTTCGTGAGGTAGGCGACGCAATTATGTCTGGGTTTTAGACTCATGGTTGCCATTTTTGAGAGTATGAAGGTCAGAAGAACGGCTAATGGAACGTTTAAGAAGAAGACAGGTATTTATAGGGTTGGGATAGGAAAAGGCTGAAAGAAAACTACTGAAGGTTTTGGTGTGGTCATCAGCTGTTTGAAACTACTGATGACGTGGTATTAACCTTCAGAGGTTTAAAACGACTGACAGTGGTGGTGTTGTCATCAGGTGTTATAAAACAACTGAAGACTTGGTTTTGACCATCAGACGTTGAAACAGCTGAAGTCTTGGTGTTAACCATCAGTATTTATGAAACTACTCAAGGTCGTGGTTTTGACTTCATATGATGTAAACAACTGAGGACTTGGTGTTTGTCATCAGTAGTTGTGAAACTACTGAAGACAGTGGTTTTGCCATCAGTTGTTGTAAACAACTGAAGACTTGGTATTAGTTATCAGTAGTTGTGAAACTACTGAAGACTGTGGTCTTGCTTCAGTTGTTTTGAAACAGCAGTTGTAGAAACAACTAAAGAGAAATTACTCATCAGCTGTTCTCGTCAATTCTTAGCTTTTCAGCTGTTTCATACTCTCCTCACCACTTACTCATCAGACTTTTCATCTGCTTTTTAGGTGTTTCATAGGACGTCCGTACTTATCTGTTTTTACTTATTTCAGTAGTTGTAACTACATCAGTAGTTGTAACTACATCAGTAGTTGTAACTACATCAGTAGTTTAGAACAGATAAAGTACTTCAGTACTTGTGAGGCATTTAGCCTTCAGTAGATATAAAAACTACTGAGGGTAAAAGAACTCATCAGTACTTATATGTGACATGGTTACCAATGATCATCAGTACTTATTACTGAGATCATTAGTAGTTGTCACTTATTCTAGCTGCAGCATACCAAGCCTTAACACCAGGTTGTGGAAAGTTGAACTATCCAAAGGCTTAGTAAAAATGTCTGCAAGCTCATCAGCACTAGGCACAAACATAGGATTAATTAGACCCTTTTCAAAACAATCTCTTATAAAATGATGTCTAATTTCTATATGTTTGGTCCTAGAGTGCTGGACTGGATTTTTGACAATGCAAAGAGCTGAAGCACTATCCATTAATAACGGAGTCTTAGTCTCTGTAATGCCATAATCCAAAAGTTGATTCTGAAGCCAGAGTACTTGGGATGTACAACTTGCAGCAGCAATGTACTCGGCTTCAGCAGTGGATGTAGCAACAGATGTTTGTTTCTTACTCTGCCAAGAAATCAAACAGTTGCCTAGGAATTGACATCCACCAGAAGTTGATATCCTGGTTAACTTACACCCTGCATAGTCACTATCAGAGAAAGCAACTAATTTGCAAGAGTGCCTAGTGGAATACCATAAACCTAGAGATTGTGTACCTTACAAATATCTAAAGATCCTCTTGACTGCAATCAGATGAGACTCTTTAGGTGCAGCCTGAAATCTAGCACAAACACATGTAGCAAACATAATATCTGGTCTAGAAGCTGTTAAATACAACAAGGACCCAATCATACATTTGTAAAGCGTTTCATCAACAGCTTTACCTTTCTGATCAATATCCAATTGTGTGGTGTTGCACATGGGAGTAGAACAGGGCTTACAGTTTTGTAAATCAAACTTATTTAAACGATCTTTTGTATATTTAGACTGATGAATGAAAATTCCATCAGCTTTTTGTTTGATTTGCAAGCCTAGAAAGAACTGTAATTCTCCCATTGCACTCATTTCAAACTTCCTTTGCATTAATTTTGTAAAATCATCACACAACTGGGGATCAGAGGATGCAAATATAATATCATCAACATCAATTTGAACAAGTAGCTTATGCTGATCCACCTTCTTAATAAATAAGGTTTTATCTATGGAGCCTCTAGTGAAATTATTTTGCAGAAGAAAGTTAGATAATGTCTCCTACCAGGCTCTAGGAGCTTGTTTCAACCCATAAAGAGCCTTATCAAGCTTGTATGCCCATTCTAGGTGTTTATTATCCTCAAAACCTGGTGGTTGACACATAAACTTCTTCTTTTATTTTACCATATAAAAATGCACTTTTAACATCCATTTGAAAAACTTTAAGATTGTGGAGTGCAGCATAGGCTAAGAACAATCTAATTGCCTCCAGTCTGGCTACAGGGGCAAAGGTTTCATCATAATCAATACCTTCTTCTTGTGCAAACCCCTGAACAACCAGTCTGGCCTTGTTCTTAACAATAAGCCATTTTCATCTGTTTTATTCCTAAACACCCATTTAGTGCCTATTGCACACTTACCTGGGGGAAGAGGAACAAGCTCCCACACTTGCTGCTTTTTGAACTGAAGAAGCTCAAGTTGCATTGCTTCAACCCAACCATTGTCTCTAAGTGCAACATGATAATTCTTTGGCTCTAGCTGACTGATGAAGAGAGCATAGAAGCAGAAATTGGGCAATTGACTTCTGGTTGAAACTCCAGCATTGATATCACCAATGATTTAAGACATTGGGTGATTCTTCAGCTCTTGATAAACAATGAGATCAGTGCAAGTGTTTGTAGAACCTTCAGCAGTAACAGATGTTGATGTAGACTCTTGAAACCATGTAGATGGTGGCAACTCAAATGAAGTTGAAGATGCAAAAATCTTATCAGCACTTGTTGTGGATGAAGCTACTGAAGCTACAGGAGCATCAGGTTTAGAGGACACAGGCAGTTGGTCACTAAACCTGAAGAGGTGAGTACTGCTATCATCATCATCATCAGCACCAGCAGTACATCAGGTGGTGAACTGTTGACAGGAGCAACACCAGGAGTTTGATAAGGAACATATTGCAGTATGTCCACAGCTGCTGAAATCATTCAAATCGATCAAACTAGATGCTGAGATCCTATCAAATGGTAGCAGAGCTGGTTAATCATTTATCGATCTAAAAATTGATCATTGAAACAGCTCATTTGCTCTAAGTTTGATCGAACTAGAAAATTCACACGAATCTGTTATAGAGATTGAAGTTCTGTCGCTTTTGGCTATTTTAATTGAGGTTCTTAGTGGTTTTGAGCTAAATTGTTTTGCTTATCTTGAATTTGTCTGAATTTTCGAAAATGACTACACCTTCTAATGATCCACACAATACTGGTTCCTCAACCAAGCCTCCGATGCTGGTTAGGAATGAGTATAACATTTGGTAATGAAGAATGCTCCATCACCTGTCTGTCAGTAGTTCAGGTTGTTGGACATCCGTGGTACATGGACCACATAAGCCAATGGTGAATCATCCGGAAACAAATCAGTTGATTCCGAAGAAGAAGGAACAATACTCTGATGAGGACAAGAAGTTGTTTGAGATTGATGCTAAAGCCCATGGAATTCTGGCCATGGCACTGCCTAATGAAATCTATTCCGGGCTTATGCATCATGAAACTGCTCATGACCTTGGAATGCACTGAAAGAACAATTTGGTGGCACTGATGAGGTCTTAGCAAACAACAGGGAAATCCTCGCCCAACAGTATGAGACTTTTGCTCATAGAAAGGGTGAGACTCTGACTCAGCAGTTTGAGCAGTTTTCATGTTTAATCTCTGAGTTGAAAATGGTTAAACATGAATATACCAAAATCCAAATGAACCACAGATTCCTCAGATCACTGCCTGAGAGATGGGACACATATACAATTGTCCTACGCTCCAGTGCAAATCTGGATACTCTATCTCTCACCCAACTTCATGGGAAACTGGTTACATTCAAAAGAGAGATAGAGCAGAAAAGGAAACTGGCTTCATCTGGTAAGCTCACTGAAGACTTTAGACCAGGCAACACTGCCTTGGTTGGTCATGAGTCAGAATATGCTTCATCTGAATGCCAGTATGATGAGCATATTGATTTCTCTTTAACCACTTCTGATTCTGCATTTATGAGTGTTCATAGTCAGTTTACTGGGTGTAATAATGACAATCTATGCTTCATCATGGATGATCTCAAGGGGATTGCTGATGATGACTTAGAAGAGATGGATATTTTGAGCCAAATGGCCTTGATAAATATAAGATCTCAGAAGTTCTACAAAAGAACTGGAAGAAAGTTCCCAGGACTCTCTGGCAAAAAGCAAAGTTGGTTTTGACAAGAGTAAGTTGAGGTGTCACAAATGCTACAGGCTTGGACACTTTGCTAGAGAATGTAGATCATCTGGATCTAATTCTTCTGCACCCTTTGTGACTTTCCCTGGCAATAGTCAACAACACAAAGGGCAACATCCTGTCAATTCTGGTCATCATTCTCAACCACAATCTCCTGCATATTTTGTTCCTCAGGGTCCAATGCCATATCCTTACCCTTGTTATTACATGCCACAAACCAGTCAGGTTCAAGCACCCATTGCTCAACAACCACATG
Source organism: Flaveria trinervia (assembly GCA_025506515.1). Classification (NCBI taxonomy): domain Eukaryota; kingdom Viridiplantae; phylum Streptophyta; class Magnoliopsida; order Asterales; family Asteraceae; genus Flaveria; species Flaveria trinervia. Next base: position 23,098,326 of record CM046452.1, read on the forward strand.
CTCTTCCTGAGCCTCAACCATCTCAATCTCATCAACCTCCTCAACCTCAACAACACAGCTTCTTCACCCCTAGAGTTGTTGACTGGAGCAGTTTACCAGATGAGATGTCTGGTCATGAACAACTGCTCACAGGTGCTGGTCAACATGGTGGTGACAGTCCTTTTGGGAATCTGGCACTTATGGCTCTGGAGTCGGCAGATGGATCATCCTCAAATGCCTCTTCATCACAGGTATCACAGGTATCCTCTGAGGCTATGGCCAAATTATGTTCTGAAACATGCATAGCAGCATTTGCCTCTATTAGAGAAGCAATGTAGCTTTAATTAATAAGAACATAGAGCTAGAAAAGATCATTTCCAAAAGAAAAGCTAAGTTTGAGTCTATGCTTAAAGAGAAAAATGATGAGATTTATAAACTTAAATGCCAAATCACTGATGATAAGGCTAGGGAAGAGGTACTTTTAGAAAAGTACAAAGACCTCAAAGAAACCCGTGCAGTCACCCAAGTAGAGTGTGATCGATGGGTACAATCATGCAAAGGTTTTGAAATGCTTCTTAGTAAGCAATCAGCTTCCAATGTGAAGTTTGGCATTGGTTATAATCACACTGCTCCTCCTACAGATTTTGCTTCAAGGGCAGAAGTGAAATCTGATGGAGAAAGCAATAACCAATCCACCTCATCATGTGATTCACTTTCTGATAGAGCACCATCAGAAGTTGAAGTTAGTATTATTCCCTCGTTGAACCTATCAGCTGATCTTGATGGTTCAAATACTGACACTCACATGATCAAAGAGTTAATCAACTCAGGAGTTATTTCTGGATGTCTTGAAAGGACTGGAGAGCAAGATTTAACACCTGAAGTTCAAACTCCAACTACTGTCAGCACTAAAGAGAAGAAAACTATCAGTAGAAAGGGTTTGAAGACTACTAAAGAGGAAGTCAAGAAAGCAAATAGTGCTTCCAAAGTGCTGAAGAACAAGTCTTCAGTAGTTTCATTCTCTTTAGTTGATGATCAACATAAGATGAAGAAGAAACCATGTGAAATATGTGGTTTGTTCAATCATCTTACAGATGATTGTTGGTACAAAAGAGGATCCAAACTCAAACATAAAGAGTAAATTAAAGAGAAAATGGTTAAAATGAAAACTGAGTTTGAAGCCACATTTGTACGAGCAATATCAAATCCTGTAACCCTTAAGTCCAAAAAGAAATCCAAAAAGGAAGGGGTTAAACAGGTAACAGCTGAGATTTCTCAAAAGAAGAAGGTGCAACATAGGAACTTATGAAACTCCAATGCCAATGTGTCTGGAGAGCTGAAAGCTTTATCACAAAATCAGACTGGTTATGATGGTTCTACATCTATTGGGAAGAGTTAACCAATTAGATGTTCCTATGTTGAAACCACAGAAAAGGAGGTCCAAGCCAAAGGATTCCTCTTCTTCACCATCTTCTTCCTCTCAGGCTGTTGTTTCCAACGAGCCTGTTAGTTTACCATCTGTTGATGAGAACAGACCCAAAACCAAAAAGGTGTGGGTCTCAAAATCTAACTAATTTGTTGTGTTTTGCAGGGTTCTTCAACATGCCACAGAGGCATCTAGTATGTAGACACAGGAGGATCCATGCATATGATAGGAAACAGATCACTTCTTAATGACTACTCTCAAGGAAGGAAGGGGTTTGTGTCATTTGGCAATGATGCAAAGGGTTACATCATCGGCAAAGGCTCTATTTCCAATGGGGAAATAAAGTTTGATGATGTTAACCATGTGGAAAATCTCAAGTACAACCTCTTGAGTGTCAGTCAAATGTGTGACAAAGGCCATGTTGCTCTTTTCACCAGTCAGAACTGTCGAATTCTGTCATCCAAAGTTCTAAGTTTGATTGATAAGGTGTTGGATGAATACACTCTCCTGAAGGCCACAGGACAGGAAGAGTGTATGCGTTAGATCTTTCCAAGAAAATAGATCTCAAAGGCCATCCTTGCCTTTTTTTCCAAGGCTTCCCCTCAAGAATCTACTTTATGGCATAGAAGGCTGGGTCATGTTAATCTCAAAAACATAAATTAGCTGATAAACCATGGTTTAGTAAGGGGACTTCCTATGAAGGAGTTCAAATGTGAAGATAACTGCACTGCTTGTTTAAAAGGAAAACAGCACAAAGCTTCATTTCCTCCATAGAAGAACCTAAGTCCACTGCCTGCTTACAGCTTCTTCACATGGATCTCTTTGGTCCTGTGAAAGTGATGAGTATGGCTAAGAAGAAATACTGTCTGGTAATTGTGGATGATTACTCCAGATTTGTATGGACTTTCTTCTTGCATTCAAAGGATGAGGCAGCTCAGAAGATTATCAACTTTGTGTTGTATGTTGAGAAGCAGTATTCCCTCTCAGTCAAGTGTATTAGAAGTGATAATGGAACAGAATTCAGAAACAATACACTTGATGAGTTCTACCTCTCAAAGGGAATCAAGAGGCAGTTTAGCATTCCAAGAACTCCTGAACAAAATGGAGTAGTGGAGAGAAAGAACATGACCCTTATTGAAGCTGCAAGGTCCATGTTGGCTGATTCTGGACTGCCAATGACTTTTTGGGCTAAAGCTGTCAATACAGCTTGCTATGTACAGAATAGAGTTCTAGTAAATCAAAGGTTGATGAAGACTCCATATGAAGTTCTTCATCATTTGGCCCCTCTAATTTCATTCTTCAGAGCTTTTGGGTGTCCTTGTTTCATTCTCAACACACGGGATCAACTACAAAAAGTTGATCCTAAGAACCACTAACAACCTCAATTAAAATAGCAAAAGTGACAGAACTTCAATCTCTATAACAGATTCGTGCGAATTTTCTAGTTCGATCAAACTTAGAGCAAATGAGCAGTTTCAATGATCAATTGTTAGATCGATCAATGATTAACCTGCTCTGATACCATTTGATAGGATCTCAGCATCTAGTTTGATCGATTCGAATGATTTCAGCAGCGGAATAGAGTACCAACTAGCAAAATTCGAGCAAGAATACCAAAGATATAGCAATGAACAGAATTAGTTATAGAGAGAGAAAGTTTCTGCAAAAGGAATATTTCATTCAATCACACGCTTTGGCATGGCTTTCGCGAAATTACAATTTAGGTCATTCTTCCTTATATAAGGAAATATGACGTAGGCTAATGTCACTTGATAGTGACATCTAACCGTTATTTAACAAACTACTGAAACACTAAAACTACTGAAGATGTCAAGCAGCTGACATCTTCTTACAAGAAGCTAAGTGTTTACTTATTACAAAACTAATGATAAGAAACTACTGAAACTACAACGACTGAAGAACAAGCTCTTCAGTCGTTTTACAAAACTACTGAAAGTAAAAACATAAAACTACTAATAAACACAACTACTGAAGAAGTACTCTTCAGCTGTTGTGACAAACTACTGAAACTTCAGCACTTGGTCTTCGGACTTGAACTTCAGACGTTTCATCAGCTGATGACTTCAGTAGATGTCATCAACTGATGTCTTCAGTCTTTGTCTTCAGACTTTGTACATCAGGTGTTGATCTTTAGCACTTGTGGACTCTTCAGCCGTTGAACTTCAGTACTTTGGTCTTAAGCTTCAGCACTTGTATTCTTCAGCTGTTGACCTTCAGTACTTTGGTCTTCACCTTCAACACTTGTGTTCTTCAGCTGTTGAGCTTCAGCACTTTAGTCTTCAGCTATTGAAGTCTTCAGTACTTGATCTTCAGCTGTTGAAGTCTTCAGCACTTGTCGAACTGCTGATGAAGCCTTCAGCAGTTGTTGTGATATCATGTGGGACTTAGAGGTTTTCTGATCTTGGCTCATTGGTTCTTTTGGTCCAACAAACTCCCCCTAAACCAATGCAGCCAAAACCTCTAATTGATTTATTTTCCCACTTATTGTTGGCAGAATGGTTGGTCTTTTTCCTTCTTGATCAGTTAAGAAGATGACCCATATAAGCACTGGCATGGGAATGAGTCTCTGATGATTTGGTTGGCAATGTATGGATGGGAGCTCTGTATTAGGGAATTGGACACTGAGTTGTTTCCCCATCCATGAGACTCACTTCCAACTATGAGCTTGTAGGATTCCCTGGTGTAGGCCTCCAAAAATACAATTTGTTCCTCCATGGTGAGCTCCTTTGCCTCACCATCGAAGAATCCTTCTGGCCCATAGTACTCAGACAGGAATTTGACTTGTTTTCCATTTTTGAGTACCACTGTTGTAATCTGTCTGTAAGCAATTCATCAGGATGATGACCTTCTAACAGCAGTGGTAACTCATCCTTTCTGATCTCATTCAGCCTCTTATACACCAACCCCTTTTTGATCATTCTGTTCTCCAGCATCTTTTGTGGGGGCATGTTTGAGGTGTAGGCCTTTTTGAAATCTTCCAGGATTCCCAGGGTGAGACTACAAGGGCTAAGGAGATCACTTCATCTAAAATCTTTTTCACTTGCCCATTGTATCTCTGAGGGATATTTTTCTTTTGTATTCTATGAGCCACCCTGGGATCAGGCAAATTCTTACTCTTTCTTTCACATACTGAAAAGTATGTCTAAGAGTATAAATCCTCTGAGCTTGTTTTTTCATATTAATGATGGAGGAAGTGGCTACATATGCTTTATCTACTCTCCTCAATAACTCTTCATCTTGCAATCTGTGTTGTTCTTCTTCTTCCAATTTCACTTTGATTTTGCTCAGGAGTTATTGCAAGAGAGAGATCTTTGGCCTTAGGCAACTGCAGAACAGCTGAGATCGGCAGCGTGTCTTCATCATCATCTTGTTCTTCTTCCAGCCTCAACACCTTTCTCTTCTTCTGCTTAGGTACGTCATCGGCTGTTGGTTTTGAGGGTAAGGGAGTTGGTTTTGTGGGTTGTGGTTGTGGTTGTGGTTGTTTTGGAGAGGGAATGTTGACAGGCTGGTTAGCATTTTGAAGGTGAGTGTGGCTTTTGAGTGTTTGGCTAGCTCAGTCCTGCTCCCTGCTCCTGCTTCATTCAAAGCTTCTATTACTAATCCCTTAGTATATGCCTCAGACGAACAGATCTTGGAGGTTATGGCCAAGATGCTGTCCCTGGTCCATGATTTTATTTCGATCAATGATCTCCCAAGGTATTTGCTGATAAATCTGATCATGATCTCAAGTCTTTCTCTATTCATTGTGTTGTAGCTGGCCCATCTTTGTTGAATCTCTTTGATCTCTAATCTTCTTATTTCAGAGTCCACCTTGCCTAAACAGCTGATCAATGATATTGTCCATTGATCTGCTGTGTTCAGCGTCAGCCTCTTTAACCATTTCATTCAAGTTTTTCTCTTTTTCAGCACTTTTCTTTTTCTTATATGTGACATGAAATCCTTTTGACTTTCATGTACTTTCTCCTCTTCAGCTCCCTTCTCATTCTCATTCTCCTTCTCTTTCTCGGTCTAATACACACAGTCCTTCTCTATTTCCACTTCTTTCTCCTTCTCTTTCTCTTTCTCCTTCTCCATCCTCTTTCTTTTAGCTTTCACTGCTGGAATCTCCCCCTTTTTGGGTGCATTGGTTTTAAGGGTTTGATCAGCAGAAACTTTTGGCTCAGTACATCCTCCACTTTTGTGTTGGAAGAGAGATTATCATTACTGATTTTTTTATATGTCATAAGAATTTATACATTTCTTTTTTAATATGATGTACACGTAACAGATAATTTACCACTTCAACTAGAAGAGCAAGCTACTATAACAAATTTAATCAGCAGTTCAGATGCTGAAACAGAGAATAACAATGTTGTAAATGTGGACTTTGGGTTTGAGAAAGAAGAAGTTGATGATGTAATGGGAATGGTTTTCGAAACTACTTATGATGCATATGATTTCTACAATCGTTATGCGTTTTTAAATGGTTTTGAAATACGTATTTATACGACTTTCAAAAATAAAACAACAAGTGAGCCTTATCGAAAGATACATGTATGCAACAAAGAGGGTTTTAAAGATTTAAAGGGTAAAAGTTATGAAGGAGATGTTAGGAAACGACGTAGGGATTTAAGGATCGAATGTAAAGCATTTCTTCGGATTTCAAAAACTAAATACGGGAAATGGTTAGTGGACACAATTAACGATTCACATAATCGCTAACCATTACTCCAACTAAAGTAATGAAACACTGATCTCATGGGAAATTTCACCGCTTATTGGCGTGCAAAGATCTAACGACAGAACTTGGCCAATCTAGGTTGAAACCTTGTCAAATTAGAAAGGTCGTGAATACCATGAAGAGTCCATGTGAAAATGATGTTACATC